>CM022946.1:80729888-81259951 GCA_012931725.1 Litsea cubeba | reverse complement strand
ATTCCTTCCTGAGGGTATCCTTGCAAATGACATGACTCAAGAAAGCAATGTCAAATTGCGACTCCATGAGCTGGACAATCTCGATGAGAGACGGCTCGAAGCTCAACAAAGCATTGAACTTTACCAAGCACGTATGGCAGGATCTTTCGATAAAAAGGTCAGGCAACGCGCCTACAAAAAGAATGACTTGGTTCTTGCGGTAAAAGACCAATGGTCTTCGCTCACAATCCAAAGGCAAATTTGAGCCAAATGGGAGGGACCCTACGTCATCGACAAAGTTTTCTCCAATGGCGCATACACACTCCTAAACATGGAAGGTGACAGATGTATGCTGCCCATCAATGGCAAGTTCTTAAAGCGGTACTACCCTTGAAGACTTACCCAACTGGGTAATAGCAATGCCTGTACGGCCAAAACCGGTTTCCAGGTACACGCTCGCTAAACCCACCCTTTTTTAGAATTTTCATATCAAATGTTGAAATTTCTAGAAATTCAAAACAATGCTTACTTTCATCGTTTCATTGTTCAAAAAAAAAAATCCAAGTTTAGGAACCTTTCCCTAACTTGACCAAAATTTTCAACCCTTGAACCCAAAATTTATGGTTTGAAACAAAATCTGGATTCAGGGATTTTCACCCTAGTCCACCCTGCCTTTTACCGCCAAATGGTTTTAGGTCAAAACTTATGACCTTTGTGTCTTTAAACAAAAAATGGTTTTTTCAAAAACCGCGAGGAAGCGACGCTTAGTCGATACTCGCACAAATCGGAAGCAAGCGAACCACGTTCGACACTTCCAAAATCGCAGGGAAGCGACATTTCGTCGATACTTGCAAAATCCAAAACTGTGGAGACGCAACATTTCAGTTGATATCCACAACCCAAATTTCAAAGGTTCGAAAAAACCTAAAAAACCTAAAAAAAACCATGGAGACGCAACATTTCAGTTGATATCCATAACCCAAAGGTTCGAGAAAACCACAAATTTCAAAAATCGTGGGGAAACGACATCAAGTCAGTACCCGCAAAACCAAAATTTTTGAAAAGCAAGGATGCGACATTCCATCGATACTTGCACCCAAATCCGCGAGGATGCGACATTCCATCGATACTCGCAACCGAATGAGCAAGGATGCGACATTCCATCGATACTTGCAAGAACATTCAGCAGGGAGGCGACTTTTAGTCGATACTTGCATTTTTTGAAAACAAAACCGGCTATAAATGCCATCAAAACGGGCTATAAATGCCACAAACCGGCTATCAATGCCACCAAAAACAAAACCGGCTATCATGCCACACAAACAAAAAAACTTGGATTTCAAAAAAAAAATGGCTATCAATGCCACCAAAACAAAACAGGCTATCAATGCCACCAAAAATCGGCTATAGATGCCACAAAACAAACCGGCTATCAATGCCACCAAAATTGGCTATAGATGCCACACACAAAAAAAAAAACTCGCTATCAATGCCACAAGAAAAGCTGGCTCTCATGCCAAAATTGGCTTCCACCCACAACAAAAAAACCTGGTTTTTATGCCAAACAACACTTGACAAAGATTTTCACAAAATGACAACCTTTTGATCAAATCCCATTTAGCAATTACTTTTATCACAAAAAGATTCAAGTGAGCGTAGGGATAACAAAAAAGAGCATCCCATTTAGCAATTACTTTTATCACAAAAAGAAAAGTGAGCGTAGGGATAACAAAAAAAAAAGAAAGTGTTCACAAGCACTACAAAAAAAAAAGTACCAAAAAATACATGTGGTACCAAAAAAAAAAAAAGAGAAAGTGTTCACAAACACTACAAAAAAAAAGTACCAAAAAATACAAGTGGTACCAAAAAAAAAGAGGAGAAAGAAGGATGGTTTCTGTATACAGGAGCTCAATCAAAAATGGTCTCCAGCCAAGAGTTCAGCTCCCCAAGCAAACTTTTAGCCTCATCCGTCAAGGATTCCAAGGCACGCTTCTTCAGGAACCTGCCATGAGATGCTGAAGTGGGCTGTACCCCTTCTTTCACACCAGGAATTTACCTCGAGCAGTTTGCCATTGTTCCTCCTCATCAGACTTCCTTTTGAGAACCCGTTCGGCATCTGCAACCTGGTGAATCAAGCACTCTCCCTGTCGCGAGCCTCTATTATGGCAGTCCACTTGGCAGCGACTTGTGCCTGCAAATGCTCAAGACGTTTCCTGGCCTCATCGACCCCCTGTCAAGGATGCTAAGGTCATGCGTCAGCCTGATGATGGCTAGCTCTTCTAAGTTCCTCTTTCGGACTGCCTGCTTCCTGCTTTCTGTAGCCTCATCCAGGTCAGACTTAGCCTTATCAGCAGGGTCCAGGAACATTTCCTTGAAGAACTGGTCATCAGCCAAACTCACGGTCTCAAACCACTTGTCACCCATGCAATGATCCTATCAACGATCGCCCTGGCACCTGTGACATCTGTACCAGCTTCTTCAGCATCACTGAGAATCTCCTGCACATGCTGGATCATGCCAAATCCGGCTTCCAAGTGCCCAGAAAAGAGAGTCTCAATCCAAGAGCTCACAACTCGCACCACCACCTTCTTCGCAAAAAGAAGAGATGGCCCAGCTGAGGATTCGCCCAACTCCGTTGGTCGGCTACTCATGTCATCATCTGTTGAAAGAGTAACAAAGAACTCTTCTCCAGCTGAAGCTGCTCCTGCTCGGGAAGGGAATCTCAGCGCGAGGAATCTCCTCAATATTGTCAAGAGTTGGTCCCAGAATCTCTACCTCTGGATCAACCCTCTGGCATCTCTTGCTCTGGAGGCGAAGGATCCGCCTCTGCTACTTCAAGAACCTGCAAAGGAAACACAAAAAGGTATGAGTATGACCCTGTTTGGAAAATCATTATCAGAGTTTAACTACAAAAATACCTTCTTCGACGACTGGTGGAACACTTTCTTCCTCCATGAACTCATCGGAAGCATCATCAACATTTGCGTCCATCGATGGTTCAAAGTCAATCAGAACCCTGTGGCAAGTCAGCTGACAAAAAAAAAAAAAAAATGTGTTAGCAACCGAGTCACAAAAAGAAAAATAAAAAAAAAAAAGAGAGCAAAGAAGTTCGTACCAATTGGAGATTCTGGATTTACTCCAGAGTCCCTCGGTTCTTCTTCAGGTGCCTCAACAGGATCCAATCACCACCTCATCGGTTGGGACCTCAGGCATCACCAAGTCTTCCTCTGCTAAAAAAAAAAAAAAGAGAAAAGCAGAAACAAGAAGCAAATCATAACATGGAAAAATCCCATGAAAAGAAATGGAAAGAGAAAAAGGAAGAATCATACCTTCACCGACGGTCTCTTCTTCTCTGCTTCTCTTCTCCGGAGGCTCGTCAGCATCCACTGGCACATCCTCATTGATAGTAAGAGGAACTTCCAAGTTAGGAGAGTCCTCATGCTGCCCCTTGCTACTATGATGACTCCTCCTCCTCTTACTTCTGCGGGCTCGCTTCTTAGAGGAACCTGCCCCCGCCGTCAGAGTCAGGTTTCCCACTTGACTCCTCACTGGATGGTCCTGCTCTTACCAGTAGACTCCTACGGAAGCTTGCCTCTAGTGCCGCTTGCATCCAAGCACCAAGTTCGGCTTCCTCCTGTTCTAGATGCTCCAAAGCCTCGTCAGGTATTTCTCGAACAGCTTCAGAACCGATGACGCCCTGGTCACCGAGAAAGCCTATCTTGTGCTTCTCTCAGAAAGGAAGGCCCAAACTTCCTCTCGCCGGATGCCATACCGACTTTCCAAGGCCCTTTCCAGAAGCCAGCTTTACATCAAGCTCCTTCTTGGAAAGCCCCCGATATGCCGAAAAGCTCTCCGCGAACCACTTCGCAAAAGCCGGCAGTCCGGGAAGTCAGCAACACAGGATAAGAAATCATGGCTGTAGTGTCCTTCAGCACTATAAAAAGCCCATGCATTTCTCCATCCTGTAAGCCTCCAAAGCGCTTCACCATACTTGAAGGCGCTCCAACAACGCCTTGGAGAAAAGCCAAGCTGCAAAGCAAAGCGAGAGGGTACATACGGCTGGATGTCGACGAAAAGATGTCTACGGTACACCATCGTGCCGACACGTATGCTGAAAAGCCACTCTCTCTCTGCATTAGTCAAGGAATAATGCCTTCCCGACCCCGCCCTGGTAGAGTCTCGGGAGGCACCAAAATCAAAAGCCTTCTTCCGCAACTCCGGAGAAAGCTTTACTGAAGATTGCCCCATCTCGACGTCCCTGAACCGTCGGATCCTCATGTCGGGCAAACAAAAGTGATTCGGACACGGCTTTGCCCTTAGCCAGTCGAATCATCAGAGGATCATCATCCTGAGCAGCACCCAGCCGGTGGAAGCCAGGACAGTGGTATACATACCACGAATAAAATATATGGGCCGAAAATACCCTATTCATGGGAAGCCAAAGCCGAACCAAAAAAGCAGCAGCCTGCAGTTCGGGTACAACAGGTAGGAGTAAAGAGCTGGCACCAAAGCAAGCTGCTCTCCAAACGCCATCTGACAAGCCGGAAAAATACAATGCGGCCTGATGTGCGTTCCATCTCCTCCAGCAAAAACAGCCTCACCAAGCCAATAAGTGAGGTAAACAGCGAGATCTCTTCGCAGTGCATGTCAGGACATATGGCATTTTGTACTTGCAAACAGAAATCTCTTCAACTCGTCTTGCATGGCCAGATCTTCTTTGGATCCTGAGCTCCAGCTTCCTAGGTCACAGCTTCAGAAGACTCCCTACTATCAAAAAAGTTGGGGAATAAAGAGCAAAAACTCTTCCAACTGCTGGATCTAACTTTCGAACCCCCCTTCTCCTTCAAAAAATCATAGAAGGCGACGAGCTGAAAGTATAGAAGCCTAAACTCCTCAGACTGCCCCTCGAGGACGCTGTCAATCGGCATAAACTCCTCATAGAGCTTGCCGAGGATGGGCAATCCGGTAATAGCGCTCAGCTCCTTCAAAGAAAAACCAATCTCACCATTCGTCACAACGAAGGTATTGGTTTGTGAAGGAATGACTCCAAGCATAGCCATGAAGGCCTCGTCGGAAAAGATCACGGTCTCCCTAAAGGCGCGGAGCGCATCAAAAATCCCCCGGCCTCCGTCAAAACGGCGCCACCAATCAGCAGGACGCGATCAGTCCTACGACTTCCACTCGGAGTCAGCATTGAAGCGGCCACGAAGTCGGAAAGGCTTGATCCAATTGCTGCCGTCACCACTGAAAATACCAAGGCCCACCGGTCTCAAATCGACCGACGGATAATCAGAGCCCTGGTAGCGCTGGATGGCATCAACAGGTCCATGTCAACAGGCGACCTCTCCGTATATCCAGGAGAACCGCCAACAAAAACCCCGGTCTTGATTACAATTTCCTTCTCACCCAGCTTGGAGGATCTTCCCTCTTAGGGCATGTGGGGGCAAGGCTCAGAATCGAGACGGTGCGATCAAACATCGACCGGGTAGTAACAGTCTTCTTCTCACCATCTGCTGTGAAGGAAAACTGAAAAGATCTCCTCTGGTATGTAATGTCATCAGGGACTGCATCACCAAAGAAGAAGGTAGGCTTGGGCAAAACGCTCTGATCTTCCATCACCCATGGACGACTGCTTACCATGATCTTATAGAATTCCTCTCCTTGAGAGTGATCAGTCGCTGCCTCATCTCATCTCTGTTGAGGGAGTCGCACTCTCTCAAGATTGTCTCTCAAACATACTGGACCTTCTCAAAAGCCTGCTGAACGGCCCGGATTAGAAGATCTAGAAGATCGACGAGGTACGCTTGTAGCAGGCTCTTTACCATTGTTCGCTCTGGAGGAACCACCTGAAAAGGATGGAAAAGAAAAAAAGATCGAACATCAAAATTGACAGAATCTGCGCTAAAAAAATCTGGCGAAATTTTGACATGATGACGGGCAATGTTAGGGATTTTGTGTTTGCAATTTGATGGATGCATTATCATTTAATCATCATTTGAGTTTTCACATGAGCATTGATTTAGAAATCTTGAAATCTTGATTTTCACATGCATTGTTTTTAGAAATCTTGGTTCATGCATGTTTTGATTTTAAACTTGGATGCATTTAGTTTGAAAAGAGTTTTTAAGAATCAAGCTTAGCCTAAGTTTTAAAGTCTCAAATGATTTTGTGGCTTTTTTATGATTCATGATTTTAAAAAATACTTAGATTGATTTAAATCATGTTTCAAGCTTGATTTAATGGCCCCAACAAGTCCCACATCAAAAATCTTTGAAAATTGCAAAAGTATGCAAAATGGGAAAAAGTGGCCCAGGGCCCAGTGTAACCCGGTCGACCGAGTACACATCCCGGTCGACCGCGTACACTGCGGGTCGACTGGGCAGAGAGCCGTTGGCTCTCCAACGGTCATTTTTCTGACCGTTTGGATGGGGTCGACCGGGCCTGTCATGGGGTCGACCGGGGACTCGCAGAAACCCACTTTTTGGGTATAAATACTAGTTCATTCCCATTGAAAAAGTGTTGATTAAAAGGGGAACTCTTAGGCCCTCCTTGAGGTGATTTGAGGCCAAACAAAGGGGAATGAGCTAAGGGATACTAAGGGTCATTAGGAAAGCTAAAGCTTGGGATTAATGAAGTTAAATCACTAAGTAAGCTTGCTTTTCCTAATCATATGTTTTCATGCTTTGTTCTAATTATTGGTAGATCTTTGTTAGCATGCTAAACTATGATTTGTTGTGTCCTTAACATGTTTATGTTTTGAATTGATTCATTGTTTTGGATACATCACCTTGATTCAAACCAAGTAGTACTTAAATTGGTATATCTAAGTAAATCATGTTTTGGAATCATCTTTGAAATCATATGTAACATGATTCCTATACTTGGTTGAATCTTTGGTTGTTGTTTTTCATCATAAGGAAATCACTTTCAAATCTATCTTATGTTTTGGATTCAACAACTTTATAAATCACATGTATTTGGTTTTAAAGTTTTACAACTTGTTTAAACATTGATTGGTAAATCATTTTCAAGTTGTCTTTTTAAATACATGTGTTTTGACCCTTAATTTCAATCAAATCTATATTTGTGTTTTACACTTTAAAAATGCTTTTAGCATACAATCATTAAGCTTCATTGTTAATTTGATTGAAATCCTTATGCATCACATGTTTTGTTCTTTAACTTTCATAACTTGTGTAGAATACTTAGGTATGTCTTTTACAAGTTACCTTTAACATGTGATTAGCATTTCCTCAATCATAAATGTTTTAAGCTAAAACTTTCAAAAGCCTTTGGCATACATTTATGAGCTTTTATTTTCAAATTGATTGAGGACATCATGCATACACTTTGAACATACATCTTTGCATTCATATAGTGTTTGCATGAATTAGTTTTTTCACTTTTATATCCGCCTATTTAAGAGGCAATGTAATGAGCCAAAATTGTAATCTCCATCAAGTGTATTATAGACACTAGTTAGAGAGATAACCAACCTTTTGGTTGAAGAAGTTATTGCTTAGCCTTGAAAAGCATATTGTAAGAGGTTATTGCTTAGCCTTGAAAAGCATATTGTAAGAGGTTATTGCTTAGCCTAGAAAAGCATAGTTGTAAAGGTTATTGCTTAGCCTATTGAAAAGCATACATAGTGGAAATCCGGTGGGGTGTGAGGAACACAAGCCGGTAGTGGATGTAGGCACGTTGGCCGAACCACTATAAATATTGTGTTGTGGTGTGTGCTATGTGGTGATTATGTTGTTTAGCTTCCGCATTATGTATGTTAATCATCACAAGTGACTAGTTAAATTAAAGAAGTTAAAATTGGTCATAATTAGTCATTAAGTGTAGCTCACCCTATTCACCCCCCCTCTAGGGTTAGGATCCCAAGGACTTACAAGTGGTATCAGAGCAAGGTTACTCCATTTAGGGCTTAAACACCCGGAGTTGATCCATATTTGCTTAAATCTAGATTTGAACCCTAGAGTTGTGTTTTAATGCATATCTTTAAGAATGATTTCCACTATGAGTGAAAATGAATTTCCTTCCTAGCTCTCTAATTTCCCCTAAGAATCTATCTCACCACTCTAAAACTTTTTCAAGTTAAAACTCCAAGAGTTGGTGGGACCTCAAAGTGAACCCTCAAGGACAACCTTGTCAAGACCTTAAGTGAATCTTCAAAGGTAGACAATTAGACTAACCTTAAGGCCTTGAACCTCACTAGACCAACCTATTCTTCTTAGTCATATCTAATTGTTGGTCATGTTACATTTGCATTTTGTTTCTACATAGTCACATCTCTTAAAATGCAATGTTTCTTTGTGATCATTTGATTTTGTCTACATGAACTTTCTTAGTTATATCCTTGGTTTTCAAAATCATTTGATTGCAATATCCTCATATAGATTTGCATTTTGTTCTCATATAGTTATATCTAGTGTAGTGCATTTCTATTTGATGATCATCAATTGATTGTGATTACAAAAGCTTTCTTAGCTAGTTTTTTCATGATCAATTGATGTTAGAAAATCATTTATTTGGATATCATAGTAAGATCTTTTAGAAAAATAAATGATTTGAATTAATTTGAATTTTCCATAATTTCTAAGTTATACCTTCAATGGAAAATTATTGTTTTTGAAAGATCAACTTGTATGTTCTCCAAAGAAGTAATATCATTCAAAATGCAAGTTGAAAAATGATTTATGCCTCATTGTTACATTCTTTGATGAGGATCGAAATTGATTTTCATTCTATGCTTACTAAGTTAGAATTTTGAAATGAAAATTCAATTCTTTGTTACTTGAGATTCAATTGGTTAAGAACCTTGTAGTTATATTTTTTAATTGAATGTGTTTTGGATAAATGCATTTTCCAATTGATATCAAGTTTGAATATGTTCTAAATCAATTTGTATGAGTGTTTTTTTATCATATTTACAATACAAATTGAAAATTTATAATAGTTCTCTTCATGGCTTTCAAAATTGCTTGATGATAAATTATTCATTTTTGGTATTTTGAATATTGAAGTGATTTGAAGAAAACTTGGAAAATGTTCTAAGCTTTATGAGTTATACTTTTAGAAGCATTTTCCTTGAGTTTATTTCCTTGTGCTTATAATCTTATCATTTAGAAGGAAATACATGTTACAAGCAATTTGCATCTTTGCTCAACAAAGTTACATTCTTTCAAATGCAAATTGACTTTGTTATGTCTTACTTTGTGTGGTTGGGTATGATGTCTTTGATTTGCATGTTTTTGCCTAACTTTGTATATCGTTTCATTAATGCAAATTGATGTTGTTTATGCTTTATAGTAAAATCTTTTGTTTCATGATCATTTGAGCTTCTTAAGTACATATGTGATTTTGTGTGCTAAGTTCATTTGGTATGATCCTCATATCCATTTTCCATTGCATTGTAAGCTTAGTACATTTGCTAGAGTGGAGATTTTACATGATAGATTAATGGATCATTTTAGATGAATTGGAATTAAACCATTGTTCTTCATAGGTATACCTTATATGAGATCCTTTTTCATCTATATGCGATCCATGACATCGTTCTAACTTCATACCTACTTGTGCATGCATAGTTATATTCTTTGTTGATGATATGGTATGAGTTAGATCTTGATTGTAATTGATCCTCTCTATGCAAATGTCAATAGTTCCATGTATGGTTGTGCTCTTAAGTTACATTTGTGGATACCATACTAGAACTCTCAAATCCATCCTTTGTACTTCATAATCTTTGCTATAGATGGATGGTTTGTGATATTGATTTATGCATAATTTCATAGTAATATTGCTTGTGCATTTTTCAATATCATATTTATGATCATATGAGACTCTCATCAAAATCCATTCTTTGTATCTTATAGGCACATCTACTTTAGATGGATTTCCTTCATGTTGAGTTCATATGGCTTTTCAAATTGCATACATCTCCAAGTTATATCTTTATATGCAATTTCTCATGTTCATCACTATGCTCATTAGTTATATCATTAAAAGTGATGAATATTCTTTTATGATGCTTGACCTTATATTTGTCACATTTCATTAGCATCATAATCTTCATGTTTGCCACCTCTCATGCTCATATAGGTAAATCTTATGACCACCATGTTTATGAGTTAATAATCTTGGTTGGTTAATGGTTGAGGTAGGCTTCATGTTTGAACTTCATTTCATTCATCTTGTGCACATAATAGTCATATTTTTTGATTGGATGAAATGAATTTCAAAATTTACATAGCATATGTTTTTCATAGGTATATTGATTGATGCTATGTTGAATAAACCCCATTACATCATGGATAGCTCTAATTTGGATTGATCCTAGTAATGATATTCTTTTTAACTCCATTTTAGAGTGATTGAGATAATAGTCATATCCTTTAATCTCAATTGGTATTCTTTATTCCAATTGGTATCCATGGTTGCTTTTCTCCATGACCTTGCTCTTAATCTTGGTAATTTGATCATATTGAGCTCTATAGTTAAATGAATCTAATCCTTTCCTTGAAGTTTACCCTCAATTGGTAAAACCATCTTCTTCTTGAACCAAATAGTTAAATCTTTGTCAAGTTTGACAAAAGGAGAGAATGGATTGAGGGGGAGTATAAACCTTCATAGGAAGTATTAGTTTTGATCAAATTCACCATTGAATTGGCTTTATACCCTTAGACTACTACCATACATGACACCTGTTATATATTTCATTTCGATTTCTTTCGTTAACAGGTGCTACTAAAAGGTATTTTCCTTATGTCATGTGTGTAGGTACCTTTGCAATTTAATGTCAAAGGGGGAGAATATTCTAGATGTCAAAAGGGGAGAATATTGTCAATTTATCTAAGGGGAGATTTTGTATTATCTTCCAAAGGGGGAGAAGATGCATATCTTGCCAAAAAGAGAGAGAGTGCATGGTCAAAGGGGGAGAGTTGAAAGAAGACTAAGCTTGGGAGTTAAAGAAGTTGCTTGGCTGAAGAAGAAAAGAAAGCTTGAAGAATGATCAAGCTCCAAGCATCAAGAATGAAGAAAAAGAACAAGAGCCCAAGCTAAGTCAAAGAAGCATCCAAGAGATTTCAAGACTTGTCCAGCTAAGGGGGAGCTGAAGACTTAGTGTGAAAATTCAGTGTTGAGTGAGTTGCCATCAAATTGCAAAGGGGGAGATTGTTAGGGATTTTGTGTTTGCAATTTGATGGATGCATTATCATTTAAATCATCATTTGAGTTTCACATGAGCATTGATTTAGAAATCTTGAAATCTTGATTTTCACATGCATTGTTTTTAGAAATCTTGGTTCATGCATGTTTTGATTTTAAAACTTGGATGCATTTAGTTTTGAAAAGAGTTTTTAAGAATCAAGCTTAGCCTAAGTTTTAAAGTCTCAAATGATTTGTGGCTTTTATGATTCATGATTTTAAAAAATACTTAGATTGATTTAAATCATGTTTCAAGCTTGATTTAATGGCCCCAACAAGTCCCACATCAAAAATCTTTGAAAATTGCAAAAGTATGCAAAATGGGAAAAGTGGCCCAGGGCCCAGTGTACCCGGTCGACCGAGTACACATCCCGGTCGACCGCGTACACTGCGGGTCGACTGGGCAGAGAGCCGTTGGCTCTCCAACGGTCATTTTTCTGACCGTTTGGATGGGGTCGACCGGAGCCTGTCATGGGGTCGACCGGGGGACTCGCAGAAACCCACTTTTTGGGTATAAATACTAGTTCATTCCCATTGAAAAAGTGTTGATTAAAAGGGGAACTCTTAGGCCCTCCTTGAGGTGATTTGAGGCCAAACAAAGGGGAATGAGCTAAGGGATACTAAGGGTCATTAGGAAAGCTAAAGCTTGGGATTAATGAAGTTAAATCACTAAGTAAGCTTGCTTTTCCTAATCATATGTTTTCATGCTTTGTTCTAATTATTGGTAGATCTTTGTTAGCATGCTAAACTATGATTTGTTGTGTCCTTAACATGTTTATGTTTTGAATTGATTCATTGTTTTGGATACATCACCTTGATTCAAACCAAGTAGTACTTAAATTGGTATATCTAAGTAAATCATGTTTTGGAATCATCTTTGAAATCATATGTAACATGATTCCTATACTTGGTTGAATCTTTGGTTGTTGTTTTTCATCATAAGGAAATCACTTTCAAATCTATCTTATGTTTTGGATTCAACAACTTTATAAATCACATGTATTTGGTTTTAAAGTTTTACAACTTGTTTAAACATTGATTGGTAAATCATTTTCAAGTTGTCTTTTTTAAATACATGTGTTTTGACCCTTAATTTCAATCAAATCTATATTTGTGTTTTACACTTTAAAAATGCTTTTAGCATACAATCATTAAGCTTCATTGTTAATTTGATTGAAATCCTTATGCATCACATGTTTTGTTCTTTAACTTTCATAACTTGTGTAGAATACTTAGGTATGTCTTTTACAAGTTACCTTTAACATGTGATTAGCATTTCCTCAATCATAAATGTTTTAAGCTAAAACTTTCAAAAGCCTTTGGCATACATTTATGAGCTTTTATTTTCAAATTGATTGAGGACATCATGCATACACTTTGAACATACATCTTTGCATTCATATAGTGTTTGCATGAATTAGTTTTTCACTTTTATATCCGCCTATTTAAGAGGCAATTTATTTGAGCCAAAATGTAATCTCCATCAAGTGTATTATAGACACTACTTAGAGAGATAACCAACCTTTTGGTTGAAGAGGTTATTGCTTAGCCTTGAAAAGCATATTGTAAGAGGTTATTGCTTAGCCTTGAAAAGCATATTGTAAGAGGTTATTGCTTAGCCTAGAAAAGCATAGTTGTAAAGGTTATTGCTTAGCCTATTGAAAAGCATACATAGTGGAAATCCGGTGGGGTGTGAGGAACACAAGCCGGTAGTGGATGTAGGCACGTTGGCCGAACCACTATAAATATTGTGTTGTGGTGTGTGCTATGTGGTGATTATGTTGTTTAGCTTCCGCATTATGTATGTTAATCATCACAAGTGACTAGTTAAATTAAAGAAGTTAAAATTGGTCATAATTAGTCATTAAGTGTAGCTCACCCTATTCACCCCCCCTCTAGGGTTAGGATCCCAAGGACTTACAGGCAATTCCGAAGAAAAGGAACTATCCCGAAAGAAATAGAAAGCTTGAAGATGGGCTCAACATCGCTGCGAGCTCCGAAACTCCAAACTTTCGAAACCTAAAAGTCTCCGCAAAATCAGGAAGGGCTCAACATCACTGCGAGCTCCAAGTTCCCAAATTTGCGAAAACTTCTACAAATTTAATTTACAAATTAAAGGCATGCATGAACATCTAGATTTGCGAAAAAAAAAAAAAAAAAAAAAAAAAAAAAAAAAAAAAGAAAAGAAAAGAAACTTCTCAAAAAAAAGAGGGGAAAGAAAACAAAAAAGGAAAGAAAAGAAACTCTCTCAAAAAAAAAAAGGAAAAAAAAAAAAAAAAAAAAAAAAAAGAGAAAAAGAGAGGGCTGGCCCACAGGCCGTGGCCGTACGGCCAGATCCGTACGGATCTGTCCGTACGGCCCACACAAAAAAAAAAAAAAAAAACAGACATGAAAAAAAAAGAAAGAAAAAAAAAACACGTGTAAAAAAAAAAAAGGGGGAAAACACGTGGAAAAGAAAAAAAAAAGAGAAAGAGAAGAAAAGAAAAAGAAAGAAACAAAAAAAAAGGAGAAAGAACTTTTTTTTCCTACAATGGAGTTTTCTTGAAAAAGAAGAACTTACTTGAAGCCATTGATGGAGAAGAAGAAGAAAAGTCTTGAAGATCTTGAAGAAGAAAAGCTCTTGGTCTTGAAGCCCTCTTGAGATTATTGCAAAAGAAAGTAATAAGAGCAAGAGATCCAACCTTCTCTTTGCTTTTATAGAGGAGAGCAAACCAAAGAAGGAAAGAAGAAAAAGGTAAGTGTTACTAATTAGTAACCTTACCAAAAGAAAGAGATTAGATAGATTCTTTCCCAAAAGAAAGATATCTTGAGATATCCTATCCCAAAATAAAGGGATCTTGAGAGATTTTCTCCCAAAAATCAATCTATGACGGATTCTTTCCCAAAAGAAAGATATCTTGAGATATTCTATCCCAAAATAAAGGGATCATGAGAGATTTTCTCCAAGTAAAGATATTCTTAGATATTCTCTATCCAAATGAGATATTTTTGGATATTCTTTACAAAAATGACACCATATGAGATCTAAGCCATTTCAAAAGCTTAAGGTCCCATGGGTTAGCCCATATGAGCCAGGTTTGACCACCTAGGCACACAAAAAAAAAAAGAAGAAATAAATTTTGGGCTTTTAGTCAAAGAGAAATCCCTCTTACCAAGAGCATACAAAAATGGTTCCATGCCTCTTTTGAGTTGATTGGACCATACAAAAGAAAATTCCAAGCCCCATGAGCTTCCAAAAACCAAACCATCCAGCCTCATCTACCAAATTGAGCCAAAATCTTGAAATTGACATTCCACAAAAATCAAACCAAATCCTGGTCCCCTAACTTGCCACATACAGCCTGTTAGGTCACAAGACCAAAACCAAAACCAAAACCTGATCCCCTAACTTGCCACATACAGCCTGTTAGGTCACAAGATCAAAACCAAAATTGATCCCCCAACATTCCACATACAGCTTGTTGGGTCACACGATCAAAACCAAACCCGACCCCCTAACCTGCCACATATAGCCTGTTAGGTCACAAGGTCAAAACCCAAATCCACATCCCTGATGTCATCTTCAAAACTTTGCCTCGAGATGGTACGTGATCCCTTTCACTACCATAAAATTCCCCTGGAAGCTCGAAAGGCTACAAATACCAAAAAGAAAGATTGCTCAAAGACTCTTGGTCAAGTCACAGGCTCTCCTTCAAAAATCTCTTCGAGGCACATCGACTACAAAAGTTAAGCAACTCGCCGCTGTACCTCGAGGGGGCATTTGTTGACACCAAAAATGTCACTTTGCCTTTTCAAGATCCAAAGAGCTACATGAAGTCGCAACCTGCCATAAATAGGCAATGCTGCTTCCAAAAATCAAATCTTGTCAGAATCAAACAAAAACTGCAAGATTCTTCCAGACAGCCAAAAGAGGAGTACACAAGAAGTTTCGGGCCATTTCAAAATCATTTGGCCTAACTTCGCTTCTTCGACAGCCGAAAAGGAGCTCTCGGCGACAAAGCTCTCCGGGACCATGGTTTCCAAGACAGAGCCTATGGATCATCTTAAAATGACCCCAATAGGTTCCCTGTCAAATTTCAAGTCAATCGGACATCGGTTGACCGCACATCAAACCGCGACATCTTCATCGCGACAAAAAGCAAGTCTACAGGTGATAGGACCCCAAACGGCTTCAAAACTCAAACAAAAGCCTATGGTTGGTCTTATTTATTGCTCAGGAGACTTCACACCAAATTTCAGGTCATTCCGACATCGTTTGACCCAGTTTCAGCTTCTGACGGGAAATCGGCAACTCTGCGCGACAAAGTCTTCGGCTTTCTCAGGAAATTGGAAACTTTGCAAAATAAAATGCAAGGATTCTCATCAGGTTTCCTACAAAGAAATCAGGCCAATAAATGGTCAAAATGTCAAGGAAAAGTACAGAAGAAAAAAGAATCAGAAAAAAGCAAAAACGGACGCAAAACGGGACTCGAAAGGGGGAAAACCCCCCCAGGGTCGCAGGGGCCTGCGACCCTGGGCCAGGGTCGCAGGCCCCTGCGACCCCGACCCTGGGCAAGGGTCGCCGGCGACCTTGGACCCCGGGGTCGCCGGGAAAGCCCCGGAAACCCCGGTTTTCGCCGTTTTTTTCGCGATTCGAAGGGCCCAGCCTCTGGTACTTTCCAAAATTCATGCTTTTGAGACACAAGTCCTCTGACATCCGTCCAAAACACGGGTAAATCATCAAAAGTATCTAAGACAGTATTGATCGTCACCGGTCAACCAAAAAAAGTGTGCTTTCCACCCGACCGATCGAGAAATCGACAGGACAGATGGCACCGACCCGCTGTTGGCAACAAACACCTGAAATTACATGGTCATCTGATGTCGATCTACATGAAGATCCATCAATGATCATCGACAGAAGAATTCCAAAAGACGTGGCACGGCCCGCGACTCTTCAGCTGCTCGGGCGACCACTTAATGCGATTAATTGACTAGCTTTATTACAGTCATTAATCCATTTCTTTGGACGGCCCCAATCAGAAGCAAGCATTCGGGAGTTACAAGTCAAGAGATTCATGGCATTTAACCCATGAAACTCCTCCCATCATGGCGATTAAAGGCGATTAAATGCCCTCAATCTCCTCCGGCCAATCAGAAGCCAAGAAAAAGGAGTTACAAAATAAACAATTCAATTTTGTAACTCCTCCCATTATGTGGCTTAATGACAATAAAAGCCCATAAACCCACCTAAAAGGCTACCTAAAAGCCTATAAATAGGAGGGCTCTCCAAGAAGAAAGGACATCAGAGAGCATCAGAAAAATCAGAGAAAAAAGCACAAGCACACAGACATAAATCCAGAAAAAGGAAAAAAGAGAGAAAACTCTGCGGAAATTCTACACCGGCCACCACAACAAGGTGACAAAAGTCCCTTGGGGGGTACCCCCCCCCCCAAGGTCCTTGCCTTCTCCTCCTGCCTCCAATGGCTTAGATATGGCTTTTCAGCCCGTCTACTCGGTTTTTTATTGGACATAGGATCTTCCTTTGATCTTTGTCTTCTAAAAACCCGAGGTCATAGCCAAGCCAAGCGAATCAAATAGCATCCTCTGTCTCATCTGCATGGATGATGGCGAAGCCCACATATGGCTTGCGACCGTCAATCTAAACGAGTCCCCCACAATCTCCTGAGTAGTTAGATCCTCCTTTTCTTGCTTTTCATTGTAGTTTGTATTTTTTTAAAAGAGACAAAAATCACAATTCTTGTCTTTCATTATTGATAAGGATTGTAAATCGGCTATAAACGCCAAAATCGGCTATAAACGCCAAAAATCAGCTATAAACGCCAAAATCGGCTATAAATGCCAAAAAAATCGCCTTTCACGGCAAACTAAGAAAAATGTCTCTTTTCTTAAATATATGTGCAATGGAAAACTTGAAAGAAGTTGATTTCCTTTTTACTTGCGAAGGTTGATCCCCGGATCACCACTTGCAATTCCAAGTAAAATAGAAAATCTGGCACACCCACAAAAAAAGAAATGTTGATGCACGCCCCTGCCCCTCGGTTACGAAAGGGTCGGACCCGACGGACTCCCACGTCCGCCGACCTCGGTAGAACCAAGCAGGAGCGCGGTCCATCAGCTACAAAGAAGACAGGCTCGGCTGCTGCGCCCGAGGGAGCACATCCTTCATCGTCAAAGCCCAGTCAGAGCTGACCGAAGCTCAAATTGCTCGTCGTATACGCCGCCGCGCGTCGTATAGACAAAAGAGACTAGAGAAGCAAAGGACCCAGCCTCCCACACTTCAAGTCTCTCCTAAATGGGTCGAAAAAGAAAGACCCAACCAAGTTGCTGCCGTCCATATGGTTGGAAAAACCAGAAGACGCCAAAAATCAGCAACAAAAATCCATGTCCGACGTCCGATGACCCGCAGCGTCTCCAGGACAAGAAGACATTCAGAAGAATCCCCTGCTCCTTCAAGCAAAGGACAGCAGAGTGATCCTTCCTCAAGCTCTTCTTCAAAAAGAATGAGCCCCAGCTCGGTCACCAGGACAGTTTCTTCGTTCGAATCACGAAGGATGAATGTCTTGGCTACGAATTCTGAGCCACCACCCCGCAATCCACCTCCAGAAGATGCGATCACCCGCATCCAGCAGTTGGAACAGGGCCAGCAGAGGATTGAAACTCTGATGGAAAACCTTCTCCTCGCCTACCAAAATCAGGCGAACAATGAACCTCCTCCGAATCATCAAGACGACGAGGTAAATAGAGAAGAAAATGAGTCACGCGCCCTTACCAAAAAGGACGTAGACGGTATCCTCGCAAAAGCAAAAGAAGAGGATATACTCAAGGAGCATGGGATCAAGCCACCATATCCCTTATGGATGGACTCGGTCCCGTTCCCCACCAAATTCAAGCATCCTACTCTCCAAACATATACGGGGAAAGGATCAGCCAGACAGCACGTCATCCACTTCAAGATCCTGACGGGAGCTATCGCGGATCAAGATGCACTCAAGATCCGCCTCTTTGCAAGTACCCTAAAAGGTACGGCCTTCGATTGGTACTCCACTCTGCCGGAGGACTCAATCCAAAATTGGGCCATGCTAGAGACACGCTTCCTGACTCACTTCAAAGGTGAGGATCACCCCGCTACTATGGCTCAGCTGTGCAGCCTAAAACAGGGGGAGAATGAATCAACATATGACTTCATTCACAAGTGGAAAGCAATGGCATACAAATGCTCTGATGTATTGCCACAAGCGTCGCTAGTCGACATCTGCCGAAACAACATGAGAGCCAGAATCCGCTCCATGATCATCGGCAACAAATCAAAAAACCTGGGAGAACTCCTAGAAGCTTCCATGGAAGCTGAAACGGTGATTAAAGACCTCAACAGTCAGAAATCATCAAGAAAAGAACCAACCGCCATTGCAACCTCTAAACCAAAGAAGAAAGAGGTCCTCAATGTGCAGACCAAGTCAGCTCCTCAGCCACCAAAGAAAGCTGAAAACAAAGCTGTTGGTAAGAGACCTGAACTCTCAGACGCTTTCAAAG
Organism: Litsea cubeba; assembly: GCA_012931725.1. Taxonomy (NCBI): domain Eukaryota; kingdom Viridiplantae; phylum Streptophyta; class Magnoliopsida; order Laurales; family Lauraceae; genus Litsea; species Litsea cubeba. The sequence continues at coordinate 81,241,228 of CM022946.1, read as the reverse complement.
AACGAGTAGAGAAGAAATACCCGTTTGACGAAGATGTTGATGAAATCTTCGGGGCTCTTGTGGCAAACGGCAAGCTCACCTTGCCTGAACCAAAGAGACCGGGTGATGTTGGCAAAACCAACGATCCTCGGTACTGTCCATACCACCAGATGATCTCGCATCCTCTCAATCAATGCTTCGTTGTGAGAGAGAAAATAAATGAGATGTGGAAAAACGGAGTCATCACCTTTGACAAAAACTATGGGTCTGCCTCCGTCAACATGGTGACATGTGGACAAACATCAAATTCACCGAAGAAGATCACTACTTCCTTCAAGGTGATAAACTCAATCGAAACGTCCGAGAAACTGGTTCCTTACCCGACACCAGACGGACAACCGATATGGGTACATCCCGATCTCCTGGAAGATGAAAATTGGGAGGTCGTGAAAATAAAGCCTACAGCTCAACAGCGAAGGCAGGCTAGGAAACATCTCCTCAAGCTCAAACGGCAAGAGAAGACCCAGCCAAAACTAGAGGTCAAAGAAAAGGCAGAGGCTTCCTCTACCGCTTCACTGGAGGTAACAAAAACATCCCTTCCAGAGACTTCAAAGGGGGTAAGGAAAATTCACTCTCAGTGATTTCATACCACCTCAATTTAAAGAAGCCATGCAGGAGGCATCATACTCTTGCAATTCGGTAGTTGGATTCTCCATTGATGGATACGAGTCCAGCGACACCGATAATGGATTCGAATCCAACTACACAGATGAGTGGGAAGAGTCCCTTGAAACAGGAGAATATCTCTCCGATGAAGAATGGGTTCCTGAGTCTCATCTTATGCCAGTGATCTGGTATAACCCCCTACAGCCACAAGGATCCTGGTCTGATGATGAAGAAGACCAAGAAGCTGTACAAGAAAATGCTGCTAACCCAGCACCTCTCATTACTCCAGTGGAAATCAACAATGTTGAGCCACAAAGAGATGATGAAGAAGAAGATCCGGCTCCCATACCTGATCTCGAAGAATATGCAAGGATCTTGCAGCGACTCGCTCTAGAACGAGAGCAAGAACGCGTCAACGAGCCTCCTCGCAATCCAGAGCCTGAAGTCCCTGAAGACCACCAGGTACATCCTCCCTTAACTCCTGAAAATGGAGAAAATTGCTGGATTGACGATCCTCTCACATCCGAGGATGAGTCTGACTTCGATCAGGCAACGTCTCCCGTCAGAGCTTCCTGTAATGTGATAATTCGGGATTATAGCTCTTCCGAAGCATCGTCTGATGAAAGCACTTACACTCCGGCTTCTCAAACACAAACTGCGAATGAATCCTTTGAAATGCTTCTTCGGCGTCTTGTCGGGTAAGTTCCTCAGATTCTTAGTTCGGAAAGCTGGAATAGAGCTTGACCCCATAAAAGTCAAAGCCATTCTAGAAATGCCCTCTCCAAGAACCTTGAGAGAACTCAAAGGGCTTCAAGGGAGATTGGCCTACATCAGATGGTTCATCTCCAATCTTTCGGGGAAATGCCGTCCATTCTCCCGGTTGATGAAAAAAGGCGTAAACTTTGTCTGGGATGCTGACTGTGAAGCTGCTTTCCAAGACATCAAGTCATACCTGACAAAACCTCCAGTGTTAGCTGCTCCTACCACTGGAAAACCATTCATCTTGTACACAAGAGCCCTTGATCACTCTTTGGGAGCTCTGCTTGCGCAAGAAAATGATCAAAGAAAAGAAGCTGCTCTATATTATCTCAGCCGCATGCTAGTAGGTGCAGAGCATCGCTACTCTCCAGTCGAAAAAGAATGTCTTGCAGTGATGTTCGCCGTACAAAAGCTGCGTCACTACTTGCTTTCCAACACAGTCTACCTAGTCTCGAGGGTCAACCTCTTGAAGGTCCTTGTTACAAAGGCAGGTTCTCCCAGACGAACCAGTCTACAATGTGGAGACTTTCTCACAAAGTGCCTCCTGGGACATGTACTTTGACGGTGCAACCAGGACAAATGAAAAAAGACAGCTGATCTCGGGAGTTGGCATCCTCTTTGTTAGCCCCGACAAATACATGATTCCACATGCTTTCTCGCTACTGGAACCATGCACAAACAATGCAGCTGAATATCAAGCTCTGATCTTAGGATTGGAACTCGCCATCGAATCCGGTATCACCATGCTGGAAGTCTTTGGAGACTCTCAACTGATCGTCAACCAGATGAATCAGAAATTTGAAGTCAGGAAGCCAGATTTGCTGCCCTACTACAACAAGGCACAATCACTTCTGCAAAAGTTTGACATCTGTCACATCACCCACATTCGTAGAGGTGAAAACATACGTGCAGATGCCCTAGCCGGACTTGCCGCATCCATGGCAATCCAGGAAGGGGAAAACATGCAAATAACAGTGTGTGAAAGGAGAATCCTTCCTCCTCTTAACACACACCAAGCAGTTGCTGAATGCCACCAAGTGGTCGGAAGTCGGATTTCAATCCTTCAAACTTCAATTGGCGACTGGAGGGATCCGTTCATTGATTACATTATGTTCGGAATCCTACTTGAAGATCCAAAAGAACGGGTAAGCATCCAAAGGCGAACCCCAAGCTTCCATTTGGATATTCCTTCAAAAATCCTTTACAGGAAATCCTTCAACGGAGTACTTCTACGCTGCTTGTCACAACAAGAGGCTAAAGAAACACTCAAAGAAGTTCATGCTGGTCTTTGCGGAGCTCATCAGGCTGGACCTAAGCTCTATGATCAGATAAAAAGGTTAGGATATTACTGGCCTACCATGGTAGCTGACGCAATGCAATTTGCTAAGCGCTGCCAACAATGCCAAGTTCATGGAGATTACATTCACATGCCTCCAGAATGGCTACATCCTACAGCAATCTCATGGCCTTTCGAAGCCTGGGGTATGGACATCATAGGTCCTATTTCTCCCCCTTCAAGCAAAGGTCATCGCTTCATCTTCGCCGCTACGGATTATTTCTCCAAGTGGTCAGAAGCATTTGCGTTTAACGAAATGAAGACCTCATCAGTCCTTCAATTCCTGCGCACCAACATCATTTGTCGTTTCGGCATACCCAAAAGATTCGTCCATGATAATGGACCACAGTTCCGGGATCATCGATTCTACAGGTTCTGCGACAAATACAAAATTCAAAGCTGTCCTTCATCTCCATACAATCCGGCAGCAAACGGGTTAGCAGAAGCTTTCAACAAGACACTCTGCAAAATCCTCAAAAAAATGGTCTCTAATCACAAAAGAGACTGGAGCGACAAAATGTCTGAAGCTTTGTGGGCCTATCGAACCACCGTTCGAGGACCAACCCATAGCACACCATTCTCCTTGGTCTATGGATGCGAAGCTGTCGTGCCCTTGGAAGTACAAATTCCTTCCTTGAGGGTATCCTTGCAAAATGACATGACTCAAGAAAGCAATGTCAAATTGCGGCTCCATGAGCTGGACAATCTCGATGAGAGACGGCTCGAAGCTCAACAAAGCATTGAACTTTACCAAGCACGTATGGCAGGATCTTTCGATAAAAAGGTCAGGCAACGCGACTACAAAAAGAATGACTTGGTTCTTACGGTAAAAAGACCAATGGTCTTCGCTCACAAGTCCAAAGGCAAATTTGAGCCGAAATGGGAGGGACCCTACGTCATCGACAAAGTTTTCTCCAATGGCGCATACACACTCCTAAACATGGAAGGTGACAGATGTATGCTGCCCATCAACGGCAAGTTCTTAAAGCGGTACTACCCTTGAAGACTTACCCAACTGGGTAAGAGCAATGCCTGTATGGCCAAAACCGGTTTCCAGGTACACGCTCGCTAAACCCACCCTTTTTTAGAATTTTCATATCAAATGTTGAAATTTCTAGAAATCTAAAACAATGCTTACTTTCATCGTTTCATTATTCAAAAAAAAAATATATCCAAGTTCAGGAACCTTTCCCTAACTTGACCAAAATTTTCAACCTTTGAACCCAAAATTCATGGTTTGAAACAAATCCGGATTCAGGGATTTCCACCCTAGTCCACCCTGCCTTTTACCGTCAAAATGGTTTTAGGTCAAAACTCATGACCCTCGTGCCTTTAAACAAAAAAAAAATGGTTTTTCAAAAACCGCGAGGAAGCGACGCTCAGTCGATACTCGCACAAATCAGAAGCAAGCGAACCACGTTCGACACTTCCAAAATTGCAGGGAAGCGACATTTCGTCGATACTTGCAAAATCCAAAACCGTGGAAACGCAACATTTTAGTTGATATCCACAACCCAAATTTCAAAGGTTAAAAAAAAACCTAAAAAAAAAAACCATGGAGACGCAACATTTCAGTTGATATCCATAACCCAAAGGTTCGAGAAAACCACAAATTCCAAAAATCGTGGGGAAACGACATCAAGTCAGTACCCGCAAAACCAAAATTTTTGAAAAGCAAGGATGCGACATTCCATCGATACTTGCACCCAAATCCGCGAGGATGCGACATTCCATCGATACTCGCAACCGAATGAGCAAGGATGCGACATTCCATCGATACTTGCAAGAACATTCAGCAGGGAGGCAACTTTTAGTAGATACTTGCATTTTTTGAAAACCAAACCGGCTATAAATGCCATCAAAACAGGCTATAAATGCCACAAACCGGCTATAAATGCCACAAACCGGCTATCAATGCCACCAAAAACAAAACCGGCTATCAATGCCACACAAACAAAAAACTTGGATTTCAAAAAAAAAAAAAAAAATGGCTATCAATGCCACCAAAACAAACCGGCTATCAATGCCACCAAAATTGGCTATAGATGCCACAAAAAAAAAAAAAAAAACTCGGCTATCAATGCCACAAAAAAAGCTGGCTCTCATGCCAAAATTGGCTTCCATGCCACAAACAAAAACCTGGTTTCCATGCCGAAACAATCACTTGACAAAAGATTTTCACAAAATGACAACCTTTTGATCAAATCCCATTTAGCAATTACTTTTATCACAAAAAGATTCAAGTGAGCGTAGGGATAACAAAAAAGAGCATCCCATTTAGCAATTACTTTTATCACAAAAAGATTCAAGTGAGCGTAGGGATAACAAAAAAAAGAAAAGCATCCCATTTAGCAATTAATTTTATCACAAAAAGATTAAAGTGAGCGTAGGGATAACAAAAAAAAAGAAAGTGTTCACAAGCACTACACAAAAAAAAAAGAGTACCAAAAAAATACATGTGGTACAAAAAAAAAAAAAGTGTTTACAAGCACTATAAAAAATAAGTACCAAAAAATACAAGTGGTACCAAAAAAAAAAAAAAAGAAAGAAGGATGGTTTCTGTATACAGGAGCTCAATCAAAAATGGTCTCCAGCCAAGAGTTCAGCTCCCCAAGCAGACTTTTAGCCTCAGCCGTCAAGGATTCCAAGGCACGCTTCTTCAGGAACTTGCCATGAGATGCTGGAGTGGGCTGTACCCCTTCTCTCACACCAGGAAGCTTACCTCGAGCAGTTTGCCATTGTTCATCCTCATCAGACTTCCTTTTGAGAACCCGTTCGGCATCTGCAACCTGGTGAATCAAGGCACTCTCCCTGTCACGAGCCTCTATTATGGCAGTCCACTTGGCAGCGACTTGTGCCTGCAAATGCTCAAGACGTTTCCTGGCCTCATCGACCTCCCTGTCAAGGATGTTGAGGTCATGTGTCAGCCTGATGATGGCTATCTCTTCTAAGTTCCTCTTTCGGACTGCCAGCTTCCTGCTTTCTGTAGCCTCATCCAGGTCAGACTTAGCCTTATCAGCAGGGTCCAGGAACATCTCCTTGAAGAACTGGTCATCAGCCAAACTCACGGTCTCAAACCACTTGTCACCCAGTGCAATGATCCTATCAACGATCGCCCTGGCACCTGTGACATCCAGACCAGCCTCTTCAGCATCATTGAGAATCTCCTGCACATGCTGGATCATGCCAAATCCGACTTCCAAGTGCCCAGAAAAGAGAGTCTCAATCCAAGAGCTCACAACTCGCACCACCACCTTCTTCGCAAAAAGAAGAGATGGCCCAGCTGAGGATTCGCCCAACTCCGTTGGTCGGCTACTCATGTCATCATCTGTTGAAAGAGTAACAAAAGAACTCTTTCCAGCTGAAGCTGCTCCTGCTCGGGAAGGAATCTCAGCGCGAGGAATCTCCTCAATATTGTCAGAGCTGGTCCCAGGAATCTCTATCTCTGGATCAACCTCTGGCATCTCTTGCTCTGGAAGCGACGGATCCTCCTCTGCCACTTCAAAACCTGTAAAGGAAACACAAAAAGGTATGAGTATGACCCTGTTTGAAAATCATTATCAGAGTTATAACTACAAAATACCTTCTTCGACGACTGGCGGAACACTTTCTTCCTCCATGAACTCATCGAAAGCATCATCAACGTTTGCGTCCATCGATGGTTCAAAGTCATCAGAACCCTGTGGCAAGTCAGCTGGCAACAAAAAAAAAATGTGTTAGCAAGCCAAGTCACAAAACAAAAAAAAACAGAGAGCAAAAGAAGTCGTACCAATTGGAGATTCTGGATTTACTCCAGAGCCCCTCGGTTCTTCTTCAGGTGCCTCAACAGGATCCATCACCACCTCATCAGTTGGGACCTCCGGCATCACCAAGTCTTCCTCTGCCAAAAAAAAAAGAGAAGAAAAGCAGAAACAAGAAGCAAATCATAACATGGATAAATCCCATGAAAAGAAATGGAAAGAGAAAAAGGAAGAATCATACCTTCACCGACGGTCTCTTCTTCTCGGCTTCTCTTCTCCGGAGGCTCGTCAGCATCCACTGGCACATCCTCATTGATAGTAAGAGGAACTTCCAAGTTAGGAGAGTCCTCATGCTGCCCCTTGCTACTATGATGACTCCTCCTCCTCTTACTTCTGCGGGCTCGCTTCTTAGAGGAACCTGCCCCGCCGTCAGAGTCAGGTTTCCCACTTGACTCCTCACTGGATGGTCTGCTCTTGCCAGTAGACTCCACGGAAGCTTGCCTCTGTGCCGCTTGCATCCAAGCACCAAGTTCGGCTTCCTCCTGTTCTAGCTGCTCCAAAGCCTCGTCAGATATTTCTCGAACAGCTTCAGAACCGATGACGCCCTGGTCACCGAGAAAGCCTATCTTGTGCTTCTCTCCAGAAAGGAAGGCCCAAACTTCCTCTCGCCGGATGCCATCCGACTTTCCAAGGCCCTTTCCAGATGCCAGCTTCACATCAAGCTCCTTCCTGGAAAGTCCCCGATATGCCGAGAAGCTCTCCGCGAACCACTTCGCAAAGCCGGCAGTCCGGGAAGTCAGCAACACAGGATAAGAAATCATGGCTGTAGTGTCTTCAGCACTATAGAAAGCCCATGCATTTCTCCCGTCCTGTAAGCCTCCAAAGCGCTTCACCATGCTTGAAGGCGCTCCAACAACGCCTTGAGAAAAGCCAAGCTGCAAAGCAAAGCGAGAGGGTACATACGGCTGGATCTCGACGAAAAGATGTCTGCAGTACACCATTGTGCCGACACGTATGCTGAAAAGCCACTCTCTCTCTGCGTTTGTCAAGGAATAATGCCTTCCCGACCCCGCCCTGGTAGAGTCTCGGGAGGCACCAAAATCAAAAGCCTTCTTCCGCAACTCCGGAGAAAGCTTTACTGAAGATTGCCCCATCTCGACGTCCCTGAACCGTCGGATCCTCATGCGGGTAAACAAAAGTGATTCGGACACGGCTTTGCCCTTAGCCAGTCGAATCATCAGAGGATCATCATCCTGTGCAGCACCCAGCCGATGGAAGCCAGGACAGTGGTATACATACCACGAATAAAAGATATGGGCTGAAAATACCCTATTCATGGGAAGCCCAAGCCGAACTAGAAAAGCAGCAGCCTGCAGTTCGGTACACAGGTAGGAGTAAAGAGCTGGCACCAAAGCAAGCTGCTCTCCAAACGCCATCTGACAAGCCGGGAAAATACAATGCGGCCTGATGTGCGTTCCATCTCCTCCAGCAAAAACAGCCTCACCAAGCCAATAAGTGAGGTAAACAGCGAGATCTCTCCGCAATGCAATGTCAGGACATATGGCGTTTGTACTTGCACAGAAATCTCTCAACTCTTCTTGCATGGCCAAGATCTTCTTTGAACTTGGATCCTGAGCTCCGGCTTCCTGGGTCACGCTATCAGAAGACTCCCTGCTATCAAAAAAGTTGGGGAATGAAGAGCAAAAACTCTTCCAACTGCTGGATCTAACTTTCGAACCCCCCTTCTCCTTCAAAAAATCATAGAAGGCGACGAGCTGAAAGTATAGAAGCCTGAACTCCTCAGACTGCCCCTCGAGGACGCTGTCAATCGGCATAAACTCCTCATAGAGTTTGCCGAGGATGGGCAATCCGGTAATGGCGCTCAACTCCTTCAAAGAAAAACCAATCTCACCATTCGTTACAACGAAGGTATTGGTTTGAGGGAGGAACGACTCCAGCATAGCCATGAAGGCCTCGTCGGAAAAGATCACGGTCTCCCTAAAGGCGCGGACCGCATCAAAAATCCCGGCTTCCTTCAAAACGGCGCCACCAATCAGCAGGACGCGATCAGTCCACGACTTCCACTCAGAGTCAGCATTGAAACGACCTCGAAGTCGAAAAGGCTTGATCCAATTGCTGCCGTCACCGCTGAAAATACCAAGGCCCACCGGTCTCAAATCGACCGACGGATAATCAGAGTCCTGGTAGCCGCTGGATGGCATCAACAGGTCCATATCAACAGGCGACCTCTCCGTATATCCAGGAGAACCGCCAACAAAAACCCCGGTCTTGATTACATTTGTCCTTCTCACCCAGCTTGGAGGATCTTCCCTCTTGGGGCACGTGGGGGCAAGGCTCAGAATCGAGACGGTGTGATCAAACATCGACCGGGTAGTAACAGCCTTCTTCTCACCATCTGCTGTGAAGGAAAACTGAAAAGATCTCCTCTGGTATGTAATGTCCTCAGGGACTGCATCACCAAAGAAGAAGGTAGGCTTGGGCAAAGCGCTCTGATCTTCCATCACCCATGGACGACTGCTTACCATGATCTTATAGAATTCCTCTCCCTTGAGAGTGATCAGTTGCTGCCTCATCTCATCTCTGTTGAGGGAGTCGCACTCTTCCAGATTTCTCTCAACATACTGGACCTTCTCAAAAGCCTGCTGAACGGCCGGATTAGAAGATCTAGGAGATCGACGAGGTACGCTTGTAGCAGGCTCTTTACCCTTGTTCGCTCTGGAGGAACCACCTGAAAAGGATGGAAAAGAAAAAGATCAAACATCAAAATGACAGAATCTCGCTAAAAAAAATCTGGCGAAATTTTGACATGATGACGGGGCAATTCCGAAGAAAAGGAACTATCCCGAAAGAAATAGAAAGCTTGAAGATGGGCTCAACATCGCTGCGAGCTCCGAAACTCCAAACTTTCGAAACCTAAAAGTCTCCGCAAAATCAGGAAGGGCTCAACATCACTGCGAGCTCCAAGTTCCCAAATTTGCGAAAACTTTCAGGTATGCTATCACACCATGCTACAAATTTAATTTACAAATTAAAGGCATGCATGAACATCTAGATTTGCGAAAAAAAATGCATTATCATGATGAGCAAAAAAAAAAAATGAAAAGAAAAGAAACTTTCTCAAAAAAAAAGAGGGGAAAGAAAACAAAAAAAAAAGAAAAGAAAAGAAACTTTCTCAAAAAAAAGAGAGGGGAAAGAAAACAAAAAAAAGAAAGAAAAGAAACTCTCTCAAAAAAAAAAGGGGGAGGGAAAGAAAAAAAAAAGGAAGAAAAAAAAGAGGACTGGCCCACAGGCCACATGGCCGTACGGCCAGATCCGTACGGATCTGTCCGTACGGCCCACACAAAAAAAAAACAAACATAAAAAAAAAAAGAAAGAAAAGAAAGAAAAAAAAAACACGTGTAAAAAAAAAAAAGGAAAACACGTGGAAAAGAAAAAAAAAGAAAAAAAAAAGAAAAGAAAGAGAAGAAAAGAAAAAGAAAGAAACAAAAAAAAATAGAGAAAGAACTTTTTTTTTCTACGATGAAGTTTTCTTGAAAAAAAGGAGAACTTACTTGAAGCCATTGATGGAGAAGAAGAAGAAAAGTCTTGAAGATCTTGAAGAAGAAAAGCTCTTGGTCTTGAAGCCCTCTTGAGATTATTGCAAAAGAAAGTAATAAGAGCAAGAGATCCAACCTCCTCCTTGCTTTTATAGAAGAGAGCAAACCAAAGAAGGAAAGAAGAAAGAGGTAAGTGTTACTAATTAGTAACCTTACCAAAAGAAAGAAATTAGAAAGATTCTTTCCCAAAAGAAAGATATCTTGAGGGATTCTCTCCCAAAAAAAAATCAATGAGAGATTTTCTCCTAAAAGATATAATCTATGACGGATTCTTTCCCAAAAGAAAGATATCTTGAGATATCCTATCCCAAAATAAAGGGATCTTGAGAGATTTTCTCCCAAAAATCAATCTATGATGGATTCTTTCCCAAAAGAAAGATATCTTGAGATATTCTATCCCAAAATAAAGGGATCATGAGAGATTCTCTCCAAGTAAAGATATTCTTAGATATTCTCTATCCAAATGAGATATTTTTTTTTGATATTCTTTACAAAAATGACACCATATGAGATCTAAGCCATTTCAAAAGCTTAAGGTCCCATGGGTTAGCCCATATGAGCCAGGTTTGACCACCTAGGCACAAAAAAAAAAATTTTTTGGGCTTTTAGTCAAAGAGAAATCCCTCTTACCAAGAGCATACAAAAATGGTTCCATGCCTCTTTTGAGTTGATTGGACCATACAAAAGAAAATTCCAAGCCCCATGAGCTTCCAAAAAATCAAACCATCCAGCCTCATCTACCAAATTGAGCCAAATTCTTGAAATTGACATCCCATCAAACCAAATCCTGGTCCCCTAACTTGCCACATACAGCCTATTAGGTCACAAGACCAAAACCAAAAACCAAAACCTGATCCCCTAATTTGCCACATACAGCCTGTTAGGTCACAAGATCAAAACCAAAATTGATCCCCCAACATTCCACATACAGCTTGTTGGGTCACACGATCAAAACCAAACCCGACCCCCTAACCTGCCATATATAGCCTGTTAGGTCACAAGGTCAAAACCCAAATACACATCCCTGATGTCATCTTCAAAACTTTGCCTCGAGATGGTACGTGATCCCTTTCACTACCATAAAATTCCCCTGGAAGCTCAAAAGGCTACAAATACCAAAAAGAAAGATTGCTCAAAGACTCTTGGTCAAGTCACAGGCTCTCCTTCAAAAATCTCTTCGAGGCACATCGACTACAAAAGTTAAGCAACTCGCCGCTGTACCTCGAGGGGGCATTTGTTGACACCAAAAATGTCACTTTGCCTTTTCAAGATCCAAAGAGCTACATGAAGTCGCAACCTGCCATAAATAGGCAATGCTGCTTCCAAAAATCAAATCTTGTCAGAATCAAACAAAAAACTACAAGATTCTTCCAGACAGCCAAAAGAGGAGTACACAAGAAGTTTCAGGCCATTTAAAAACCATTTGGCCTAACTTCGCTTCTCCGACAGCCAAATCAGGCCTCTCGGCGGCAAAGCTCTCCGGGACCATGGTTTCCAAGACAGAACCTATGGATCATCTTAAAATGACTCCAATAGGTTCCCTGTCAAATTTCAAGTCAATCGGACATCGGTTGACCACACATCAAACCGCGACATCTTCACCGCGATAAAAAGCAAGTCTACAGGTGATAGGACCCCAAACGGCTTCAAAACTCAAACAAAAGCCTATGGTTGGTCTTATTTATTGCTCAGGAGACTTCACACCAAATTTCAGGTCATTCCGACATCGTTTGACCCAGTTTCAGCTTCTGACGGGAAATCGGCAACTCTGCGCGACAAAGTCTTCGGCTTTCTCAGGAAATTGGAAACTTTGCAAAATAAAATGCAAGGATTCTCATCAGGTTTCCTACAAAGAAATCAGGCCAATAAATGGTCAAAATGTCAAGGAAAAGTACAGAAGAAAAAAGAATCAGAAAAAAGCAAAAAACGGACGCAAAACGGGACACGAAAGGGGGAAAACCCCCCCAGGGTCGCAGACCCCTGCGACCCTGGGCCAGGGTCGCCGGCGACCTTGGACCCCGGGGTCGCCGGGAAAGCCCCGGAAACCCCGGTTTTCGCCGTTTTTTTCGCGATTCGAAGGGCCCAGCCTCTGGTACTTTCCAAAATTCATGCTTTTGAGACACCAAGTCCTCTGACATCCGTCCAAAACACGGGTAAATCATCAAGAGTATCGAAGACAGTATTGATCGCCACCCGGTCAACCAAAAAAAGTGTGCTTTCCACCCGACCGATCGAGAAATCGACAGGACAGATGGCACCGACCCGCTGTTGGCAACAAACACCTGAAATTACATGATCATCTGATGTCGATCTACATGAAGATCCATCGATGATCATCAACAGAAGAATCTCAAAAGACGTGTCACGGCCCGCGACTCTTCAGCTGCTCGGCGACCACTTAATGCGATTAATTGACTAGCTTTATTACAGTCATTAATCCATTTCTTTGGACGGCCCAATCAGAAGCAAGCATTCGGGAGTTACAAGTCAAGAGATTCATGGCATTTAACCCATGAAACTCCTCCCATCATGGCGATTAAAGGCGATTAAATGCCCTCAATCTCCTCCGGCCAATCAGAAGCCAAGAAAAAGGAGTTACAAAATAAACAATTCAATTTTGTAACTCCTCCCATTATGTGGCTTAATGACAATAAAAGCCCATAAACCCACCTAAAAGGCTACCTAAAAGCCTATAAATAGGAGGGCTCTCCAAGAAGAAAAGACATCAGAGAGCATCAGAAAAATCAGAGAAAAAAGCACAAGCACACAGACAGAAATCCAGAGAAAGGAAAAAGAGAGAAAACTCTGCGGAAATTCTACACCGGCCACCACAACAAGGTGACAAAAGTCCCTTGGGGGGTACCCCCCCCCCAAGGTCCTTGCCTTCTCCTCCTGCCTCCAATGGCTTAGATATGGCTTTTCAGCCCGTCTACTCGGTTTTTTATTGGACATAGGATCTTCCTTTGATCTTTGTCTTCTAAAAACCCGAGGTCATAGCCAAGCCAAGCGAATCAAATAGCATCCTCTGTTCTCATCTGCATGGATGATGGCGAAGCCCACATATGGCTTGCGACCGTCAATCTAAACGAGTCCCCCACAATCTCCTGAGAAGTTAGATCCTCCTTTTCTTGCTTTTCATTGTAGTTTGTATTTTTTTTAAAAGAGACAAAAATCACAATTCTTGTCTTTCATTGTTGATAAGGATTGTAAATCGGCTATAAACGCCAAAATCAGCTATAAACGCCAAAAATCGGCTATAAACGCCAAAATCGGCTATAAATGCCAAAAAAAAATCGCCTTTCACGGCAAATCAAGAAAAATGTCTCTTTTCTTAAATATATGTGCAATGGAAAACTTGAAAGAAGTTGATTTCCTTTTTACTTGCGAAGGTTGATCCCCGGATCACCACTTGCAATTCCAAGTAAAATAGAAAATCTGGCACACCCACAAAAAAAGAAATGTTGATGCACGCCCCTGCCCCCCGGTTACGAAAGGGTCGGACCAAACGGACTCCCACGTCCGCCGACCTCGGTAGAACCAAGCAGGAGCGCGGTCCATCACCCTACATCAACCCTCGAATAGCTAAATCAAGCCTCTCGGCGGTGAGAACCACTGAAGCCATCACTCATCAAACAGAGCACAAGGGCGGCTTCAAGATGCTTACAAAGGGCTACACGTCAAGTTTTAGGTCATTTCGACAACATTTGGCCAGACTTTGACCCTCGGAAGCCAAATCCGGCCTCTCGGCAGCGAAGCTCCCTGGGACCATGGTTTCCAAGACAAAGCCTGTGGATCATCTCAAAATGACTAGAAAATATTCCCTGTCAAATTTCAGGTGAATCGAACATCGGTTGACCGCACATCCAAGCGCGACATCTTCCTCGCAACATAATCAAGTGTACTGGCGACAAGACCCCATACGGCTTCAAAACTCAAACAAAAGCCTATGGTTGGTCTTATTTATTGCTCAAGAGGCTTCACCTTAGATTTCAGGTCATTCCAACATCATTTGACCTAGTTTTGGCTTCTGACGGAAAATCGGCAGCTCTAAGCGCCAAGTCTTCGACTTTCCCGGGAAATTGGAAGCTTTGCACTCTAAAATGCAAGGATTCTCATCAAGTTTTCTACAGGGAAATCAGGCCAACCAATGTGCAAAAATGTCGGGAAAATACAGAAGAAAGAAGAAATAGAAAAAATCGTGGAACGGTCACAAACAGGCGACCGAAGGGGAAAATACCCCCTAGGGTCGCCCGCGATCCTGGCCCATGGTCGCCCACGGCCTCGCCGGAGACCATAGGGTGTATGGTCGCAGGCGACCTGAAGGAAACCGTGATTCAGATCTGAAACTTCTCCTAAAGAGACTACTATGGCTGATGCAAAGTATGACAGATTTTAAAAAAATCTGATTTCTGCACTATGCAGAGGAAATCAGCCATAAAGAATCGCATAGAAACTCCATTAAATCATGATCAACATGTGTTTAATTAATAGAGATGATAGAAGACTATTACCTCGGAGATTTGTAGACTTCAAATCTCTGGAAAAATAGATCTAAAGGCCCGAACTCAGACTTGCAATTTGCAAACAAGTTGCTGGAATTTGCACTAGTATTGCCTTTGATCTTCTCCTCTATCTCACTTCCAAATCTGATTGGCTAAGATAGTGGGATCTTAATCTAGGAAACAAGAACTATTTCTCCAAGGGAAAATCTCAGATCTCAAAGTTTCTTCAATGAAGAAGAAACTACTTCAAGAGCTGGACGTGTGGGACTCTTGTGAGGCTTTCTTAGTGTTGGACGTCCAAGGGCCATGTGGTTTCTTTTATAGAAACTTTTTGGAAACCTTTCCCATAAAGTTATCTCTCCTTATTCTAATTGATGTCCAAAAAGGAAAGACTTATTTCCTTTAAGAAACACTCCAATTAGAAAAGGAAACTAAATGGAACTTTCCATGCAATTAGTAATCCTAGTTGTAGAACACTTACTAATTTTAAGTTCCTAATCCAAAAAGGAAACTAACTCATAGGAATACTAATCCAAAGAGGAGTCCAACTTTCCAAGTAGAGAGTCCTACTCAAAGTTGGAAACCTTACCCATGGAAATCCTATTATGGACGTCCCACATATCAATGCACACCATGGCCCACATACAATTTATCTAGAGTTAAATTCATGTATGCCATCAAAGGCCTATTTGAATTTAAACTCAAAATTATTTTTCCACTAAAATAATTCATCCTTATGTTATCTAAACATCTTAGGAAACCATCCCAATCTTGGTAAGTGACTAGAGAAGGGACCAAAAGACATATTTGCCATTGGCTCCCAAAATGACCAAAATGTCCATGCTAAACCCATAGCAACATTAAGACCATTTTAACCTTAACTCATTCCACTAGAGAGTTATGGTTGAACTCCAAGGACAAATATATATTATAATAAGCTTGTTATAAAATGACAGTTGTCTTCGACCTACTAAGTGTAATGACCTGAATGCCCCTCTATGTAACATCCATAATCGAGTCAGGTTATCATATGTACTATCAACCTTCCCGATTACATCTAAACCTTAGAACTTCATATCCTTAACATAATCATCATTCGAATATCATTCTCTTGATCCAGGGAGCGACCCACAAGTTCAACATCCATATCGAACATCCATATACTAAGATTTCAGATTTTGATGATTAATCGGATAATTCTAAGGGGACGATTATTCCATCATCAGATAGCATAGATTCTATATTACATCTGCACGTCCCAACTGATCAAGTCCGAGTACCCAAAACACAGAGCTGTTAACCCATGAAAAGAATCTCACCCATAGTGAATTAAAGCACAAGAACTTGACTTCGTCAGTTCATCCACAAATGCTCAAGATTAAGAGCACCGGTTACTCAGTAGCATGAGGTGACTTGATCTCTTTTCTGTGATAGTACTATTTTAGAGATCACACCTACCATGGTCCTATTCAATGCATTGCATATGCACTAATGAGATAAATCCGGGAAAGTCCTCCCATGACTTAGGTAAGTCACCCTGAATACAGGAGAGTCTCTCATTATAACTTATACCAAGATGAAGTGCCCAGCTCCATCTCTCAGTTATGAACAAATATGATGTTTCCAGTTGTCCATGAATTAGACCTATCTGTGCGTAGACACTACACACCTAATTCATTTACTAGAAACAATGGGCCTTACGCAACCATACATATATACATGTTTAAGCATAAAAGAGTCTTTCAATTAAATAACCAGTAAATATCCAATAACAAAAGATGAGAGTGCAGCTAGTGGGCTTTAGGGCATACACCAATCCCAACAAACTCCCACTTGCACTAAAGATCACTACTTCCTAACCTAACACCCATAGACTCAACATGAGAAGTGAAGACTTTCTCTGTAAGAGTCTTAGTGAATGGGTCAGCTAAGTTATGTGCTGAAGCAATATGCTCCACCACTATCTCTCCATCTTGAATGAATTCCCGGATCAAGTGGTACTTTCTCTGAATGTGCTTGCCTTTCTTGTGATTCCTGGGCTCTTTGCACTGTGCTACAGCACTAGTGTTATCGCAGTACATGACAATCGGTTTTTGTACTGCAGGAACAACTCCCAATTCCATCAGGAATTTTCTGAGCCATACCACTTCCTTCGCAGCTTCTGATGCCGCCACATACTCTGCTTCCATGGTAGAACCAGCTATACAGGATTGCTTGACACTTCTCCATGATATAGCCCCTCCTGACAAAGTAAAGACGTACCCGGAGGTAGATTTTCTGGCATCACTATCAGGTTGGAAATCAGAGTCTGTATACGCCAATGGCGTTAGATCATCTGCTCGAAAGGTTAGCATATAATCTTTCGTTCTCCGAAGATACTTGAATATATGCTTAACAACTGTCCAATGCATAGGTCCAGGGTTTGACTGATATCTGCTAACCATGCCAACGGCAAAGCAAATATCTGGTCTAGTACATAACATAGCATACATGAGGCTTCCAACAGCGGATGCATATGGAACTCTCCTCATGCTCTCTATCTCTTCAGATGTCTTTGGACATTGATCTCGAGACAGTGGTACTCCATGTCTAGAAGGTAGGAGGCCCTTCTTGGAGTCATGCATATTAAACTTGACCAATATCTTCTCAATGTAAGAAGATTGGGATAGGGCTAACATCTTATTCTTGCGATCACGCAAAAGCTTGATCCCTAAGATATAGCTGGCCTCACCCAAATCCTTCATCTGAAATTGAGAGGATAACCAAACTTTTGTGGATGACAATAAACCTACATCATTTCCTATGAGTAATATGTCATCTACATACAGAACCAAAAATGCAACTGCTTTCCCATTTCCTTTCTTATACACACACGGTTCATCAATGTTTTGATCAAAGCCAAAAGATTTGACTGCCTGATTAAAGTTGATGTTCCATGCTCTAGATGCTTGCTTGAGTCCATAGATGGACTTCTTAAGTTTACAAACCATGTTATCTTGGCCACTAGCAATGAAGCCCTCTGGTTGCATCATATAGATGCATTCGTCAAGACTTCCATTAAGAAAAGCTGTCTTGACATCCATCTGCCATATCTCGTAGTCATAATGACCATATCTGCGATGGCCAATAGAATCCTTATGGACTTAAGCATAGCCACTGGTGAAAAGGTTTCCTCATAATCGATACCCTCTTTCTGAGTATATCCTTTCGCCACCAGTCTTGCTTTGAAGGTTTCCACCTTCCCATCCACTCCTCCCTTTCTCTTGTAGATCCACTTGCACCCTATGGGTTTAATCCCTTCAGGTGCATCCACAAGTTCCCAGACTTGATTGGAATACAAAGCATCCATTTCAGATTTCATCGCTTGCTGCCACATGTCAGCATCTATATCCGTTACTGCTTCATCATAACTAGTAGGATCCTCAACCAGATCTTCAGAGTCTGTCTTAAAAGACACTCCGAGATAACTTTCTGGTTGTCTGGAAATTCTCCCACTACGACGAGGCTCCGGAGTGTTCAAAGGAATATCTTGTTCATTTACTGCCTCAGGATCTGGTACAGATGTTATAGGAGATCCCGGAAGAATCTCCTCAAGGGTTTCTTTACAACTAAGCTCTTGGTGCATCATACAATCATCCTCCAAGTACCTATCATGAGTGCTGATGAGCACCTTTTGCTCCTTTGGATGATAAAAGATGCCACCTCTCGTTCCTTTAGGATGCCCAATGAAGTAGCACATTTCCGATCTGGGTTCCAGCTTGGTAGCTTTATCATTCAGTACATAGGCTGGACAACCCCAAATGTGAATATGTCTTAAACTAGGTTTTCAACTTGTCCACATTTCTTGGGGTGTCCTAGGTACTGATTTAGAAGGTGCTAGATTTAAAATGTATGCTGCTGCTTCTAGGGCATATCCCCAAAAAGATATAGGTAGGGTTGCATGACTCATCATGGACCTTACCATATCAAGAAGGGTACGGTTTCTTCTCTCTGCTACACCATTTTGCTGGGGTGTACCCGGTGCAGATAACTGAGACACAATCCCATGTTGTGTGAGGTACTCCTTGAACTCACCCAGGAGGTGCTCGCCACCTCGATCAGATCGAAGGGCTTTGATATGTTTCCCTAGTTGTAGCTCCGCCTCAGCCTTGAATTGCTTGAACTTATCAAATGCCTCAGACTTGCGTCGCATTAAGTATACATATCCATACCTAGAGTAATCATCGGTGAAGGTGATGTAATACTCATACCCTCCTCGAGCCGGTTTGTTCATAGGACCACACACATCAGTGTGAATCAATTCTAACAACTCCTTTGACCTTAGTCCCTTTCCAGAGAATGACCGTTTGGTCATCTTTCCCTTGAGACAAGATTCGCACTGAGGAAAAGGTTCGAAATCTAATGAGCTCAAGGGCCCATCTTCTACCAACCTCTGAATCCGTTTTGGGTTAATGTGACCCAAACGTAAGTGCCAAAGATATGTGCCATTGATTGAAGATACCTTTCTCTTAAGGGAAGTTGAGCTTTCTTGTTGTACATTATGCAGTGTGGGAGCAATAGGATATATATAAAATAAGTTGTCATGTATTCTACCGGAACATATAATATTTCCATCTCTACTGATATCAATACCAGAATGGAAAGAAACTGAATAATTAAATTCAATTAATCTGGAAACTGAAATTAAATTCGTCCTCATGTCCGGAACATAGAAAACATTATTTAAAACTAATATCCTATTACATGGAAAATGTAAGGTAACTACTCCTACTGCAACTGCCCAAACTTTAGCTCCAGTTCCGACTCTAAAGGTAAACTCTCCTTTCTCAATTCTCTGCATTATCTGAAACCCCTGCAATGAATTGCAGATATGATTAGTGGCTCCTGAGTCTACTATCCATGAGTCAGTAGAATCAACCACTAGACAAGTTTCAATGTAGTATGAAAAAGATGTACCTTTCTTAACTGAGGCCAGGAACTTGGGACAATCTTTCTTCCAATGACCTTTGAGGCCACACTTGAAGCATTTCCCTTTGGGCTTTCCATCTGTACCTTTGTCCTTCTTATTACCAGCATTGTTCTTTTTCTGCCCTTTTCCCTTATTCTGCTTCTTCTTGGACTTCTTCCCTTTCGGGTTCAGTTTAGAGGAAGACTGGAAAAAATGAGCTTGGGCTTGGGGCTTCATGATAGCCTCCACCGCCTGGAGTTCTTTCATTAACTCAGGTAGAGTCATGTCCATCTTGCTCATATTGAAATTGAGCTTGAATTGATTGAAAGATTCCGGCAAAGTTTCGAGAATCATGTCAGTCTGACTCCCTGCATCAATCTCAGCCCCTAGAATCTCAGCTTCATTGAAACAATCTATCAGCTTGAGCATATGCTCTCTGACAGGTGTTCCCTCAGCCATCCTAGCACTCATGATAGTCCTCATAGCAGCTTGCCTAGCTGGCCTGCTCTTGTCTGCGAACATCTCAGACAAGGACATCATGATTTCATGGGCTGTGTCCATTTGCTCGTGCTGTGTTTGCAACACGTTGGACATGGAAGCGAGCATGTAGCATTTAGCCATGCTATTCGCTTTCTTCCATTTCCTCTCAGCCTCTCGCTGGTCATCAGTAGAATTAACATCAATATCGGGACAGTTTTCCAGCAAGACATACTTGTACTCCTCGGCTGTGAGTACTATGTCAAGATTTCTTTTCCAGTCTACGTAGTTAGGGCCAGTCAGTTTGTTCTCACGAAGAATGCACATCAACGGACTAAAAGAATCTCTACCCATCTCTTTCTGGATATAAAATGGTTTAGAATTAGACATGCAGTATATATGTAATATGCATATGGTGCTTGTTATAAAAGGAAAAACAAAGCACGAAACTTTTTACATTATCCAACCCCAATCATAATGTATCAGTGTTTCAACCTCCTCATAGACCCTCCATCGAAGGGATGGCCGAGCCTACAGTCACATTGAATTAAGGCAGACTTATTTGGATTATCACTATCTGGATACACATCCAGTGGTAGTCCAATCACTGATTGGTTTGGCCTCATATGACAAATAACCCTTAACTCCTAAGGAGAGGTCATCACCGTCTTTATGTCAAGTGTATAACCATCTCTTATGAAATTCCCAGAATGTCTATGATTAAGTCTTCCAAAGGGAAGAGACTTTTATCCTTCCTAAAAGTGAACTTTAGTAAAGAGCTCCACCGAAGGGATGGCCGCTCCCACCAACACTTCATTGACATTCTATAGAAGTGATCTTTAGTAAAGAACTCCACCGAAGGGATGGCCGCTCCTACTAACACCTCATTACGAATATTCACATTAGTTCACCCATTAACCCATCAAAGCGGTCTTTAGTTAAAGAACACCACCGAAGGGATGGCCGTTCCTACTAACACTTTAATGAGATAACATGAACCGAAAATGGAAGGCCGTGGGGTCTTTCCTAAAACCCCTCTCCCACTTGATTATTTATCGCTAGGGTTTATACTTTTTGACCTTTACATTGCTTTACTCAAAAACTCTTTTTAAATCTAGCAAACTTGGTTAATTAAATTTATGACTTAAGTCATCTTAAAATCAAATAACCTTTGCTTTAAAAACATTTGAGCAAATCCCTTCAAAGAGTCAAAAACTTATCTTGGGTTATGAAAACCCATAGGTAGCATCTAATTAGATTTTAGTTTAGCCTTCTTTGGAAACCAAGGGTACCAAGATAAACTAAACCCTATCCAATTTTAAACCTTAGACAAATAGAAGGTGCTGGTCTAAGTTCCGTTTAAAACAATTTGCCAAACTAAAAACAATCTAATACAATAAAGATGCCAATTTTAGAACCTAATGGTGGCCATGTTTCTAGGTGACAATTATAGCAATTATATAAAGCATTCAACCATGCATTCCATATATAAAAGCAAATAAAAGTATGCATTCCTTGATGGCTCCCTTGTTTTTAGGATTTCAAATCCTAATCGAATTAGGACTCCTCATGCATCTAGAAGTCTTGACTCCTTCATCTCCAAGGACTCCAATTTCTTGCAACCTTCTTGTCTTGAAACTTTCATTTTCTTGCTCGTTTCCATAAATAGATTTATACAAGCAAACCCATGAAAAACAAAACCAAAATTACATTGGAGATTCCTATGCTTTTCAAGAAAGCTTACATCAAGACTAGTTGGAATAAAATTAAGGAAACTTTACAACTTCCTATGATTGCTAACCGCGCAATCGTACACTTTCCAACTAATTAAAAAACATCCAAATCCACACAACATACATGCGAACCATCAAGGATGCTAATTATGGCTGCAACCATAATAGGTTAGTGCATAATGTACAACATGATTCAGATCTGGAAAAATTAATTCCAGCAATCCGAACGTAACCATCATACAAGATTACAGCACTAATACAAATCTGAAATAAATTTCAGCAGGGTGCCACCATGCCCCATCTAATCTAGGATTAATTAATCACATCATGGGATCATGATTTCGCATGGAGTAGCTCTGATACCACTGAAGGAAACCGCGATTCAGATCTGAAACTTCTCCTAAAGAGACTACTATGGCTGATGCAAAGTATGACAGATTTTAAAAAATCTGATTTCTGCACTATGCAGCGGAAATCAGCCATAAAGAATCGCATAGAAACTCCATTAAATCATGATCAACATGTGTTTAATTAATAGAGATGATAGAAGACTATTACCTCGAAGATTTGTAGACTTCAAATCTCTGGAAAAATAGATTTAAAGGCCCGAGCTCAGACTTGCAATTTGCAAACAAGTTGCTGGAATTTTTTGCACTAGTATTGCCTTTGATCTTCTCCTCTATCTCACTTCCAAATCTGATTGGCTAAGATGGTGGGATCTTAATCTAGGAAACAAGAACTATTTCTCCAAGGGAAAATCTCAGATCTCAAAGTTTCTTCAATGAAGAAGAAACTACTTCAAGAGCTGGACGTGTGGGACTCTTGTGAGGCTTTCTTAGTGTTGGACGTCCAAGGGCCATGTGGTTTCTTTTATAGAAACTTTTTGGAAACCTTTCCCATAAAGTTATCTCTCCTTATTCTAATTGATGTCCAAAAAGGAAAGACTTATTTCTTTTAAGAAACACTCCAATTAGAAAAGGAAACTAAAAGGAACTTTCCATGCAATTAGTAATCCTAGTTGTAGAACACTTACTAATTTTAAGTTCCTAATCCAAAAAGGAAACAAACTCATAGGAATACTAATCCAAAGAGGAGTCCAACTTTCCAAGTAGAGAGTCCTACTCAAAGTTGGAAACCTTACCCATGGAAATCCTATTATGGACGTCCCACATATCAATGCACACCATGGCCCACATACAATTTATCTAGAGTTAAATTCATGTATGCCATCAAAGGCCTATTTGAATTTAAACTCAAAATTATTTTTCCACTAAAATAATTCATCCTTATGTTATCTAAACATCTTACGAAACCATGCCAATCTTGGTAAGTGACTAGAGAAGGGACCAAAAGACATATTTGCCATTGGCTCCCAAAATGACCAAAATGTCCGTGCTAAACCCATAGCAACATTAAGACCATTTTAACCTTAACTCATTCCACTAGAGAGTTATGGTTGAACTCCAAGGACAAATATATATTATAATAAGCTTGTCATAAAATGACAGTTGTCTTCGACCTACTAAGTGTAATGACCTGAATGCCCCTCTATGTAACATCCATAATCGAGTCAGGTTATCATATGTACTATCAACCTTCCCGATTACATCTAAACCTTAGAACTTCATATCCTTAACATAATCATCATTCGAATATCATTCTCTTGATCCAGGGAGCGACCCACAAGTTCAACATCCATATCGAACATCCATATACTAAGATCTTAGATTTTGATGATTAATCGGATAATTCTAAGGGGACGATTATTCCATCATCAGATAGCATAGATTCTATATTGCATCTGCACGTCCCAACTGATCAAGTCCGAGTACCCAAAACACAGAGCTGTTAACCTATGAAAAGAATCTCACCCATAGTGAATTAAAGCACAAGAACTTGACTTCGTCAGTTCATCCACAAATGCTCAAGATTAAGAGCACCGGTTACTCAGTAGCATGAGGTGACTTGATCTCTTTTCTGTGATAGTACTATTTTAGAGATCACACCTACCATGGTCCTGTTCAATGCATTACATATGCACTAATGAGATGAATCCGGGAAAGCCCTCCCATGACTTAGATAAGTCACCCTGAATACAGGAGAGTCTCTCATTATAACTTATACCAAGATGAAGTGCCCAGCTCCATCTCTCAGTTATGAACAAATATGATGTTTCCAGTTGTCCATGAATTAGACCTATCTGTGCGTAGACACTACACACCTAATTCATTTACTAGAAACAATGGGCCTTACGCAACCATACATATATATATGTTTAAGCATAAAAGAGTCTTTCAATTAAATAACCAGTAAATATCCAGTAACAAAAGATGAGAGTGCAGCTAGTGGGCTTTAGGGCATACACCAATCCCAACACGACCATGGAGATCCGAGTCGCCGGATTTGCCCCGGAAGGCCTGTTTTCCGTCCATTTTCGCTCTTTGAAGCTTTCGGCTCCTGTGATTTTTTCCAAAATTCAGACTTTTGAGGTACCAAATCCGTCGACATCTATCAAGATCACAGGTCCGTCTTCAAAAGTTTCAAATTCATCATTGATCGCCAACCGGTCGACCAAAAAAGTGCATTTTCTACCCGATCGATCGAGAAATCGACAGGACGGATGTCACCGGCCCGCCGCTAGCAATCAATGTCTAAAGTTACATGGTCATCCGATGTCGATCAGCATGAGGATCCATCGATGATCATCGCCAGAAGTACTCCAAAAGACGCGGCACGGCCCGCAACTCTTCGACTGCTCGGCGACCACTTAATGTAGTTAATTGACTAGCTTTATTGCAGTCATTAATTCGTTAGTTTGGATGGCCCAATCAGAAGCAAGCATTTGGGAGTTACAACTCAAGAGATTCATGACATTTAAGCCATGAAACTCCTCCCATCATGGTGTTTAAAGGCGATTAAATGCCATAAATCTCCACCGGCCAATCAAAAGCCAAGAAAAAGGAGTTACTAAGTAAATGAATTAAAACTTGTAATTCCTCCCATTATGCGGCTTAATGACAATTAAAGCCCATAAACTCTCCTAAATGGCTACCAAGAGCCTATACATTCGAGAGCATTCCAAGTATTTCAAATCATCACAAGAGAAACGGAAAAAAGCACAGAAAATCCTTAAATCCAAGAGAAAACCCTACTGAAGTTCTGCACCGACCACCGCTACAAGGTGACAAAAGTCCCTTGGAAGGTACCCCCCCCCCAAGGTCCTTGCCTTCTCCTTCTGCGTCCAATGGCTTAGACGTGGCTTTTCAGCCCGTCTACTTAGCTTTTTATTGGACATAGGACCTCCTCTTGATTTTTGTCCTTTAAAAATCTGAGGTCATAGCCAAGCCAAGCGAATCAAAAGCATCCTCTATTCTCATCTGCATGGATGATGGCAAAGTCCACACATGCCTTGCGACCGTCAATCCGAATGAGTCCCGCACAATCTCCTGAGAAGTTAGATCCTCCTTTTTTTGTTTTTCATTGTAGTTTGTATTTTAAAAAAAGAGATAAAAAATCACAACTCTTGTCTTTCACTATTGATAAGGATTCTAAATGAGCTATAAATGCCAAAAATCGGCTATAAACGCTAAAAATAGGCTATAAATGTCAAACATCGCCTTTCACGGCAAAACAAATGAAATCGTCTTTTACAACATTTCAAAAACTTGTCTCTTTTCTTAAATATATGTGCAATGGAAACTTGAAAGAAGTTGATTTTCTTTTTACTTGTGAAGGCCGATCTCTGGATCACTACTTGCAATTCCAAGTAAAATAGAAAATATGGCACACCCACCCAAAAAAAATGTGTTGATACCGGCTTTTGCCCCTCCGGGTGCGGAAGAGTTGGATCAAACGGACTCCCACGTCCGCTGAAGTCGGTAGCGCCGGGCGCGAAAAGCGCGGTCCATCAGATAGATACTGATGATCATTATAATTAATTGAGGCAAAAGGATAATAAGATATGGATTTAATTTGGAGGACAGGTCCAATTAATCAATGGATATAGATGGAGGGGCCTACTTGCGGTCATAGGGAAGTTTAGGGTCTTCTATGTAATATAATCCTAAGACTGGAGTTCAATAGCATTATATAGTGGAGTTATTTGCATTTAACTATGGGTCAGGATTACACATGAGATGTGGGGTCGCGTGTCCTAGTTGGAGCCAGCTTTCTATGGAATCTCTAGTGGTCCCCACGCTAGCACAAGTTATTAGAAAGATACTAATTCTAGTTGAACTCTAAAACAAAATAGAAAGTTACTATTTCTATTTGAAGTGAGACTTCTAATAGTGGTAATAGTAAGTTACTAATTATTAATGGAAGTGAGACTTCTATTTTAATTAAAAAAAAGAGAGAGAAAGTTACTAATTCTTAATTGAAGTGAGACTTCTATTTTAATTAGTAAAAAAAGAGGTTGTTTTTGAGTTATGAATAGATGAGGAAAGAGTTTGGATGCCCTATGCTATTCCTTGCCTAGGGATTCACGTCCAAGAGGTTCAAGTCCAAGGGGTTGGACGTCCGCTCTTTTTTTGTGCAAGAGTTGCACATACTTCCTCTTCTAGTTCGCTTCTAGTTTCCTTAAGAGCTTCTCTTGGAAATCCCACCCATCTTCTTGAGAAAAGAGAATCTGATACGGGTCATAGCGTGGAAGATCAAGAGGTCTTGGAGATTCTAATTTGATTGGTGAAAGAGTTTCATCATCAAATAAAGACGCAACTTCTCCATTAGAGCACAACAACCGAGCTCCAAAGGTATAATCTACTTCCTTGCATATTGTAGATTTTATTGTTGCTTGTTAGTTGTTGTTTCTATCTTCTAGAAATATATATTTACTGATCATGGTTGATGAGGTTGAGGACATGGATCCTGGATTGGGTTTATAGCCTTCTGGATAGTTGATCACTGCGTCAAGTTGGTCAAAAGTTTTTGAAACCTATCCATGAGGCCCACCTATTTCCAACAATTGGTATCGGAGCCATACCTCATTTCTAATCATGTTAGTTCAGTTATCTAGATCTAATCTTTGCATTAGATGCGAAGATGATAGACCTAGGGCTATGTAAGGATCAGATTAATAATGGGTTTGCTTACTTTTTGTAGTAGATCCATGTTTGGAATGTCACAAAAGGATTTAATTATGATGGAAGGATGGTAGGAAGCCATTAGAAGCTTTTTGGGATCATTAGAAGTGATTTGGGAACAGCGGGAAGCAAATCTACGAAACCCAAATTTTTGGGTCCGTCTTTTCGGCCAGCCGAACTGGTCAATTCGGCTAGCTATCCGAATTGGGCAAGTCGACTAGCCGAACCCAGGCAGAATTATTTTTTTTATCCAAATTTTTCCTTTGGCATCTTGTTTTTCCATTGGGGTATGGCAACCTGGTTTTGTGACTTGTATGGTTGTATGAGATACTAACTTTGCAGGTTATTTATGTCCTCTCCATATGGCCCATAAATCTTTTGTTTTATTTTATGGTTGTTTGTTTTATTTGTGGCTAATTGTAAAGGGCACCATGGTTTCCTTGGCTTGCCATGAAAGGGCAAGGCATGGTGAATTTCCCTATAGCCTTTTATTTCCATATTTAGATTACCATGTAAGTCTCATCGTAGAGACATAGGAATTTATTTAATTTTTTAAAATTTGTAAATTCTGGCAATGTACGAGACGAAGAAAGAAAGTGAAGTTGGACTCCTAATCGAAGAGTTTGAAGATTACCAAAAGTGTTTTGTAGTTTCCCAAAGAGTTTGAGAAATTCCAAAGTTTTGGAAAGTCTAGAAGTCCAAGAAGTCTATTCTGCTAGGGCCATGTGGGGAGAGGACTAGTTTCTATTTTTAGCATTTTCTATTAATGGATGAATGCTTGATTTAAAATATTTCCAAATCTGATCCAAACATAGCAGGTTACTAAAATTGGTCAAATCAAATTAATTTTTGGAAAGAGTTCTAATTAGTGTTGATGACCCATGAGATGGACACATTGGTAACACTAATTTAAGAAACTGGACTTTCCTTAAATATAACTTGACTTGAAACCAATCATTGGTCATATCATGAGATGATTTGATGTTCATATATATGTGGACCCCCATACCTTAAAAGGAAATCCTCAATTATAAAATATTAAGTGGGAGCGGGGCATTAAAATTGAGAAATTTCCATGGTTTTCCACCATAGGTCCTTTGTAGGGAAAGTATTAGCCTCGCACCATCAAGAGTATGGCCGTTCCCCACGGAGGGCTTTTATTTGTCTGGTTACTAGATATGGATCTCCTATGGATAGTGTTGGTGAGACGGGGTGGGGGTCCACTCCCCAAAGAGGAGCTGCTCACAACGGGTGTCACGCAATGCTAGTTGGTGGGTCACACTTAACTAAAATAGTAATGTAGCATCCCCAAGGATTTGCCTCATGTATTTTAGAAAACAAAGTTAATCGGGAGTCATACATTATTTGGTATGAGATACCTGGATGATAATGAATGATGGGGATGATAGATAGTTAGTCTTAATCATAGTTTTGACTGACTTTGATCCACACCAATCTAAGTGGCATTTGCACTCCCCAAGGAGGCATGCCCTAGGGGATTGGAATTTCGATGTATTTTGAATCTAGTGGTTATGAGGATTCCCATATGAATTTGGTAGAATACTAAACCCTAATGTCATTTATATTCTTTTATTGAATGTATGGTTATATGCTACAGTTTTAATTCAGCATGAATTCAAATACTTTCAATCCACTTGTGACCATCCTCAACCAGAATAAGTTGGAAGGATCCAACTATGTAGACTGGAAAAAGAACTTGGATTTAATCCTGACGGCTTCAGGATGCAAATATGTCCTTACCACACCTTGCCCTGAAGAGCCTGAGCCAGATGCACCACAGGACCAGAAAGACCTTTACACAAACTGGAAAGACGATGAGATGGCCAGGTGTTATATGCAGGCATCCATGTCTAGTGTTTTACAACACCAACATCAAGCCTATAAGACTGCATCCGATAGTATATTGAACTTAAAGGAGATGTTTGCGGACTAGGTCAGGCTTAGCTGCTACTAAGGTGCTGATAAACACTAAGATGTCTGAGGGAGCCCCAGTACAGGACCATATGCTGATTATGATAGATTCATTAAATGAATTAGATGTACTGGGTGCTATGATTGATGTAGAATCGCAGGTCGACATGATTTTTCAGTCACTACCAGATTCATTCAACCATTTCAAGATTAATTATAATATGAATCTGACCCTAGCTGAGCTGTTGAGCCAGCTGATAGAAACTGAAGGAATCATGAAGAACATAAAAGCCCTAATGACAGAAACGTCATTTGCCAGGCCCAAGCAGAAAGACAAAGGCCGGAAAGGCAAGAAGAAATCAGTCCCCAAGGGTCCTACAGTGGAGAATGGTTCTACTGGTGGTGTGGCCAAGGCTAAGGGTACGGGAGAAAATAGAAAGTGTTTCCATTGTGGTATGACAGAACATTGGAAGTGGAATTGTTCAGACTTTCTGTCTAAGGAAAAGACCTCAGGTATGATTGAGTCACTTGTTTTTGCAGTTAGTTTTCCAAACTAGTACTTCAGAATCCTAGTGTGTTGACTCCGGTGCAACTAATCACATATGTAATATGTTGTAGGAGTTCCAAAAATTCAGGAGGCATAGTGGCGGAGAAATCATTGTTAAACTTAGGATCAGAAGCCAAGGCAGAAGCAGTGTCAGTGGGAGTAGTAACTCTGTTATTTTCAGATACTAAGTTGATTTTGTCAGATACATTATATGTACCATCTTTAAGACGGAATTTAATTTCAGATTCTAGTATGGTGAATAAGAGCTATTCTATTATTTTTGGTATTGAAATTGTCATAAAGAGGAACGGTACTTTTATATGTTCTGACAAGGTAATCAATGGCTTTTATTTGATAACTCCCACAATGTATTCGATACATGACACTGAGATTAATAATAGACCATCATTAAAGAGGAAGTCACCTTCATCTAATCTAACAAAACTTTGGCACCTAAGAGGCTAGGTCATATAAACCTAAACAGGATTGACAGGCTAGTGAAAGATGGTATCTTGCCTTCATTGGTGGTAGAACCAATGCCCGTCTGAAAATCCTGTCTGGAAGGCAAAATAACCAAAAGACCATTTTCATCTAAGGGCAGTAGGGCTAAAGATTTAATGGAGTTAGTGTATACTGATATGAATGGACCCATAAATATTAGAGCAAGAGAAGGTTGCGAGTACTTCATCACTTTCACCGATGATTACTCAAGATATGGATACATATACCTTATGCACCACAAGTCCGAGACTTTTGAATAGTTTAAAGAGTTTCGAGCGGAAGGGAAAAAGCAATTAGGTAAAAGTATAAATACTTTTCGATGAGATCAATGAGGCGAATATCTCTCTGCTAATTTTATGGGATACTTATCAGAAAATGGGATTCTATCCTAGTTGTCTGCTCCTGGTATGCCTCAACAGAATGGAGTGGCAGAAAGAAGGAACTAGACTCTTTTAGATATGATTAGGTCTACGTTGATTTTCTATGGATATGTTTTGGAAACTGCAATGTATATACTAAACCTCATTTCATCTAAGTCTATACATGAGACTCCCCCGGGAGTTATGGACCGGGCGAAAGCCTAGTCTACAACGTTTTTAGGGTTGTCCGGCACACGTGCTGAAGGTTAAAACGGATTAGTTGGAATCGAAGTCAGAAGTGTGCACATTTATCTCAAAGGAACTGAAGGATGGTTATTCTATAATCCTAGAGAGAAGAAAGTGCTTATAAGCACTAATGCGGTTTTCTGGAGGAAGATTATATGATTGACCAGAAATCTTTAGAAATGGTTATCTTGGAAGAAATTATAGAGAAATCAATTCCAAATCCAAATATAACCGAGCTTGAAGAAAATTCGCCTATACCTGACCCAGTAATTACACTAGTGCCTCGTCGTAGTGGGAGTATTGTCAGGTCTCTTGACATGTTCTCATTTTTTGGAGTCTTATAAGGCAATCCCGGAAGAACTGGAACAAGATCCCTGTAACTATGATAAAGCAATCAATGACATAGATTCGGAAAGTTGGCAAGATGCTATGAAAGTGAAATGGAGTCTACGTACTCCAATCAGGTCTAGACAATTTTGGACTTTCCTGCGAATAGCAAACCTATTGGGTGCAAGTGAGTCTACAAGAGAAAACGAGGACTAGATGGAAGAGTTGAGACCTTTACGGCCAGGCTTGTTGTGAAAGGATCTCAAAAAGAAGATATCGATTATGAGGAAGCCTTCTCACCGGTAGCCATGCTCAAGTCCATCTGGATACTATTATCCATTGCGGGTCATCTCATATTACGAGATTTGGCAAATGGATGTCAAGACGGCATTTCTCAACGGCCATTTTGAGGAAGACATCCATATGATGCAGCCAGACGGTTTTATAGCTGATAACCAAGTGCAAAGAGTTTGCAAGCTGCAGAAGTTCATTTATGGATTGAAGCAGGGATCCTGATCACTATGAGATAGTGTGAATTGTCTCGATCATCAGAATATAAGATTCTGGATCATAGTGCTGGTACATTAGATGTATTGAAGGACCATGAGAAGCACCTTATGAATGTTGTCTTTACTTTGAGGTCTGCTCTCATAATTCCCTAGCAATAGGCTCTCAGTCTTGAGACATTAATGAACTCAAGTTTCTATCTATTCATTTTCTTTGAGTCACCAATGAGTGAGGCTAATTGTAGGTCAACACCTCGGTGATTTGGGTACGTGGTAGTAGGACTGTGGGAACATTCAATGGTCAAGATGGGATCTATCTTCTTTATCCCCTTGTGTCAATTAATGGGTTTATCATTGGTAAGTGCGCACCCATTCCGATTAAGATTTAATTGGATAGGTACCGATGATCATTATATTTAATTGGGGCTTAAGGATAATAAGATATGGATTTAATTTGGAGGACAGGTCCAATTAATCCATAGATATAGATGGAGGGGCCTACTTGTGGTCATAGGGAAGTTTATGGTCTTATATGTAATATAATCCTAAGACTGGAGTTCAATTGCATTTATATAGTGGAGTTATTTGTAATTAATTGTGGGCCCGGATAACACATGAGATGTGGGTTCGCGTGTCCCAGTTGGAGACAGCTTTTTATGGAATCCCTAGTAGTCCCCACGCTAGCCCAAGTTATTAGAAAGATACTAATTCTAGTTGAACTCTAAAAGGAAATAGAAAGTTACAATTTCTATTTGAAGTGAGACTTCTAATAGTGGTAATAGTAAGTTAATAATTATTAATGGAAGTGAGACTTCTATTTTAATTAAAAAAAAGAAAGTTACTAATTCTTAATTGAAGTGAGACTTCTATTTTAATTAGTAAAAGAAGAGGTTGCTTTTGAGTTATGAATAGATGAGGAAAGAGTTTGGATGCCCTATGCTATTCCTTGCCTAGGGATTCACATCCAAGAGGTTCAAGTTCAAGGGGTTGGACCTCCGCTCTTCTTTTGTGCAAGAGTTACACATACTTCCTCTTCTAGTTCTCTTCTAGTTTCCTTAAGAGCTTCTCTTGGAGATCCCACCCATCTTCTTGAGAAAAGAGAATCTGATACAGGTCATAGCATGGAAGATCAAGAGGTCTTGGAGATTCTAATTTGATTAGTGAAAGAGTTTCATCATCAAATAAAGACACAACTTCTCCATTAGAGTACAACCGAGCTCCAAAGGTATAATCTACTTCCTTGCATGTTGTAGATTTTATTGTTGCTTGTTAGTTGTTTCTATCTTCTAGATAGATATATTTACTGATCATGGTTGATGAGATCGAGGACATGGATCCTGGATTGGGTTTATAGCCTTCTGGATAGTTGATCACTGCGTCAAGTTGGTCAAAAGTTTTTGAAACCTATCCGCGAGGCCCACCTATTTCCAACACAAATCCCAGCTGGGCAGCTCCTTCTCCAAGCTTCTTCTTACTGGTTGTTGGTCTTAGAGGTAAGCACTTCCTTCCCACCTTCTATTTTGTGCAATGGCAGCCCCTTAAGTTCTATTTCCTAGCTTGGTTTGAGGCCATTCCTAGTCTTTCCTTGTTTGCCATTTCAGGGTGCTAAGTTGGGTCTATTTTAGGGGTTTCTTGTATTAGGTGTGTTAAGGCCTAAGTGGTTGGATTAGAGACTAATTGGGGAGCTTTGGAGACCAAGGCAAGTGACTGAAATGTGATTGCTTGAGCATGCCCACATTTATGAATTTTCATGTTTTATTGCTACATTGATATTGATTTCATGTCCATGTTTATAATTGATCTTGTAAAGGCATGCTTGATGAGTTTCTTTCTTTACTTGAGCCTACTCAAAGTGATTAATTATGTCTTTATTCAAGGATGTTTTCATTTGCAACTAGGGTTCTTGTATGATGGGTTTCTTATGATTAATGAGATGGATTTGTGGGTGTAATTGGTGGAATGATTGATGGTGGATTAGGGATGGTTTAGAGAAGGCAAGGAGACCCCTATTTTGGTATTAAATGGGTGGCTCAGAGGGGGTTGTAAGATGGAGGAAGAGATTGCACGAAATGCACTGAATGGTGTAAATTTGATGCAGTTCGTTCGAACGAACTTGTGGTTGCTCGAGCGAACCACATCCAGTAGCTGGTTAGCTTGAGCCAACTATCAAGTTCGCTCGAGCCAACCCTCCCAGGGGCAGGTTAAGAGAACCCCTCCCAGAAGTGAGTTGGCTCGAGCAAGCTTTGGGTCCGCTTGAGATAACCCACATTTTTGGCCTAGGTCTTGTGTGTTGCGTGAAATGTATTTTTAATCGAGGGAAGGTGGATGGTTTTGGGGTCCTAACCGCATTGGGACAATGTATGATGGTATGGAGGAAGAAAAAGGAAAATGATGCATCCATGTGGGAATCCAACCCGGAAACACGTTAAGACTCCATTAAAATTGGATAACGTGCCATAGAAGCTTGGAATGCCGCCACATCTCAGGAGCACCAAATGATATAAAACCAGGCATTCAAGGGTCTATGTGCACATTATACCAAATGATGCGGTCTCAACTTGTCTATGGAATGTGTACATGTGGAAATTGACCGTTGAGCTTGGATTTGCCGAAAACATGATTTGATTTACACTATTTTACACTATTCAGTTGTATTTACCCGAAAACTTTGGTTTAAGCCCGTTGGAATTATGGCCCGTCGATTTTGCCCATTTGAGCCAAATATCACTGGATTTTACTCGTTTTGGATAAACATTCAGTTTTAGCTATTTTGCCCGTTGCTGCCTAGAAATAATCAGCTTTGGACTATTTAGACTGTTTTGACTAAAAATATACAATTTCGGTATTTCATTCGTTTATCCAAAACAATCAGTTTTGCCAGCTCGGGTAACTCAATGAGTTTGTACATGCATATTGGAAGGACTACTCTTTACTTGAGTGTGTGTACGCGCTTTGACTTGGCCTATTGAGTAGTTCCTCACCATATTTTGTGTGTTTGCTTGCTTTTGATTTATGTGTCAGCACCACTAAGCTTGGACAACCTTGTCGGTTAGCTCTGCCAGTTGCAATCTGGATTCTGTTCTGTTCTATTACCCAATTCCATGGCCGTGGTTTTGTCTAGCTATATGTATATATATATTCCGTTGGCTCTCGTCACTTCGCGTGTCTGAGACCAACGCTTCTGTTCTGCTATCACTTCGGTGACGGAGGATTTTGCTGGTGTGGTTGCCATCTGTCCTTACGATTGTGGCTCCCTTGAAGAAGGGCAATTTGCAGGGTCCGCCTATGGACTGGGTTTGCAATGTGAAGAATACATGTTTTGTCAGATATTCATGTTTTACACATGCTTTAAATGAATACATGTTTTGTCAGATATCCATGTTTTACATAGGTCTTATATAAATACAGCTTTTGATTAAATACCATATTTATCACATGTTTTATTATTCAGTTTAATTATTATCCATCTTAGTCACCTGCCAGATCGTCACGTCTGACCCTGTTTGTTTGGTGCTCTAGGTAGCAGGTTTTCTCTGCCCTAGCTATGTGCATGCGTTGGTTGTGGAGCCATGAGTTTGCAGGTTGTAGTGTCGGCTATGTCATGTGGACTTTGAGGTTGACATCGGAGCTACGATACATGTGGGGTAGTTCGTATTTAGCTTGTTATTGCATGGCTTTTATTAGCCCTTTTCTCGAGATTGTAATTAATACACATTGATATTTGTAACTTAAACATATATGGGAATGTGATACCCTGTTACTGTTAGCTATGTACTTTGTTATAATGGTTTATTCCGGTCTGATATGGTTCTGGATATGTAGCTATATGCTAGCGGTTTAGTGCGACAAGGAATCCAATGGCCACGGACTCCGGATCGCAATGCCACAAAAGCTTCTGCAAAATATTTAGAGTGTTTTGGAATTTCTCATCGTCACACACGCAGATCTTGGGAGAAATATAATTCTATTACTTAATCCCAAATTCACACTCCCCGAGGTCAGGCCGCTACAAGGTCCGGGTTCGGGGGTGTGACACTACGTTTATTGTACTGGAGTGCTGCCCTTTTATCGGTAGCACGTGCATAAACCCATAGAAATAGAAGATGAAATAGATTGATAAAGGATTGAGCAAATAAATGTGCTCTCCTATCACTCATTCATTGTTGGTCTTTTTTTGCTTATGTTGCAGATCAATCATGAATTCTCTTGTGATCACTTTCAATGAGACCAAGGAACACTTTTATAATGTTTTCATCCAAGAAAGCAAGACTCCCAGGGGCCAGAAAAGAGCCCACACCGAAAATGAACACCCAGTTCGAGTATCCATCTTCCAACGGATGACTTTGACTGCTTCTACTATCAAAGTCTCTCCAGTATTGGCGAAGCCCTGAATCCTTTCCGTGTTCATCTCAAAGAACTCCATAACTTGGAAAACTACACCAGCTCGCCTTCGCATCACTAAAGAAGTAAAAGGGGCAAGGAGGTTGCAGGATGTGGAGAAAACCCTAGCAAATGGCAAAGTCAAAACCTACAAAGGTAAAGACTTGCGCCAAGTGCTTGGGAAGAAGAAACTGCAACAGAAAGAGATAATTCTAGGCTGCACAACGTCATCTCCTAAACCACGAAAATTCAAGAAAATAGCTTGCCAGGATATAACCTTGGCAACACCTGAAGAGAATACCTTCTATCCTCTTACTCAGAAAGAGGGGAGGAGGTACGGGAGATGAGGTCTCGCTTCAGTCATAGTAGGGCCTACACTTTTCTCTCCAAAGGTGAATACAAAGCGGCTGAAGAAAAAACAACAATATTTCTCTATTAATAATGCCGTAAAAGTTGCACAATTTAAAGACCTTCTGAAAAAGAAGGAGAAAAATGAGGTAAATATCCTCACACTGCCAGTTCAACATCCAGAAGGGTCGAACTCCATCATCAATCGTTTCATCCCCGTGATAGTGAAAAGGAATGATAAAAAGAAGAGTTATGACCAAAGAAAAATGACTCGGCAATGGACAATGAAAGAAGACGACCCTGTGGTTTGCATGAATTGGACTAGATGCAGCAGGCGTTCTGCTAGAATCTCTGCTCGTAGTTCAAACCCTGTCGAAGGTTAAGAATAAGATAATACGTCCGAGGGTCATGAAACTCTGGTTACGAATGAGGAAGCACCTCCGATCAATAAGAACATAGGGGGCATGGATTCCTCGGTAATCCAGGTCATTGAAGATGATGTTTCATTAACCAGTCAAGGTCTCGAGGGTAGCTTCTCACCCCTCACTGGACCAGGTAAATATCCTGTCTTCATGGCTAGAGAAAGTAGTGCTCCAGTAAATGCTAAAGAACAAGCTAAAGGTAAAAATCCGGTTGAAAATATACAGGATTTGGTTAAACAACAAAATGACAAGATTAAACAAATCGCTACTCGGCTGTAATTTCTCATGGATCGGGTGACTGGTCCAAGCGATCATCCACCAGCTACTCTATCTTCTTCAAATAGAAAGGATCTGCATACATCTGGTTTGAAAATTGTTCAGATCGCGGCACAAATGCAACAGCTTTCACAAAGGTTGTCCAAACGAAGTGGTCAACTCTCAGATAGTGGCCACCAAAAAGATCTAGAGAAACCCATGACTTTCAAAGATGTAGCAGATATGCTGACTAAAACCAGAGATTAAGGGAGACTCAGGAAGAAAGGGATCATGCCAAAATATCCACCTGAAATGGATTTGGTCCCCTATCCTTCTAAGTATAAACTGAAAGAAACTGCGATTCAGATCTGAACATCACTAGCGGAAGACGTTCATGGCTAATTTGTAACATGACAGATTTTAAAAAAATCTGATTTGGGCAGCATAAATTAGCCATAGTGATCGCAAAAGAACTCCATGAATTCATGACCAACAAGTGTATAATTTAAGGAGAATCAAGAAGACTATTAACTTGAAGATTTATAAACTTTAAATCTCTGAAATAATACATCCAAATGACCGAACTCAGACTTGTAATTTAGCAAACAAATTGCTGGAATTTTCTGTCAGTAGTATTGCCTTTGATCTTCTTCTCTATCTCACTTCCAAATCTGATTGGCTAAGATGGTGGGATCTTAATCTTGGGATTTGAGAACTATTTTCTAAGGAAAAATCTCAGACCTTAAACTTTCTTCAATGAAGAAGAAAAGACCAAAGGGCTGGACGTGTGGGACTTGCTCATTCTATGTTGTGGACGTCCAAGTGCTGCATGATCCCTTTTATAGAAACTCTGGAACTACTT
The DNA here is from genome assembly GCA_012931725.1 of Litsea cubeba. NCBI lineage: Eukaryota > Viridiplantae > Streptophyta > Magnoliopsida > Laurales > Lauraceae > Litsea > Litsea cubeba. The sequence goes on along the minus strand of CM022946.1, from coordinate 81,203,705 downwards.
TCCTTAAAGACTATCTCTTCTAATTCTCATAGATGTCCTAAAAGGAAAGTATAATCTAAAGATTTATTTCCTTTTAGAAACACTCCAATTAGAAAAGTAAACTAAGGAACTTCCCATAAACTTTGGCAATTAGTAATCCTAGTTGCACAACACTTACTAATTTAAGTTTCTAATCCAAAAAGGAAACTTTCTTATAGGAAAACTAATCCAAAGAGGAGTCCAACTTTCCAAGTAGAGAGACCTACTCAAAGTTGGAAACCTTACCCATGGAAATCCCATTTGCACACCATGGCCTACAATTAATTTATCTAGAATTAAATTCATGTATGCCATCAAAGGCCTATTTGAATTTAAACTCAAAATTATTTTTCCACTAAAATAATTCAACCAAATGTTATCTAAACAACTTAGGAAACCATGCCAATCTTGGAAAGTGACTAGAGAAAGGACCAAAAGACATATTTGCAATTGGCTCCAAAAATGTCCATGCTAAACCCATAGCAACATAAAGATCATTTTAACCTTAACTCATTCTACTAAAGAGTTATGGTTGAACTCCAGCGACAAATATATAATATAATAAGCTCGTCATAAATGACAGTTGTCTTCGACCTACTAAGTGTAATGACCTGAATGCCCCTCTATGTAACATCCATAATCGAGTCAGGTTATCACATGTACTATCAACCTTCTCGATTACATCTAAACCTTAAAACTTCATATCCTTAACATAATCATCATCCGGATATCATTCTCTTGGTCCAGGGAGTGACCCACAAGTTCAATATCCATATGGAACATCCATATACTAAGATCTTAGATTTTGATGATTAATCGGATAATTCTAAGGGGACGATCATTCCATCATTAGATGGCATAGATTCTTTATTGCATTTGCACGTCCCAACTGATCAAGTCTGAGTACCCAAAACACAGAGTTGTTGACCCATGAAAAGAATCTCACCCACAGTGAATTATAGCACAAGAACTTGACTTCGTCAGTTCATCCACAAATGCTCAAGATTAAGAGCACTGGTCACTCAGTAGCATGAGGTGACTTGATCTCTCTCAGTGATAGTACTATTTTAGAGATCACACCTACCATGGTCCTATTCAATGCATTGCATATGCACTAATGAGATAAATCCGGGAAAGTCCTCCCATGACTTAGGTAAGTCACCCTGAATACAGGAGAGTCTCTCATTATAACTTATACCAAGATGAAGTGCCCAGCTCCATCTCTCAGTTATGAACAAATATGTTGTTTTCAGCGTCCTTGAATGAGACCTATCTGTGTGTAGACACTACACACCTAATTCATTTACTGGAAACAATGGGCCTTACACAACCATACATATATACATGTTTAAGCAGAAATGAGTCATTCCATTAAATAACCAGTAAATATCCAGTAATAAAAGATGAGAGTACAGCTAGTGGGCTTTAGGGCATACACCAATCCCAACAAACTCCCACTTACACTAAAGATCACTACTTCCTAGCCTAACACCCATAGACTCAACATGAGAAGTGAAGACTTTCTCAGTAAGAGTCTTAGTGAATGGGTCAGCTAAGTTATTCGCCGAAGCAATATGCTCCACCACTATTTCTCCATCCTGAATGAATTCTCGGATCAAGTGGTACTTTCTCTGAATGTGCTTGCCTTTCTTGTGATTCCTGGGCTCTTTGCACTGTGCTACAGCACCAGTGTTATCGCAGTACATGACAATCGATTTTTGCACTACAGGAACAACTCCCAATTCCATAGGAATTTTCTGAGCCATACTGCTTCCTTCGCAGCTTCCGATGCTGCCACATACTCTGCTTCCATGGTAGAATCAGCAGTACAAGATTGCTTGACACTTCTCCATGATATAGCCCCTCCTGATAGAGTAAAGACGTTCCCTGAAGTAGACTTTCTGGTATCACTATCAGATTGGAAATCAGAGTCTGTATACGCTAATGGCGTTAGATCATCTACTCGAAAGGTTAGCATATAGTCTTTCGTTCTCCGAAGATACTTGAATATATGCTTAACAGCTGTCCAATGCATAGGTCCAGGGTTTGACTGATATCTGCTAACCATGCCAACGGGAAAGCAAATATCTGGTCTAGTACATAACATAGCATACATGAGGCTTCCAACAGCGGATGCATATGGAACTCTCTTCATGCTCTCTATTCTCTTCAGATGTCTTTGGACATTGATCTCTAGACAGTGGTACTCCATGTCTAGAAGGTAGGAGGCCCTTCTTGGAGTCTTGCATGTTAAACTTGACCAATATCTTCTCAATATATGAAGTTTGGGATAAGGCCAACATCTTATTCTTGCGATCTCGCAAAAGCTTGATCCCTAAGATATAGCTGGCCTCACCCAAATCCTTCATCTGAAATTCAGAGGATAACCACACCTTTATGGATGACAATATACCTACATCATTTCCAATGAGCAATATGTCATCTACATACAGAACCAAAAATACAACTGCTTTTCCACTTCCTTTCTTATACACACATGGTTCATCAATGTTTTGATCAAAGCCAAAAGACTTGACTGCCTGATTAAACTTGATGTTCCATGCTCTAGATGCTTGCTTAAGTCCATAAATGGACTTCTTAAGTTTACAAACCATGTTATCTTGGCCACTAGCAATGAAACCCTCTGGTTGCATCATATAGATGCATTCGTCAAGACTTTCATTAAGAAAAGCTGTCTTGACATCCATTTGCCATATCTCGTAGTCATAATGACATGCGATGGCCAAGAGAATCCTTATGGACTTAAGCATAGCCACTGGTGAAAAAGTTTCCTCATAATCGATACCCTCTTTCTGAGTATATCCTTTCACCACCAGTCTTGCTTTGAAGGTTTCCACCTTCCCATCCACTCCTCTCTTCCTCTTGTAGATCCACTTGCACCCTATGGGTTTAATCCCTTCAGGTGCATCTACAAGTTCCCGGACTTGATTGGAATACAAAGAATCCATTTCAGATTTCATCACTTGCTGCCACATGTTAGCATCTATATCCATACTGCTTCATCATAACTAGTAGGATCCTCAACCAGATCTTCAGAGTCTGTCTTAAAAGACACTCCTAGATATCTTTCTGGCTGTCTAGAAATTCTCCCACTACGACGAGGCTCCAGAGTGTTAAAAGGAATATCTTGTTCATCTACTGTCTCAGGATCTGATACAAATGTTATAGGAGATCCTGGAAGAATCTCCTCAAGGGTTTCTTTATAACTAAGCTCTTGGTGCATCATACAATCATCCTCTAGGTACCTAGTATGAGTGCTGATAAGCACTTTTTGCTCCTTTGGATCATAAAAGATGCCACCTCTCGTTCCCTTAGGATACCCAATGAAGTAGCACATTTCCAATCTGGGTTCCAGCTTGGTAGCTTTATCATTCAGTACATAGGCCGGACAACCCCAAATGTGGATATGTCTTAAACTAGATTTTTGAGTTGTCCACATTTCTTGGGGTGTCCTAGGTACTGATTTAGAAGGTACCAGATTTAAAATGTATGCTGCTTCTTCTAGGGCATATTCCCAAAAAGATATAGGTAGGGTTGCATGACTCATCATGGACCTTACCATATCAAGAAGGGCACGGTTTCTTCTCTCCGCTACACCATTTTGCTAGGGTGTACCTGGTGCAAACAGCTGAGACACAATCCTATGTTGTGTGAGGTACTCTTTGAACTCACCCAGGAGGTACTCGCCACCTCGATCAGATCGAAGGGCTTTGATATGTTTCCCTAGTTGTAGCTCCACCTCAGCCTTGAATTGCTTGAACTTATCAAACGCCTCAGACTTGCGTCGCATTAAGTATACATATCCATACCTAGAGTAATCATCGGTGAAGGTGATGTAATACTCATACCCTCCTCGAGCCGGTTTGTTCATAGGACCACACACATCAGTGTGAATCAATTCTAACAACTCCTTTGACCTTAGTCCCTTTCCAGAGAATGACCGTTTGGTCATCTTTCCCTTGAGACAAGATTCGCACTGAGGAAAAGGTTCGAAATCTAATGAGCTTAAAGGCCATCTTCTACCAACCTCTGAATCCTTTTTAGGTTAATGTGACCCAAACGTAAGTGCCAAAGGTATGTGTCATTGATTGAAGATACCTTTCTCTTAAGGGAAGTTGAGCTTTCTTGTTGTACATTATGCAGTGTGGGAGCAATAGGATATATATAAAATAAGTTGTCATGTATTCTACCGGAACATATAATATTTCCATCTCTACTGATATCAATACCAGAATGGAAAGAAATTGAATAATTCAATTCAATTAGTCTGGAAACTGAAATTAAATTCTTCCTCATGTCCGGAACATAGAAAACATTAATTAAAACTAATATCCTATCACATGGAAAATGTAAGGTAACAACTCCTACTGCAACTGCCCAAACTTTAGTTCCAGTTCCAACTCTAAAGGCAAACTCTCCTTTCTCAATCCTCTGCATTATCTGAAACCCCTGCAATGAATTGCAGGTATGATTAGTGGCTCCTGAGTCTACTATCCATGAGTCAGTAGAATCAACCACTAGACAAGTTTCAATGTAGTATGAAAAGGATGTACCTTTCTTAACTGAGGCCAGGAACTTGGGACAATCTTTCTTCCAATGACCTTTGAGGCCACACTTGAAGTATTTCCCTTTGGCCTTTCCATCTGTACCCTTGTCCTTCTTTTTGCCAGTATTTTCCTTTTTCTGCCCTTTTCCCTTTTTCTGCTTCTTCTTTAACTTCTTCCCTTTCGGGTTTAGTTTAGAGGAAGACTGGAAAAAGTGAGCTTGGGCTTTGGGCTTCACGATGGCCTCCGCCGCCTGTAGTTCTTTCATTAACTCAGGTAGAGTCATGTCCATCTTGCTCATATTGAAATTGAGCTTGAACTGATTGAAAGAGTCCGGCAGAGTTTCGAGAATCATATCAGTTTGACTCTCTGCATCAATCTCAGCCCCTAGAATCTCAGCTACATTGAAACAATCCATCAGCTTGAGCATACGCTCTCTGACAGGTGTTCCCTCAGCCATCCTAGTATTCATGATAGTCCTCATAGCAGCTTGCCTAGCTGGCCTGCTTTTGTCTGCGAACATCTCAGACAAGGACATCATGATTTTATAGGCTATGTCCATTTGCTCGTGTTGTGTTTTCAACACGTTGGACATGGAAGCGAGCATGTAGCATTTAGCCATGCTATTCGCTTTCTTCCATTTCCTCTCAACCTCTAACTGGTCATCAGTAGAATCAGCATCAATATCAGGACAGGTTTCCAACAAGACATACTTGTACTCCTCGGCAGTGAGTACTATGTCAAGATTTCTTTTCCAATCTACGTAGTTAGGGCCACTCAGCTTGTTCTCACGAAGAATGCACATCAATGGACTAAAAGGATCTTTACCCATCTCTCTCTGAATATAAAACGGTTTATAATTAGACATGCAGTATATATGTAATATGCATATGGTGCTTGTTATAAAAGGAAAAACAAAGCACAAAACTTTTTACATTATTCAACCCCAATCATAATGTATCAGTGTTTCAACCTCCTCATAGACCCTCCATCGAAGGGATGGCCGAGCCTACAGTCATGTTGAATTAAGATATGCTTATTTGGATTATCACTATCTGGATACACATATCCAGTGGTAGTCCAATCAATGATTGGTTTGGCCTCATATGACAAATAACCCTTAACTCCTAAGGAGAGGTCATTACCATCTTATGTCACGTGTTTTACCATCTCTTATGAAATTTCCCAGAATGTCTATGATTAAGTCCTCCGAAGGGAAGAGACTTTTATCCATTCTAGAAGTGAACTTTAGTAAAGAGCTCCACCGAAGGGATGGCCGCTCCCACCAACACTTCATTGACATTCTATAGAAGTGATCTTTAGTAAAGAACTCCACCGACGGGATGGCCGCTCCTACTAACACCTTATTATGAATATTCACATTAGTTCACCCATTAACCCATCAAAGCGGTCTTTAGTAAAGAACTCCACCGAAGGGGTGGCCGCTCCTACTAACACCTTAATGAGATAACATGAACCGAAAATGGAAGGCCGTGGGGTCTTTCCAAAAACCCCTCTCCCACTTGATTATTTATCACTAGGGTTTATACTTTTTGACCTTTACATTTTTACTCAAAAGCTCTTTTAAATCTAGCAAACTTAGTTAATTAAATTTACGACTCAATGACTTGAGTCATCTTAAAAATAAATAACCTTTGCTTTAAAACATTTGAGCAAATCCCTTTAAAGAATCAAATACCTAACTTGGGTTATGGAAACCCATAGGTAGCATCTAATTAGATTTTAGTTTAGCCTTCTTTGGAAACCAAGGGTACCAAGATAAACTAAACCCTATCTAATTTTAAACCTTAGACAAATAGAAGGTGCTGGTCTAAGTTCTGTTTAAAACAATTTGCCAAACTAAAAACAATCCAATATAAAAAGATGCCAATTTTAGAACCTAATGGTGGCCATGTTTCTAGGTGACAATTATAGCAATTATATAAAGCATCCATCCATGCATTCCATATATAAGAGCAAATAAAAGTATGCAATCCTTGATGGCTCCCTGCTCTTCGGACTTCTAATCCTTATCGAACTAGGAGATCAAGAATAGATCTCATATTTCACCAAGAAGTCATGTCTCCTCCACCACTAAGGAATCCGGTTACATGCAACCTTTCTTGCTTGAAACTTTCTTCTTCTTGCTTGTTCCAATAAATTAAATTTATACAAGCAAACCCATAAAAAACAAAACCCCAAATTACATTGGAGATTCCTATGCTTTTTAAGAAAGCTTACATCAAGACTAGTTGAAATAAAAGTAAAGAAAGAATTACAACTTCCTATGATTGCTAAACGCGCAATCGTACACTTTCCAACTATTGAAAAAACATCCAAATCCACATAACAATCATGCGAACCATCAAGGATGCAATATATGGCTGCAAACAAAGAGGTTAGTACATGCAAACACACTATGTATATCATTAAACAAATCTGGAAAATAAATTCCAGCAATGTTAATGAAACTTGCACACATCATGCATCACAACATAACTTTAATAGGGTGCCACCATGCCCATAATCAATCTAGGATTAATTATACACAACATGGAATCATGATTTCACATGGAGTGGCTCTGATACCACTGAAAGAAACTACGATTCAGATCTGAACATCACTAGCGGAAGACGTTCATGGCTAATTTGTTACATGACAGATTTTAAAATATCTGATTTGGGCAGCATAAATCTGCCATAGTGATCGCAAAAGAACTCCATGAATTCATGACCAACAAGTGTATAATTTAAGGAGAATCAAGAAGACTATTACCTTGAAGATTTGTAGACTTCAAATCTCTGAAATAATAGATCCAAAGGACCGAACTCAGACTTGCAATTTAGCAAACAAATTGCTGGAGTTTTCTGCAGTAGTATTGCCTTTGATCTTCTTCTCTATCTCACTTGCAAATCTGATTGGCTAAGATGGTGGGATCTTAATCTAGGGATTTGAGAACTATTTTCTAAGGAAAAATCTTAGACCTTAAACTTTCTTCAATGAAGAAGAAAAGACCAAAGGGCTGGACGTGTGGGACTTGCTCATTCTATGTTGTGGATGTCCAAGGGGTGCATGATCCATTTTATGCAAACTTTGGAACTAAAGACTATCTCTTCTAATTCTCATAGATGTCCTAAAAGGAAAGTATAATCTAAAGATTTATTTCCTTTTAGAAACACTCCAATTAGAAAAGGAAACTAAGGAACTTCCCATAAACTTTGGCAATTAGTAATCCTAGTTGCACAACACTTACTAATTTAAGTTTCTAATCCAAAAAGGAAACTTTCTTATAGGAAAACTAATCCAAAGAGGAGTCCAACTTTCCAAGTAGAGAGACCTACTCAAAGTTGGAAACCTTACCCATGGAAATCCCATTATGGACGTCCCACATACTAATGCACACCATGGCCCACAGTTAATTTATCTAGAATTAAATTCATGTATGCCATCAAAGGCCTATTTGAATTTAAACTCAAAATTATTTTTCCACTATAATAATTCAACCAAATGTTATCTAAACAACTTGGGAAATCATGCCAATCTTGGAAAGTGACTAGAGAAGGGACCAAAAGACATATTTGCCATTGGCTCCCAAAATGACCAAAATGTCCATGCTAAACCCATAGCAACATAAAGACCATTTTAACCTTAACTCATTCCACTAAAGAGTTATGGTTGAACTCCAGGGAAAAATATATAATATAATAAGCTCATCATAAAATGACAGTTGTCTTTGACCTACTAAGTGCAATGACCTAAATGCCCCTCTATGTAACATCCATAATCGAGTCCGGTTATCACATGTACAATCAACCTTCTCGATTACATCTAAACCTTAGAACTTCATATCCTTAACATAATCATCATCCGGATATCATTCTCTTGGTCCAGGGAGCGACCCACAAGTTTAATATCCATATGGAACATCCATATACTAAGATCTTAGATTTTGATGACTAATCGGATAATTCTAAGGGGACGATCATTCCATCATTAGATGGCATAGATTCTTTATTGCATCTACACGTCCCAACTGATCAAGTCCGAGTACCCAAAACACAGAGCTATTGACCCATGAAAAGAATCTCACCCACAGTGAATTACAGCACAAGAACTTGACTTCGTCAGTTCATCCACAAATGCTCAAGATTAAGAGCACTGGTCACTCAGTAGCATGAGGTGACTTGATCTCTCTCAGTGATAGTACTATTTTAGAGATCACACCTAGCATGGTCCTGTTCAATGCATTGCATATGCACTAATGAGATAAATCCGAGAAAGTCCTCCCATGACTTAGGTAAGTCACCCTGAATACAGGAGAGTCTCTCATTATAACTTATACCAAGATGAAGTGCCCAGCTCCATCTCTCAGTTATGAACAAATATGTTGTTTCTAGTGTCCATGAATTAGACCTATCTGTGTGTAGACACTACACACCTAATTCATTTACTGGAAATAATTGGCCTTACACAACCATATATATATACATGTTTAAGCAGAAATGGGTCATTCCATTAAATAACCAGTAAATATCCAGTAACAAAAGATGAGAGTGCAGCTAGTGGCCTTTAGGGCATACACCAATCCCAAAATATCCACCTGAAATGGATTTGGTCCCCTATCCTCCTAAGTATAAACCCCTGACCTTCCAGTCTTATATGGGCAAAAGCTCTGCTTATCAGCACGTAGTCCACTTCAAGTCCCAACTTGGGGGCATGCCTGATGTAGATGCCTTGAAAATCAGACCGTTCGTAGGCACTCTGAGAGGAACTGCTTTTGATTGGTACAAACAATTGCCTGAGAATTCCCTCACCTCATGGGTGATTCTTGAGGAAAAGTTCTTACTACACTTCCAAGAAGAAGACCAGCCAGTTAGCCTAAACTCACTCACTCAATCCAAACAAGGAGAAAATGAGTCTTTTCAGGGCTTCAGAAACAGGTGGAGAGCACTGGCTTACAGATGAAAGGAGCCTGTCTCTCAGAAGTCGATAGTAGATATATGCAAGGCTAATCTCAAGCCCGAGATTAAGCAAATGGCAATCAGTGTTAAGACTAAATCCATGCTTAAACTACTGGAATCAGCCATCAATGCAGAAGATTGCCGTAAGGAACTTGATCAAAAGAATAGGTCCCAAAGAATTCAAGCTTCCAGACCTTCTACATCCAAGAGAAAGAAGAAAGAAAAAGTTTTTAATATTCAAACTTCGAAGGCTCCTAGAAAGGTGCAAGATGCTAAGGATGAAGCCGCTAGGAAGCAGGACTACGAAAGGGGGAAACATGCTAAGTACTCCTTTGATAAATATATTAAAGAAATTTTCAAGACTCTACTAGAGCATGTAAAGTTAGAACTCCCTTCTTTGAAAAGACCCAGTCAGGAAGGAAGAACAAATGATCCAAACTACCGTCCCTATATCACCGAATGATGGCTCATCCTTTGAAAGAATCTTTCATCTCGAAGGAGAGAATACAAGATATGTTGGCTAAAGGAGTTATACAGCTCGATCAGCTATGTGATACTGTGTCGGTCAACATGGTGGCATTCGGATCATTTGAACCTACCAACATCGGGCTTATCATATAAAAAATAGTGGAGTTTCGACTAATTAATAAAGTCGAATATAATGATGAACTCGTCTCGGTCAGCACAGCATCTGGAGAGGTGATACGGGTGCATCTTGATCTTATAAGTGATGATGGGTGGAAGACAGTTGAGTCAATATCTACTTCCGAAAAGGGAAGAAAGTGAAATGATCACTTCGCAACTCCCGCCAAACAGTTAAGGCACGGCCTATAAAATAAGCCAAGGATGAAACTTTGCCTGCACCAAGGAAAAAGGCACCAGCAGAATCTTCTGAGCCAATTAGAAGACCCAATACTTTGGGAGACTTCCTTCTCCCTCTCACCGAAGAAGAAGATGAGTTACAGATTTCAAATTGCAACCGAATCTCCAAATTGAAACTCTCTCCACCTTCACATTCGGAGGACTTAGATGGTGAGTGGATCCCCCCTACAATGATGCTACCCATGGATGATGATGACCCCCAGGATAGTGATTTGGAGTCTGATCCTGATGAAGAAGATTACGTTTAAGATGAGGAATTGGTTGAAATGACTTCATCACTGATCCTTTCTTCTATAAAGAGAACATTCTAGAGATAGAAGTTCAAATCTACAATCCAAAACTCCTTGAACCTGGTGACTGGCTGGTGGACCCTCCTCCATTCCATGTACCTCTGGAAATTCATCAAGATCCTCTACCGATCGTAGATGATGATGAATCCTGCAAATAGAGTGTTGGAGAGGACGATTTAGACTCTTGAGGATATGCTTCGTGCTTGTGTGTTAGACTTTAAGACTCAATGGGATGAGGCTTTACCGTTGTGTGAGTTCGTTTACAACAACAATTACCATTTGAGAATTGGAATGGTGCCTTTCGAGGCACTATATGGCAGGACGTGTAGAACTTTAGTTTGTTGGGAAGAAGTAGGCGTTCGTAGTTTCCATGGACCGGCTATAGTGAGTGAGACAAGTGACGAGGTCAAGTTGATTTAATAACGTCTGAAGGTAGCCCGGAGTAGACAAAAGCTATGCGGACTCTCACATAAGGGACTTACAGTTCAAAGAAGGAGATAAGGTTTTCTTGAAGGTGTCACTGACCAGGGGAACGCTGAGATTTGGGCAGAAGGGCAAGTTATCCAGAAGGTACATTGGGCCATATGATATTGTGAGTAAGAATGGTGATGTAGTTTACAGATTAGCCTTACCGCCCGAACTCTCTGGCGTACACAATGCCTTCCATGTGTCAATGTTGAATAAGTACGTCCCCGACCCACTGCATGTACTCCTTCATGAACCGTTGGAAATCCGGGAAAATGCTACCTACGTAGAGAAGCCTGTTTAGATCATTGATACTAAGGAACAGGAGCTGAGGACACAGATAATTCATTGGGTCAAAGTACTTTGGGAGAATCACGGACCCGAGGAAGCAATGTGGGAACTACGGTATCAAGTTCAGAAGAAGTATCCTTATCTACTACCTGAGGTTAATTGTTTTCCATTTGGAGAACCAAATGCCCTAAGGGGTGGAAGATGTAAGACCCCGACCCGAGCGACCGCGGTTAGCAAAAATTAAGTCGCATGCTAGTTCTAAGTGGATTAGTGGATTTTGGTTAAGTGTGGATTAGAATAACTTTTATATAGCTTTGGGGAGTTTTGAGTCCCTTTTTTTATTTAATCAGACTCTTGGAGGGTCTCTTTGTTTTTTCGCGTAAGTATGGGGGTTATTCGTGATTTGGAAAATTCATGTTTTAATTCCGTTTGATTGATCTCGTTTACCTCTACAACTTTCGTGTTGACTCCATCCCCGTTCGAGACCTCCAAACCCGACTTTTCCAACTTGGAGGGCAAAACAGTCTTTTTACACCAAATCTTGGCATAAAATTTGATGTCTCCAAAACCCTCAACATATATAGTTTTTGGAAACTAAATTTTTTGACAAACAACTTTCCCTTCTTCGTTGAACTCATTCAAGGACAGGAAACCTATGTCTTTAGCCCAGCAAGCCTTTTATGTTGTGGGACCCACTTTCATTCTCTATATAAGGAGTGCTCTCCTTCACTTTACTCTTCTTCTTGCTCTAAAACCTTGTGGTAGGATTTGGCCAGCTGCCCTAGGGTTTTCTTCTTCTCTTTCTTGCTTCTTCATCTCTCTTCCACTCCAATCTTACACCAATCAAGAAATGGGCTTCATCTTCTTCTTCCTCGCCTGGCAAGCTCTCCATGGATGCCATTAGAAGAGAAATCCAGCTATCCTAGGGTCTTCTCTGGGCAAACTCTTTTCATTTGAGGAACCTACAAGTAAGTCATCTTCTCCATCTTCTAGATTTGGGTTTTCCTAGCCCTAGAGAGCCTTCTTTTCCATTATTGCAAGCTCTCTCTTCCTCATTCCTTGTTTCGGCATTTTAGGGTTCTTAATGGGTTTTTTTTTGGGGGGGTTTTGGCTATGCTTGTACGTTTGATCTTGAGAGTGTTTTAGGAGCTTGAGTTACTAATTTGGAGGCTAAAGCAAGTGGATGAATGGATGTGTTTTGATTGTTAACATGTTTTATTAGAAAATCTTGATTTCCATTAATTGTTCTTGGTGATTTCATATATGTTTTATCTGTTGGAAATTTATACTAAAAGCATACTTTTATGTATTTGTATTTGACTGATTTATTTATTATTATATTTTGGTCTTTCATCTTTATGAGAATTTGTATGGGCAAATGGTCGCATTGTTTAGTATTATGCATGAGTGTGTCTTTTATTCTATAAAATAGACGAGTTGGTGTGTAGAGTTCAGCTTATGCACGGAAGACTTGTTTGTCGGTTCTTGGTTATTTGGACACACCATCGGTACGATTGTAGCATGATGTTTCAGCAGGCTTATCTTAGCTGCAGGAAACGGAATAGTTTCAACTCATTATGCTAGTACGCTTTGTGTGTATTGAACAGGACCACTTTTGAGTTTATTGTCTTTATACTGGCTATATAAGACAATTAACATCCAAATGGTTATTTTGAGTGCTTATTCTCATAACCCCTATATAAATAATAGACACATACATTTAGTGTTTCACATTTTGATTTACAAAGGAGTGAGATCTTTTATGGGTCAATAATCTCACCAAATTGGATGACTACACTACATGTATGGTGCATATTAGTTTATTGACGGAATCCACATCCCGTAATAGGGATTGATGATATCCCCTTGATGAAGCTTTTAAGTTTTGATAATATCAAACCCTACAGGTGGACTTCGTGTCCGACATATCAAATAAGTTGAGCGTAAGGTCTCAAGGAATTATAAAGATATCGATTAAATATAGACGTCAGTAATTATTTAATCAAGGGATATCTGAAATCTTAACGTGGGGAGATTAAATAAGCATTTAATAACAAGAAGCTCAAAATATGATATTGAGAATAAAGGACAGGAGTGCAAGTATAATTCTCTAGTGGACTGAATTATAATTTATGGAACTAGGATTCTAATTTGGGTCAAATTAGGGTTTCGTACTTCCATTAGAAGCCTATCCCTTACTTACTTCTTAGGGTCCCTACTGTAGCCTGTAAATATGCGCCATTGCTCTCTAAGTTTAAAACACATAAGAAATCTCATTTTTTAGAGCAAAATGAATTCGCAGAAGAGGCCCACACCTTGGTGCGGATACGAGCATAGAGGAATACAGTGGAAGATCTTGAGATTTTTGAGTTGTTGTAATACCGAGATCAAATCAGAGAGAACTCCCAGGTATGATCTTTGATCATCATCATTTCTGCATTAATCTATACGCAATATCTAGGGTTCCTGGTGGCTCCCTCTCAACATTATCTACATTTCTTGCTGTTGTTTCCATTGCAATTGAAAAAAGCATATTGTTGGATCTATCTCTCTTGTTTACAATCTCTTGGAAAAGTATGTATTATGTTTTGTTAAAACTTGTTATGCTACATATGGATTTCATGTATGATGGGTCTCTTGGGATTGAATGTGAATGGAAAGGAGGTGATTTGATATATCTTGATGGAGGTTTGGATGGTGGATTATATGTGGTTTGGAGGAGGTTTTGCGCCCCTCATATGTGTAGGAATGGAGGCTCAAGGAGATTTGCAAAGGGAAGGAAGAAAGAGCCCGAACTGCACTATACAGCAGTTTCTGTGACAGTTCGCTCGAGCAAACGCCAACCAGAGGCTGGTTGGCTCGAGCCAACCTTCAGTTTGCTCCAGCCAACCTGACTGGGCTGAGTTCGCTCGGCGAGCCCCTCCCTCCCAGAAAGCCATTGGCTCGAGCGAACTTCGGGTCCGCTCGAGCGACCTGTGCTGTGGGCCTGGGTCAATGCAAGAAGACTTGAAATGTTATTCTTGTTGGAAATAGGGTGGGCCTCTAGGATAGGTTTCAAAAACTTTTGACCCACTTGACACAGGGATCAACTATCCAGAAGGCTATAAAACCCAATCCAAGATCTATGTCCTCAATCTCAGCCATCATGATCAGTAAATACAATCTATCTAGAAGATAGAACCAGCAACATATAAGCTACAAATAAATCTACAACATGCAAGGAAGTAGATTATACCTTTGGAGCTCGGTTGTGCTCTAATGGAGGAGTTGCGTCTTTCTTTGATGATGAAACGCTTTCACTAATCAAATAGGGATCTCCAAGACCTCTTGATCTTCCACACTATGACCCGTATCAGATTCTCCTTTTCTCAAGAAGATGGTGGGATCTCCAAGAGAAAACTACTAGGAACTCTAGGGAGGAACTAGAAAGAGAACTAGAAGAGGGAAGAGGAGAAGAGCTCGTGCAACACTTGCACTAAAGGGGGCTTGGGCGTGAATCCCTAGGTGGATTTATGCATGGGACGTCCAAGGCCTCTTCTCCTCTTATTTATAGCTTTTGCAAGCCCAACTTACTAATTTCCATTAGAAGTCTTACTTCCAAAAATTAGTAACTATCTCTTCTTAATTAAAATAGAAGTCTTACTTCCATTAATTAATTAGTAACTTACTATATCATAATTAGAAGTCTCACTTCAAATATGATTAGTAACTTTCCAATTCCTTTCTAATTAAAATAGAAGTCTCACTTCTACTAAAATTAGTAAGTCTACTATTACCACTATTAGAAGTCTCACTTGAAATAGAAATAGTAACTTTCCTTTTAGAGTTTAACTAGAATTAGATACTTTCTAATAATTGGGCTAGCGTGGGGACCACTAGGGATTCCTTAGAAAGCTGGCTCCAACTGGGACTCGCGACCCCACATCTCATGTGTAATCCGGGCCCACAGTTAATTGCAAATAACTCCACTATATAAATGCAATTGAACTCCAGTCTTAGGAATATTACATAGAAGACCCTAAACTTCCACATTACCACAAGTAAACCCCTCTATCAATATCCATAGATCAATTGGACCTGTCTTCCAAACTTGATCCATATCTTATTATCCTTGAGCCCCAATTAATTATAATGATCAATAGGTACCTTTCCAATTAACTCTTAATCGGAATGGGTGCGCACTTACCAATGATAAATCCATTAATTGGCACAAGGGGATATTAGAGATAGATTCCATCTTGACCATTGAATGTTCCCACAGCTCTACTACCACGTGCCCAAATCACCGAGGTGTTGACCTACAGTTGGCCTCACTCATTGGTGACTCAAAGCAAATGAATAGATAGAAACTTGAGTTCATTAATGTCTCAGGATTGAGAGCCTATTGCTAGGGAATTATGAGAGCAGACCTTAAAATAAAGACAGTGTTTATAAGGTGCTTCTCATGGTCCTTCAATACATCAAATGTACCAGCACTATGATCCAGAATCTTCCATTCTGATGATCGAGACAAATCACACTATCTCATAGTGATCAAAGTACTGCAACCTTATCAGTATGAGATGTCCAGTCTCATCACTGGTTGTGATAATATTCAAGTATAAGATTTGCCACACATGTCTCCCGTATGTGGATCTCATCCATACACATGTGTTACATCTAATATACTTGTGGACCCCGGTTCATCTAATGAACCATTATGTCATTCGTATTGGTTATGTGCAAGTATATAATAAATTACCATTCATCTCATGAAAGGAAAGCATGAATATACTGATAAATAAAGAAATTAATCAATTTATTATATCATCTACTGGATTGAGTCCATAAAACTAACAATTCTAAGGCTTGGGGAGGTATTGTTTGGAGCCCAAATGTGATGGTAAGACCGAGAAGGTGAAGTATGGAGCTTAATTGAGAAAAAAACCCCATCACGGAGATTTATTGAGGATTTTTAGACTTGTCAATGCGTATAGGGTGCTTGGAATGTCTACAATCTTATAGAATACAGAGCCAATAACAAAACCGACATACGGGACCCTAAACATCTTGATTTAAATCTTGAATCCTCAATGTATGGTCCGGCATTTTGTGAAAATCCCTTTTGTGTTTTCTTTTACTTGGATTTCATACGTACTCTCCTATTTTCATGTGATTTTACTAGCACTGCTCCAGAATTACTGGTTTATGCACTTTAAGTGTTTTGCTAGCCCTATATATGCATGACCAGATATGAATATGATTTATGTGCACATATGGGCACCCCATCCCGCTTGCTGAGGTGTCATACACCAATTTGTATATATGTATATGTCTTGATTTCTTTCATGTAACCTAAAAGTCGGCACCACTAAGTTTGGACAACCTTGTCGGCTTGATCCATCGACTTGGGGTCCCCTTCTTGCTCCCACCAGCTGCAGTCTGGATCCTGCCTGTCCCGTTACCCGGTTCTGCGGCCGTGGTCTTGTCTAGCTATATGTATATATTTAGTTGGTTCTCGTCACCTTGAGTGTCCGAGACCAACGCCTCTAGCGTGCTCTCATCACATTAGTGATGGAGGATTTAGCTCAGTGTGGATGCCATCTTGCCAATTTCGTGCTCTTTGGTACCCTTACATGTTTTATATTGCTCATGTATTTTTGGTTAAATGATGCATCTTATTTCATGAAAGTCATTGTTTTAGCAGGTTTTAGTTGTTTTCCATGGTAACCTTTAAATTTATTTCATTCTTATATCTTTTCACCCACCTACCAGACCGTCGTGTCTGTCGCGACCCCGGACCGGGTCCCCGACCTAATCCAGGATCAGGTGTGCGATCCAATGATGTCGTGCCACGTGCATCTATATACTTGGCTAATACGTACACGGATTAAAAAATAACATTTCATCCGTGCACGTGATTTCCCACAAGGTTCCGCGGTGAGGATTTCACACACAAGCAAGTCATTCACATTCGGGATGCGGAAGCGTGTAGCAAATCAAGTTTGAAATTCCATTCCATTATACAAGACTGATGACACCCATATATCAAACATGAAGTCAGAGTGAGCAATGATCATATGGCCGTTCCCATAAAGGGTAAAGTTAATTGTTTATACAAAATGTGAATTAGTTTATCATTCCCTAAAAATAAAGGCCAACAAAGGCCAGTACATCCAAAAGAATTCCCAAAAGAATGTTATTCACAATCCCCAAAATGTTCCGAATCTCAAGGCTTGATCGAATGCCTACACGACATCGTCAGCCTGCCATTCGCCTACGCATTATGGCTCTCCAGCCACCTCCTTTAGCTCCTCCTCGGGATAACCGACATCTGGACCTGAGTACCAAAGAGTGGGTCAGACATGACGGTCTGGCAGGCAGGTGAAAAGATATAAACAATTAAGTAAAATAAGTGATACCTTAGAAAACATTGAAACCTACATAAACAATGATTTTCATGAAAGAGGATGCATCGTTTATTAGAAAACACATGTGCAATATAAAAACATGTAAAGGTTCCGAGAACAAGGAACTAGCGAAATGGCAGTCAAACAGAGCTAAAGCCTCTATCACCAATGTGATGAGAGCACATCGGGACATTGATCTCAAACACACGAAGTGAAAAGAGTCAACGAAATATATAAATACATATAACTATACGGGACCACGGCCGCGGACCGGTATTGGGACGGGACGGGATCCAGGCTACAGCTGATGGGACTGGAGGGGGGACTCCCAAGTCAGTAGATCAGGCCGCCAAGGTCGTCCAAGCTTAGTGGTGCCGACTCATAGGTCACATGAAAGAAATCGGGACTTGTACATATGTCTAAATAGTGTAAAACACATAAACGGGCTGGACGGGGTGCCCAAAGGCACAAATGTCACTTTGTATCGAGTCATGCATAAACGGGGGTTGCAAAATGCTAAAAATGCAATTTCTTTATTTTTGGGGCAAGATTAGTCATGTCTCATGAGTATCGAGAAGTACATGTAGAAATTCAGGTAAAATGAAACATAAATGGATTTCCAAAATATTATGGACCATACATGGAGGATTCAAGGCTTAAATCAAGGTGTATAGGGGTCCTGTATGCAGGTATTACCATTGGCTTGGTACTCTATAAGATTGGAAGCATTCCAAGTCCCTTATATAACTTGACAAGTCCCAAGATTCTCAATAAATCTCCGTGATGGGGTGTCTTTCTTAACCGAACTCCATACATCACTCCATCGGTCTCACCATTGCATTGGGGCTTCAAACTAGCCTCCTCAAGCTTTAAAACACAGTTTTCAGACCTCCTGACATAACCCCTGCCTTACAGCACAGACGGCTCGAGCAGATCAAAGGTTCGCTCGAGCCTTGAACTCTCTGGGAGGGGTTCGCTCGAGCGGACCTCCCCAGGTTAGGTTGGCTCGAGCGAACTGTCAAGTTAGCTCGAGCCAACTACCCTCTAGATGGGATTCGCTCGAGCAAATTGTCACAGAACCCATTTCTAATGCATTTCGGGTTTCTCCCCTTCATTCTCTTGGAACCCTTCTGTTGACACCAAAAATGTCGCTTTGCCTCTTCAACATCAAGAAGCTACATGAAGCCGTAGATTACCACAGAACAGGCAATGCTACTTCAAAAATCAAATCTTGTCAAAATCAAACAAAAACTGCAAGATCCTTCAAAACAGCCAAAAGAAGAGTACACATGAAGTTTCAGGTCATTTCAACATTATTTAGCCTAAGTTCACTCTTTTAGTAGCTGAACAGGTGCTCCAGGCGGCGACAGCATCAAAGACATCAGATCTTCTATCAGAGCATGTAAATGGTCTCAAAATACCTCCAAAAGGCTCCACGCTAAGTTTCATGTCAAACCGACAACATTTGACCCTACATCAACCCTTGAGCAACAAAATCAAGCCTATCGGCGGCGAGAACCACTGAGGCCATCACTCATCAAACAGAGCACATGGGTGACTTAAAAATGCTTCCAAAAGGCTAAATGTCAAGTTTCAGGTCATTTCGACAACATTTGATCAGACTTTGACTCTCAGAAGCCAAATAAGGCCTCTGGATGGAGAAGCTCCCCGGGATCATGGTTTCCAAATTAGAGCTAATGGATCATCTCAAAATGACTCCAATAGGCTCCCTATCAAAATTCAAGTCAATCGGACAACGGTTGACCGTACATCAAAGCGCGACATCTTCCTTGTGACAGAATTAAGTCTACTGGCGAAGGGATCCCACACGGCTTCAAAACTCAAACAAAAGTTGCTCTTATTTATTGCTCAGGAGGCTTCACCTCAAATTTCAGGTCATTCCGACATCGTTTGACTCAGTTTTGGCTTCTGATATCAAATCGACAACTTTGCGCTCTGATACGCAAGGCTTCTCATCAAGTTCTTTACAGGGAAATCAAGCCAAAATATGTACAAAATGTCAGGAAAAATACGGAAGAAAAAATAATAAAAATAATAAAAAAAATGGAAGAAAATCAACAACCAAAAGGGGAAAAACCCCCCATGGTCGCCGGCGACCTTGGCCCATGGTCGCCGCGACCATGGCCCATGGTTGTCAGTGACCCTGGGTGCATGGTCGCAAGCGACCCTGGAAATCCGGGTCGCCAGATTTCCACCGAAAGATCATCCTTCGACCCTGTTTTGTATTTCTAGATGTTCAGCCCCTGTGGTTTTCCAAAATTCTGACTTTTGAGGAACCAAATCCATCGATTTTCATCAACGTCTTCAAGAGCATCAAATCATCATTGATCACTTTGAAATCACCAACCGGCCGACCAAGAAAGCACACCTTTTGCCCGATCGATCGAGAAATCGACAGGGCAGATTACACCGGCCCACTGGTAGCAATCAATGTCTAAAGTTGCATGGTCATCCAACATCGATCAGCATGAAGATCCATCGACGATCATCGCAAGAAGAATTCCAAAAGACGCGGCACGGCCCGCGATTCTTCATGCGGTTAATTGACCCGTTTTATGGCAATTTAATGCGGTCATTAACTCATTATTTCGGACTGCCCAATCAGAAGCGAGCGAATGGGAGTTACAAGTCAAAGCAATCATGGCATTAAAACCATGAAACTCCTCCCATCATGGAGATTAAAGGCAATTAAAAGCCCTTAATTCTCCACCGGCCAATGAGAAGCTAAAGAAAAGGAGTTACAAAATAAATGAATTAAAACTTGTAACTCCTCCCTTTATGTGGCTTTATTACAATTAAGGCCCATAAACCCTCCTAAATGGCTACTAAAGGCCTATAAAAGGAGGTCAATCCAAGAATAAAGGGTCTAGAAAAATTGATCTAGAGAATAAAAGGAGAAAATCCATCAGGAAATCTCATAGAAAAGAGAAAACTTTGCCGAAGTCCTGCATCGACCACCGCTACAATGTGACAAAAGTCCTTACTCTGCCGAATTCCTGCATCGACCACCGCTACAATGTGACAAAAGTCCTTTGGGGGGTGGGGGGGGGGGGCAATCCCTCCCCCGCCCCCCCTTGCAAGGCCTTCTCCTCCTATCTACATGGCTTAGACGTGGATTTTCAGCCTATCTACTTAGCTTTTTATTGGATATAGGACCTTTTTTTAGTCTTTGACCTCTAAAAATCTGAGGTTAAGCCGAGCCAAGCAAATCAAAAGCATCATATGTTCTCATCTAAATGGATGGTGGCGAACTTTATACATGACTTGCTACCGTCAATCTAAACGAGTCCACACAATCTCCTGAGAAGTTAGATCCCATTTTTCTTGCTTTTCATTGTATTTTGTATTGTGTAAAGAGACAAAAAATCACAAATCTTGTCTTTCACTTTTGATGAGAATTGTAAATCGCCTTTCACAGTAAAAACCGCATTTTACGACAAACATCGCCTTTCATGGAAAAAAATCGCCTTTTACGGCAAAACAAATGACATCGCCTTTTACGGCATTCAAACCATGTCTCTTTTCTTTATTATTTGTGTTTTTGTAGGGAAATCAATTTCTTGGGACCCGTGGGAGAGATAAATCAATTGAAGAATTAAATAGGGAAAACCAAGGTATTGAAGCTCCACATGGGGTCCACATTACCCTTGTTGGAAGATTCAATTCAAGCCAAACAAAGAAGAAAAAAAAATGCAAAAGAAAATCCAGCCATGTGAAGGACGTCCAAGGCAGGGGAAATTCAAGCATTGCACACAGAAGTGGGGCCCATCATGTGTTCCATTTATTTAAGCCAAATGAAGAACGTCCAAGCATATGAATTTTTTTAAGATTCTTACACCCCCTGTGGGTCCATCAAGCATTCAAGTTCTGAGAAGAAAATCTGATTTTCAGATTTGAGTAATTTCTTAAGAGAGGAAGTGGGCCCAAATTTGGATAGATTCAAGCAAATTTCAGAGTCCTAAATATGAGGGTAGTAACCAAGAAGTTGCAAGATAAATTTAAATCCAAAGAGTCCAAGTTTCCTTAAGAACTCTAAAAGTTGGATTTCAATCAAGATATGTTTCCAAAGATTTGAAAACTTTTGCGAGCCAAGAAGCTATGCAAAGGAGATATCACACGTCCAACACTTTGCCTTCCCAAGCTTCTCCATTCCAAGTTGGACGTCCAATCCATGATTGTAGATAAAATTTAAGATTCAAATTTTGAATCTTGAATCAAGAAAGAAAAGAAAACCAAGAAAAAAAATCCAAAAGAGGCTTTACACGTCCAAAGCCATGAAGGTTCAAGATGATACACTCCAAGTAGGGTCCACATGCATTCAAAGAATTGCAAAACAAATTTTATTTTAAGATTTGAAGTTTATTTGGAAGAAAAGTGGGCCCAAGAGAGAAAGTTGCATGTCACGGCCCCAAACCCGATTAGAGAATAAACCGGATCCGGGGTGTGAATTTTAGGGCTAATTAAAAAATTTTGCCCTTAATGCCCAAGGATCGAAGTCCGCTATGAGGATTGTATAGTTGAGCCTCATTAACAAATAATCAACGGGACTTGTCCGGTAAACACGACATTAAATCTGTAGGAATATCAAAGCAAGTATGGATTTCATTCCATTATATATATTCAAGTTTCAAAAGATAAAACATATAAAGTTTATAAACATCAGGACCATCCCAGAAACCTAGGTCCTGGTACAAAAGATATACAGTGATAAGATAGACAAATCCAAAAGATCTAAACCAAAAAGATGAAATGAGGTGGCACGATAATAGATATCCCGGTGTAACGTGCACTAGTGCCAGGAGGGATGACGCTATGCTACGTCATCGGCACCCCACTCTCGTACCTCGTCCTCCTCCCCCGGTTGAGGATCCTCTGGGATTGCCTCGGCATCCGGGTCGGCGTAATAGTAGTAGGTGTCCTCTGCACACCATGGAATAAAGGATCAACAATATGTTGGCAACAAGATAAGCAATATGCATTATTCATAACATGTTTCAAAAGATAATAAAGACAAGTACATGATTAAAAGATAGCAAGGTACAAGCTAGGCATAAAGCATGAGTAGTTAAAGGAATCAAGTGACAAGATAAATCCTAGCAAGATTACAAGAATAACCATCCATGAAATGCAATGTCAAGCAAGAGGAGACTCCGATGATGTCCTAGCCATCTCACAGGGGTATAGGTGACGTTCGAGCCGACTACGAATACCCAAAGTCTGGCTCTAAGGGGATTCTAGCACCCGGTCCTAGGAATAGCAGACGGTCCTAGCCTGCTCCCAGATATTCATGCCATGGACGCCGTCCAAAGTCGACTGTCCACCCTAGTGTCCGATGTCCGACCCACTTTATAATCATCAGTCTGTAGTTGGTCATGAATGCAAGATGATGATGGTGGTTTGTAGACGACACAAGTTCCAAGCCAAATACACGTGGATAGGTTTTCAAGTACAAGATAACAAGCTGAGGACTACTCCAAGTCAAGCTAAGATACAAGTCGATTTTCAAGTTCCATGAGTAGTCCTCTTTTCAATTCTCTCCACACGTGTCCATCAATACAAGACAAAGGTACCTAAGGATACACTCTAAGTCTGGTCGCATCCTGATTCTACAAGTTAAATTACAAGTTATACAAGTAGACAAGATTAGAGTCTACAAGGTACGACAAGCTACGGATACATGATTCAAGAGTCAAGAGAGAAGATCAAGCCAATCCTAGGTTAAGAGTTGTCCACCGTGCCGAACGTATCCCCAACGGAGTATGTATGGAGAATGAGTCAATGGTGTCCTAATTTGGCGGGCCCATGGTGTACGGAAGTTTTTGGGCACCAATTAACTCAATTCCACATGCATTCGGCTCAGTTATGTCAGTATACGAAAAGTCCTGGACAACCGATGAAGCACACCAAGCCAACATGCTCCGTTTTCATTTCCCCCAATTGGTCATGCAAGGGTAGGGTCAATAGGTTCCAACCTCGGGTACAAACTAGGTTTACAATCCCTTTCCAAAAGAGATAAGGACTTGGTTAATTGGTCCATTACCTTTTCCCTTTCCCATTCTCTGATGATTGATATTAGTACACCATTGGAATCTACATCTCGAGGGCTTTCCGACGATATGTAAAACTCCAGATTTGAACGAACGGGTCAAAAGTTATGGCTTCCGGAAGATTGTCGTCTTGAGCTAGAAGCAGTTCGCTCGAGCGAACAAAAGTTGGCTCGAGTGAGCTAAGGTCTGCTCGAGCCAATCTTCCAAGAGGCTTCTTAGCTCGAGCGAACTGAAGTTTGGCTCGAGCCAAGTGTCCAGAATTGCAGAAAATGACTCATTTTGAGTCCAAACCTTGGGGAATCAAATCCCCTCTCCTCCAAGACTATCCTTGTAAGAAAAAGAGCCTCTTGCTCTCTCCACATCCATTCCATTCCTCCCATCAAGAAACCCAACCATTCAATTAAGGTCCAATCCCATTAAATACCTAATCTAGCATGTGAAATCCAAATAAACATAGAGAAGCTTGGCATTATGGGTTGCTAAACAATTGCATTGTCAAGAGTGAAGATAAATATACATGCATGAGCAATAGATAAAGCTAATCTACTTGCCTTCACCAAAGAGAGTGAAAGAGATGAAAACTTGAGAGAGAAATGGAGGAGGAGAGCTCTCCACTCACACCCTAGACAAACCACTTCCAAAAACCTTTCTCTTACACCCAAAGAGCACAATGGAAGAGAAAGAAAGGTGATTTATCGACATGCAAGGTGTCTACCACAATGAGGAAGGAAATTAGAGAAGAAAGGGTTGAGAAAAACTCACCAAATTTAGGTCAAGATGTAGAGGAAGAAGAGAAGAAGAAGATGATGAGCTTGGTTGGCCTTGAATCCCTTCTCCAATGGCACATGCAAGAAGGAGAAATGAAGAGGGAGGGAGAGAAGAAAAACCCTAGTAGTTGCAAATGAAGGAAGGAAATGAATGGATGAGTTGGGATGGGGTTTAGGGTTGGGATGGAGGGGAAATGACTCAAATGCCCTCTTTGAGTGAATTAAGAGAAATGTGATTATTTGAGGAACTTCAGTGCGTCGAATCATGACGAGTCAAGAACGGAAAGTGACGAGCGTGACGAGATCTTTCCAATGAGCCCAAATTCGGTGAAAACGGAATTTTTCAAAAAAATGACTAATTTTCCTCACAATCTAACCCCCCTATTAAGACTCATCGCACTCGGAATCAAAATAAACTTCGCAAACCACTTTCTAATGATAAAAAAACCCACTTAGCCACTAAACCCGCCTAATTAGCTAGAATCACAATTAATTAGGCTAATCGCCAATATTAAGAAATTAATCACCCTATTAAGGTCAGGGACCTTACATTGCATGAGATAAGAAGAATCTTATTTTCACTAGGATTGTGGGCCAATCCCTTGAAACTCTCTCAAAACCCTCCTAATCCCAATCCAAATTGGACCCCATACTACTAATCCTTACCAAATCAAAACCTTGCAACCCAAGTCATCAAAATAAGATAAAAAGAGCCACAAAGGGGTTGTACGTGATTCCCATATCCCCCCATTCACTTGGACAACCAACAACACAAAAAATCCCTCCTTTTCATTATTTTCCTCCATCTCTCCCTACTTCCATCACTACTTCATCCAAGGCCTTCCCTAAGATACACCACCACTTGGATTTCTACGCCACTGTCGCACCGCCGCCGTTGCTACCGTCGCTCCATCATCAACCAGCCATCTACTTTTCACTTGGTGAAGGATTGAAGACTTGAAGATGGGATTATGCGCAAGTCCTACTTTCTTGATATATTCTTTCTAGGGTAAAGAAAGATTTCTTTTTCTAGTTTTCATTGATGTTGGGGAATTACTAGTTTATTGGTTCATTTTAATCTAGTGTCCCTCCTTAGATCGGCATTGCGTGTTTGTGGGTAGTTACGATACGCACTTGGTGCGGTGTTTTTGTAGTCTTTTATTAATTTTGCCAATATAATGTTGTGATTTCCCATAATAAGAATATCTAGAATTCTTTTTATCCTTATTACTGAATAATATTATTAATGAATTTTTATTTTAATGCATGATTTATTTGCTTTTATGCAATTGGTGGTTTGATGTCTTTTATGTTTTTGCAGTCTTTAGACTATGATTCTTTTATAGAATTTTTATTTAGGATTGTATTTTTTAATTTGGATTTGTAATTAAATTTTAATTCAGTTTCGTAGAGATTTATTTATATAGATTTTATTATGTTAGTACTAGTTTTCCAATAGGACACGTGCTATGCGATTAATTGCTCCCCGTGGATCGACCTCG
This sequence comes from Litsea cubeba, assembly GCA_012931725.1. NCBI lineage: Eukaryota > Viridiplantae > Streptophyta > Magnoliopsida > Laurales > Lauraceae > Litsea > Litsea cubeba. The sequence continues at coordinate 81,177,506 of CM022946.1, read as the reverse complement.
GACTTCACCGAGTTATTACAACATCGCGGCCTTACACTTGGGGCTGACGATCAGCTAGCATGGAGACCACTAGGGGTTCCTTTGGATCCGGCTCTAACTGATGCACCTGGACCCCACATCTCATGCAAGAACATGACCAACAATTAATTACAAATAACACCACTATATAAATGTAATTCCACTCCAATCTTGGGAATTTTACAAGAAGACCTTAAAATTCTCAATTCCTACAAACAAGCCCCTCCATTAATTATATCCACGGATCCATTGGGAATAAATATAAATTGCCTAACCAATGTGGATCCACCTCTTATTATCTATGTGACCCAATTAATCACATCGGTCATCGATACCCACTACAACAAGTTGCACTTTTAGCCACGTTTTTTAAAATTCGTCAGTAAAGGGTACCCTTTGCTGACGTTTTCACTTTTGTCGGTAAAGGGTATACCTTTACCGACGTTCTCTAAAAACATCGGCAAAAGTGTAGGCTTTTACCGACGTTTCATAAAAAAGTGGGTAAAAGTATACCCTTTACCGACGAATTTTCAAAAACGTCAATAAAGGTCATTCTTAAATTTTAATCATTTTTAAATTTTACCAACGAAAATAAAACGTCTGTAAATATGCTTTTCATTTTGTTTTTAATTTTTACCGACTAAATTAAACGTCGGTAAATATATTTATGAATATTTATTTATCTTTATATTAATTTTACCGACGAAAATAAAAACGTCGGCAAAGATCTTTTTAAAATTTTTAATTTTTAATTTACCGACGAAATTAAACGTCGGTAATTATATTTATTAATTTTTATTTATTTTTATATTAATTTTACCGACGAAAATAAAAACATCGGAAAATATCTTTTTAAAATTTTAAAATTTTAATTTTCCGACGAAATTGAACGTCGGTAATTATTTTTATCAATTTTTATATTAATTTTACCGATGAAAATAAAAAACGTCGGTAAATATGTTTTTAAAATTTTTAATTTTTAATTTTACCGAGGAAATTAAACGTCGGTAATTATATTTATTAATTTTTATATTAATTTTACCGATGAAAATAAAAATGTCGGTAAATATTTGTTTAAATTTTTATTTTTTACTTTTACTGACGAAATTAAACGTCGGTAAATATGTTTATTAATTTTTATATTCATTTTACAGACGAAAATAAAAACGTCGGTAAATATATTTTTTAATTTTACCGGAGAAATAAAACGTCAGTAAATTTGTTTAATAATTTTTATTTATTTTTATATTCATTTTACCGAACGAAAATAAAATAATTATATCCATGATGAATTAAGTGATGAGATTTGACCAGATAATCATTGTTGACCTCCTAAAGAGGATTTTAGGTTTAGATCGGGAAAAAGTGGCCCACAAAATTTAAAATTGAACCATTAACCCATTGGTCTTTTTTGTCAATATCTCACAATACATGAAGGATCAATCGTTGGAATTTGATCCAGTAGACGTTACTTGCCATTTAAAGAGCGTCTATAGTCCATATCTTGCATTAGTGATCCAGATTGTTCGGAAATGTAGAAAAAATGGACTGCATGTCTTAACTCGTGAATGCACTGTAGTGACCGTGCATTAATCCAACGATTGATATTTATTTCAAATATATTTCATGATATTGAATCAACATTTGCGGTTGGGACCTATTGTTAGTTTTATGGACTCAATCCAGTAGATGATATAATAAATTGATTAATTTCTTTATTTATCGGTATATTCATGCTTTCCTTTCATGAGATGAACGGTGATTTATTATATACTTGCACATAACCAATACGAATGACATGATGGTTCATTAGATGAACCGGGGTCCACAAGTATATTAGATGTAATACATGTGTATGGATGAGATCCACATACGGGAGACATGTATGCAGATCTTATACTTAAATATCTTCACAACCAGTGATGAGATTGGACGTCTCATACTAACAAGGTTGCAGCATTTTGATCACTATGAGATAGTGTGATTTGTCTCGATCATCAGAATGGAAGATTCTGGATCATAGTGCTGGTACATTGGATGTATTGAAGGACCATGAGAAGCACCTTATAAACACTGTCTTTATTTTAAGGTCTGCTCTCATAATTCCCTAGCAATAGGCTCTCAATCCTGAGACATTAATGAACTCAAGTTTCTATCTATTCATTTGCTTTGAGTCACCAATGAGTGAGGCCAACTGTAGGTCAACACCTCGGTGATTTGGGTACGTGGTAGTAGAGCTGTGGGAACATTCAATGGTCAAGATGAAATCTATCTTTAATATCCCCTTGTGCCAATTAATGGATTTATCATTGGTATTTGCGCACCCATTCCGATTAAGAGTTAATTGAAAAGGTACCTATGATCATTATAATTAATTGGGGCTCAAGGATAATAAGATATGGATCTAGTTAGGAAGACAGGTCCAATTGATCCATGGATATTGATAGAGGGGTCTACTTGTGGTAATGTGGAAGTTTAGGGTCTTCTATGTAATATTCCTAAGACTGGAGTTCAATTGCATTTATATAGTGGAGTTATTTGTAATTAACTGTGGGCCCGGATTACACATGAGATGTGGGGTCGCGAGTCCCAGTTGGAGCCAGCTTTCTAAGGAATCCCTAGTGGTCCCCACGCTAGCCCAATTATTAGAAAGTATCTAATTCTAGTTGAACTCTAAAAGGAAAGTTACTATTTCTATTTGAAGTGAGACTTCTAATAGTGGTAATAGTAGACTTACTAATTTTAGTAGAAGTGAGACTTCTATTTTAATTAGAAAGGAATTAGAAAGATACTAATCATATTTGAAGTGAGACTTCTAATTATGATGTAGTAAGTTACTAATTATTGTGGAAGTAAGACTTCTATTTTAACTAGTAATAGAAGAGAGTTGCTAATTGTTAGAGAAGTGAGACTTTTATTTCAATTAGAAAGAGGAGGTGACTTAATAGCTTTTAAGCTATAAATAGAGGAGTGCAAGGCTTGGACGTCCCATGCATAAATCCACCTAGGGATTCACGCCCAAGTCCCCTAGAGCAAGTGTTGCTCGAGTTTTTCCTCTCTCTCCCTCTTCTAGTTCTCTTTCTAGTTCCTCCCTAGAGTTCCTAGTAGTTTTCTCTTGGAGATCCCACCATCTTCTTGAGAAAAAGGAGAATCTGATACGGGTCATAGCGTGGAAGATAAAGAGGTCTTGGAGATCCCTATTTGATTAGTGAAAGCGTTTCATCATCAAAGAAAGACGCAACTTCTCCATTAGAGCACAACCGAGCTCTAAAGGTATAATCTACTTCCTTGCATGTTGTAGATTTATTTGTAGCTTATATGTTGCTGGTTCTATCTTCTAGATAGATTGGATTTACTGATCATGATGGCCGAGATAGAGGGTTTGCATCCTGGAAACATTGATTGCCTTCTGGATAGTTGATCCCTGCATCAAGTGGGTCAAAAGTTTTAGAAACTTATCCTAGAGGCCCAGCCTATTTCCAACACCTATAACTATAAATGACCTTTTGAAGAGGTCTAAAAATTTGGATTGCGAAAATAGGGCGTACAAAATTCCATAAATGATGATCTAGTGGCCTGTACGTTTTCATCAATACATCACAATCTATAATGATCCAACGGTTGACTTTTGGTATCATAGCCGTTTTTAGCCCCCCTAACATGATCAACGGTTTGGAACACAAATTTTAGTGCCAGATTATTAAAAAAAAATTGAAAAAGGCGCCCAAGTTGTGTGTCCACTATAGCTCTGCCAAAACTAGGCTGGTATGTAAAACGTTTCACACTCATCATGAGCGAAAATGTATTGCCTCTTTTGCACATATTTTACACAGCAAAAGCACATGTGATTCACACACCTAGTGTGTAAATGTTGTAAACAAACATAAATTATACTGAATCTTTTTCACATGTGGGATGTTTACATATATAAATTGGGAGAAACAAACGACCGGCCTCATCTATCCTTTTGCTTAGCAGAAAAGCAGAGTTCGTTCAGTCTGGGAAGAAGATAAGAATTTTGGAACCGATATTCGATATTAGATTTAAAGGACATGGATTTATGCGCCCAAGAATTTTTTGGGCCAGCTCAATACTCTTATCCATCGGGCCATTGCACTTCGTGAAAGTACCGGGGGCCTAACCCTGGGGGGGGCGGGAATAGGGTGATCTACAAATAGTGACCAACTATGACCAATTTTAACTTAATTAAATTAAACTAGTCTCTTGTGATGATTAACAATCAAAATGCGAAAGCTAAATAAACACAATCATCACATAAGCATTCACCATAGCATTCACGAAACACGTCAGTTGAACTAGGAAAATGAGGAAGAAAATCAACTCAGGAAGCTGATTGGAAGAAGAAGACGAGTCCAAGGGTGTCGGCCTGCTCAACTGAAGAAATTCTGTTTTGAAACAGAAACAGCCAAACGCAATTTTTTAAGTTGCTGGGCACGCATGTCCGGTCGACCGACCACTCCAGGATGTCGACCGGCCCAACTAGGACAAACCTGATTTCTGATCAGGTTCAGAGAAAAATGGGCTAACTGAAGAGGGACTCTTTGAACACATAAAACCCTTAACCCAGCTAACTTACAGACTCAAACTAATATGGAAATGAGATATTACAAAATAATTCCATTTAAAAGATTGAAAAACTTGTAAGTCCAAGATAAATCATTTTTCAAACGTGTTTAATTTGACAAATGTGGAAATAACTATGAATCTATTCAAATATAGATAATTTGGAAAACAAATCAATTGATTAGTGGATGTATCTGTAAGTAATTCTTTTTCAAATCAATTTGTTCATAAACATGCATATTTATCATAACATTCCTTTTAAATTCGAAATGCATTTTCAACAAACAATTCTTCAAACAAATGAAATCCAAACATCTAGAAAGTACTAAGAAAGTTTGAAACAACTAAATTTAGTACCAACGACACATATAACTTATGAGAGGTGGTTGGTCTAATCATAACTCCAGAAGATGCATCATCTCCTCAGTTTTTAGGTGTACCTCCCATGTCATCTGTTTTTAAATTCTAAATGAAATATATGAAAGGAAAGAAACCGACTCTCAAACAATTCAATCTGAATGAGGGGGCCGCCGGACGCCTCCCCTGCACCAGGTACACCCCTCCCTATTCCTGCCCTCCGCACACACAGCGCACCATTCCCCCTCTCCTCTCTCTTTCTTCTCTGTTCTCTCTCTCCCTCGTTCCCCATCTCCCTGTCTACTCTCCTCCCTCGCTCCCTTCCTCTCTTCTTCTTCCTCCCCTGTCTCCCCTCGCCTGCGCACCTGCACATCACTCCCTCTCTCCCTCGGCTCCCTCTCTCTTTTCTCTTCTCTTCTTCCTCTTCTCTTCTTCTTTCCCTATTCCTCTCCCTCTCCCCTGCTTCCTCCTCTGTTCCGCCCTGTGCCCACCTGCACACCACCCCCTCTATCCCTTGGTTCTCTCTCTCTCTTCCTCTCTTCTCTTTTTCCTCCCCTGTTCCTCTCCTCTCATCTCCTTTCTTTCTTCCTTATCCTCTCCTTTCTCCTTCTCCTTCCCACCACTCTCTCCGCTGCTACCCACCTTCTCTTCTCCTCCCCACTGCGCCTGAGCCATATTCCACATTCACCGTGCACCACAAGGCACCCCACTGTCCTCGCACCCCTCACCCCGTTACTCGTTCAGGACCCCCCGCAGGCCGTTTTCGAGCCTAAGTGTTGGAAAATCTTTTTTATTTTTATTTTACGACGGTAAAACTATCAGAGACTATTATCGATGAATTATATGACGTCCATAAAATGAACGTTTAGCGGCGTTTTTTGTAAAACATCGGTAATGTTTAACTCTATTTTTAGGAAAATTAAAAATCAGAGCCCGACATTTTTTTTATCAATGAAAATTAGCATCGAAATATTTATTACCGACCTTTAAAGGTTGGTAGACTTCATGTTTTGAAATAATAAAAATAAAATAATTTTTACCGATGAAAATTTTATTTCTTTTGCGATGAAAATTAGTGGCATTAAATTTTCACGTTTTTTTCCCTCTCCCGCCAAGTGCCCTCTTTTCCCTCTTTTCTTTTCTCTTTCTCCTGCTCTCTGTCTCACTCTCTCTGCTGTCCGTCTCGCTCTCTCCTCTCACTCTCCTATTTCTCTCTCTCGCGCGCGATCTCTCTGCGCTCGATCTCGCTGTCTCTCTCTCTCGATATGCTCTTCCCCTCTCTCTCTCGCTCTCTACTTTCTCTGTCTCGCTCTCTCTTTTCTCTCTCCTTGTAGGTGCAGAAAAATAATGACCCACAATAATCGGGGTGCCTTACAGGACTTATCCAAATGAAGAAGATTACCCGCTGCCTGAAAGATTGAAAGGAGAGAGCAAACGATCAGAGGACCCTGGCCTGAGCGGCGCAAGGCTCTCCGATGCCTAAGTCAGTGAATGAACTGGGACACAGGGAGGAGAGAAAGAAAAGAGGCAGAGTAACGGCTCCTTGGGTTGGATTGTGCGTACCTTTGCATGTGAAATGAAGCTCTACTTATAGACGATTTGGATGATATTTTTGGGTGATATCTTGATGTGGGTCCCATGACTTGACTGGGAAGTCATCATCAGCCCACAAAGTAATTAACGCGGTCCAATCCAGCCCGCTTTGTATTTAATGCCAGTCGGATCGGCCCATGTCGCATTAAATGCGTGTCACGTTGGGCCAGATTGTGTTGGACGCCTTTGGCGGTAGGGGTACCATCGGATCTAGCCTCGGGCCTTGCCCTGATTTGGCCTTAGCCGCTGGATGCCGCCCTGTCAGGGATCTGGCGAAAATTATGGACGGCTGGATGTCGCATCTGTCTTACTGGCTCGCGTCCCTATTCCTCCACGTGTACGATGACGTGGGGGGCGAGGGGCGCGAGTGGAGACTCTCTCCTTGCTTCGGCTTTCGTCCCGGCACCTTTGGCCGAGGTGGAGCTTTCAGCCGAGGTGGGCACCTGGGGCATCCGAGCTCGGCGCTAGCGGCCCGGACCTGCCTGACTTCGGCTGGGGCCCCTATTCTCGTAGCCGAGGTGTGGTTGGCGCCACGTAGGTGGCACGTGGAAGGCACGTGAGAATGCTTGACCCCGTCTGACGGCTGTGATTAGTGTAATCCTAGAGCTTTGGAAATCTCCCCACACAATTGCCCCCTAGCTTTTGACCTCTTAAGCATCCTAGCCTTTAGTGGTTAGAAGCTAGAGAACCTATCCGGAGATGTGGCGATCATTGCCTGGTGTCGCTTCGATTTTCCTGAGGCAATAAATGCTTTGCCCTGTCCGTCCTGGGAAGCGAACCGATGGCTACACGTGTAGCCTCTTCGCTGATTGTGCTGTCTTATTGATGGAACAGGCGCGGATTGCGAAATCCGTCTCTTCGAATTCGAAAGTGGCGCCTAAAGAGGGTTCCTTTTCTATAAATAGGGTTATTTCCCTTCTTTCTTCTTTCCGATTTCCTTTGCCCCAGCCTTCGATTTTTGCTCTGCTCTTCGAGATTTCTCTGGTGAGGACGATCGTAGGGCGCGCCCAGATCTGTTCTTGACTTGCCCTTTCATTTCTGTAAGTAACTTCGCGCCCCTGTCTAGTTTTTAGGGTTTATCCACCTTTAGGGTTTCTTTCCGCTATCTTCTTCCTTTAGACATGGGTACCCCTATGTTTCGATTAGATACAGAAGAGGGCATGGCTAGGTTTAGGGCCACTTACAACATCCCGGAGGGGATTCGCCTCAGGCCGGCGGATCCCATCGACCACGCCACACGCGGTTGGTCCTGCGGCTGGATGTCGTTCCCTCTGATCTCCGTGATCGAAGGCGGGGTCAGATTTCCTCTGCACCCCCTCCTTAGGGCCTGCCTTAGCATGTGGTCGATTACCCCGTGCCAGCTGATGCCCAATGGCTTCAAAGTCATCATGGGCACGGCGAAACTGAACGAGATTTTTGGGACCAACCTGGGTGTCCATGACATCGAGGACATATATGACATTTGCAAGGCTGGGGGAGACAATTACTACCGCCGGGTGAAGCAGCGCCGAATAGGCTTCGTCTTGGCTCTGGAGGATTCCAGTAAGAATGCCGAGGAAGACCTCTTCTGTGTATCTGGGGACTGGGAATTTGGCGCTGGCGAGGATAGGAGATTGATGGTCCCTCGCCATCTCGAGGCCGTCCCAAGTAATTACTGCCTCTTTTCTTTGATTGTCTTGCTCAAGCTTTATGTTGCCGAGCTGAGACTCTTTCTTGTTTGTGGCGCAGAGCTGCACGCGAGGCGGCGCAGAGCTGTGAGCAAGGGCTGGAGAAAGAATGTCGACGACCACAAGAAGGTCGAGAGATATAAAGGGCACGAGATCAGATCGGCCTGGAAGCTGCTAGGGTACACGCCGAGGTACCGCGGCCACTATAGGAGGATCGGAGCAGCTTCGGAGGACAAGCTGCAACCTGCTCATCCTCTTGTCACCTTGGCGGTGCCTGCCGGGGTCCCTTTAGTCGATCCTGCTGCGAGTCAAGCCGCGTTTGGCGCTGTGGCATCCACGTCTTCTAGCTCAGAGTCGCCGAACCTGAGGGAGATAGTAGACACCTATTCATCTGACCAGGAGGGAGGAATGGAGGGAGGCTCCAGAGTGCCTGGTACCAAAGATCTGGCGGCCAAGTTTAGGCAGAGATCTTCTTCTTCGACTCCTTCGTCCGCCAGCACCCGTGTGGCTTCAGGCTCGTGGGGCGCTGCTGCCACTTCTGCTCCTGCCCCCAAACCGAGCGAGGGAGCGCGGCGACGTTCGCCGGATCGCCCGAGGGAGGGATCCCCACCCCGGAAGAGGTCCAAGGCGGGTGAGAAGGACTCGGGGGCTGAACAAACTCCGAAGGGTAAGACCCCTACGCGAGCTCCTGGAGGTAAGGCTCCGGCTGAAAAGAGTGAGCCGGTCAGCAAGGCGGGGAGCGGGGCGGCCCGCGAGCTCACTGTCTCGGTGGGGCAAGGGTCCGAATCGGCTTCCGGTCCTCGTACTGCCCCGGCGGCATGGCGGCCCAAGATGGAGACGCAGCCCGGGAAGCCTCTAAACGTTGAGGACCGGCTGATGGGGAACACTGACGTCATTGGAGCCCTCGCAAAAGCTTGTGCCTTGCCGCGAGACATGGAAATGCATGCGAGGTACGACAATGATAGCCTGATGGTCTCGGCGATCCAGGCTAATCTCTTGGTAAGTATCTTCTATGCTCTTCTCCAAGTGCTTTAATTCGGCTGCCGTTATCTGACTTACTCTTTCCTCCTGCAGAACGTACAAAGGCTCCTGGCAGTGATGGAAAGGAGCAACAGGAACGTTGCCAAGGTTGCCCAGCTGGAGTCGGAGAGGGAGAGGTTGAAGAAAGAGCTGGAAGAGCTGAGGGAGCCGAGCTCTGCTCCTTTGGGCGAGAGTGCCCCAGTCGAAGCCCTGCAGCTGACCCTGCCTCGGATGTTGCCCCAGTTGCTGCTAGCGATGCCCCGGTCGTGCCTCAAGGCGAAGCTTCTCCTGCCCCTGTTGCTAGTGAAGTACCGGACGCTGCCCCTACTACCGGCGATGCTCCAGACAAGGCTGCGATCGCGGCCGGTACCGCTGGTCCATTAGAGACGGTGATCGATCTGGTGGAGTCGCCGAAGCCGCAGTAGTCTCGCTTCTCTTGCTTTTGCTCTTTGTAATAATTTTTTTTCTTTCTATCTTTTATATGTAGCTTTCAGCCCTGTAATATCCTTTGCCCTCAATGGAAAACAGAGCTTCTTTACTTCTCTTTCTTCCGAGTTTGGCTGACTACCTTTCATGTGATGCGTGATTCTCGAGTCAGAGAGAGTTAAACGATCTTCATAGCTATCTGTCCCGCTCCTCCGTATTCTGGAGACCATAAATAGCAGTAAGTGTGGCGGTACGGCCAATGAGGAAAACGAGCGGATGGCTCCACGTGGCGCCATCGGGATCGCTGGTCATCATATAGGAAGATGTGCTTCTCACGTAAGGCGTGGGAGACCTCGCCTCATAACTTCCTTCGGAGACCGGGCCCTTCTTCTTCCTATAAATAGAAGTGGTAGGCTCGCCATGGGAGAGAAAAAAAGGAACTAGGATAGCTTAATTCACATAGACATAGGAGCCTATCCTTTCTGTTTACCACCTTGGCAGCCATGTCTGGTAGATCGTTAGGAACATTCGACCCAGGGGGAACCCCTACGCCAGAGGACGACTTTCTCCGAGGGGGGAAGTCCGTCGTAGTCTGCGCGCTCTCTGAAGACGATCCTCGTGGACTAAGCGCTCTCTAAATGCGGGTCCATGGCCAACCCTCCCTGGTCCGGCTGCATAGGAATCTTTGCAGCTGTGGGTTGGTGGCGCCTTCTTCGTTTGGAGGTCTTGTTTTCGTCCCACGGGGCCTTGCGTGGAAACATGCTTCTTGTGGGATGTCAAGACCGCCGAGCGGTGGGCAGGATCGAGACACCGCTGGACCGAGGGGCTCTTAAAATTTTGGTCTCACTGACCATATGGTATTGAAGAGCTCAGCGAGGTCTAGGGTCTCTGTGCTGATGGAGCTCTCGCTTGCGAACTTTGGTCTGACCAACCAAAGCGTATTGTAGAGCTCAGTGAAATTCAAAGTCCCCCAAAGCCTCCAAACAGTGGACCAGCGAGGATCGGAGTCTTCAAGCTTGCAATCTAAAGGGCGTTGAAGAGCTCAGGGCACTGGAGACTGGACTGAAGAGTCGGTGAAGATCAGAGCCTCCCAGTCTTTATTTCTTTTTCTGCTTTCAGAGGACTGTGAGCCTCCTTTCTGTACTTTGTTTTCTTCTGTCACCCTTGTAATGAAGTAATTACAATGAATAAAAGAGCAAATTTTTGAGATCATACAATTTGTGTACAATGCTTCCTTTTTGCTTTTTTGAACATACAATTTCGATGTTTGTATTTCTGTGCTGCTTTTTTGCACTTTAGTGCTTGCACTGCTCTTTTTCTTTTGAAGAACTGTCGTTGGCCGAAACGGATCAGCACCGCCCGAGATGAACTGTCTTGTGCCGAGATGATCACAAAGTCTTGATGATCTCGGCTGCGTGAGCTGAGTTCGGGAACGATCTGGAGAGGTGTATGAACCCGAAATTTTAGGAAACGACTGGATGTATGAATCCGAAGCCTCTCCCAGGGTTAGGAACCCAAGCTTTAGGAAACGACTGAGTGTATGATCTCAGGTGCTTTTTCCAGGGTCAAGGACCCAAACTTTAGGAAACGACTGAGTAGATGAACTCGAAGCCTTTTCCAGGGTCAAGGACCCGAACTTTAGGAAACAACTGAGTGTATGAACTCGAAGCCTTTTCCAGGGTCAAGGACCCGAGCTTTAGGAGACGACTGAGTGTATGAACTCGAAGCCTTCTCCAGGGTCAAGGACCCGAACTTTAGGAGACCACTGAGTGTATGAACTCGAAGCCTTCTCCAGGGTCAAGGACCCGAGCTTTAGGAGACGACTGAGTGTATGAACTCGAAGCCTTCTCCAGGGTCAAGGACCGAGCTTTAGGAGACGACTGAGTGTATGAACTCTAAGCCTTCTCCAGGGTCAAGGACCCGAGCTTTAGGAGACGACTGAGTGTATGAACTCGAAGCCTTCTCCAGGGTCAAGGACCCGAGCTTTAGGAGACGACTGAGTGTATGAACTCGAAGCCTTCTCCAGGGTCAAGGACCCGAGCTTTAGGAGACGACTGAGTGTTTGAACTCGAAGCCTTCTCCAGGGTCAAGGACCCGAAGCTGCCGAACTCAGATAAGGAGAGATGACACAGATCGATGGCAAAAGCTGATTTCATTGATTCTGAGGTTCATGTTACATCTTCAAAAATAGAATTTCTTCAAGTGGGATGCATTCCATGGTCTCGGCAACGGCTTGCCTTCTAAGTCTTCGAGTTTGTAAGAGGATCGTCCTGCCAACGAGACCACCTTGAATGGGCCATGCCAATTCGGGGCCAGTTTTCCTTCATTTAGATCTTTGTCAGCCGGCAGGGTCTTCTTCAGGACCAGCTCTCCAACGGACAAACTTCTCTCTCTGACTTTTTCATTGTAGCCTCTGGCTAGCCGCTGCTGATAATCAGTCAGCCGCAGGGCCGCTGCTTCTCGACGCTCGTCTGCTAGGTCCAACTCCATTGCCAGGTTTGTGTTGTTTCGGCCTTGGTTGACCAATTCTGTCCTCAGAGTGGGGAGGCCAATTTCCAAAGGAATGACCGCCTCCATCCCATAAGCCAGAGAGAAAGGTGTCGCCGAGGTGGATCGCCTTGGAGTTGTTCTGTACGCCCACAACACGCTCGGAAGCTCCTCCACCCATCTCCCCTTTGCCTTGTCTAGCCGCTTCTTGAGGTCGTCCAGGGTTACCTTGTTAGAGATTTCAGCCTGGCCATTGCTTTGTGGATATGCTGGAGTGGAGTAATGGTTTTTGATGCCATGCTCTTGGCAGAAGTCCTTGAAGGATTTGGAGTCGAACTGAGTCCCGTTGTCCAAAATCAGGGTCCTGGGGATGCCGAACCTCGTTATAATGTTCTTCCGTACGAAGTTTCTAGAATCCCTATCCGTGATGGAGGACAGCGGCTCAGCTTCTATCCACTTCGTGAAGTAATCTGTCGCAACGATCAGCCACCTCTTGTTCCCCGGAGCTTGGTGAAGAGGTCCCACAATGTCCAGCCCCCATTGAGCGAAGGGCCACGGACTTGAGAGGGGACTCAGGCCTTGCGCCGGCTGATAAAGGGAGTGAGAGAACTTCTGGCACTTCTCGCATTTCCTGGCGTACACTTGCGCATCCTTCTGCATGTAGGGCCACCAGTAACCTTGGCTTATTGCCCTGTAGGCCAGTGATCGGCCCCCGATGTGGCTGCCACAGATTCCTTCGTGGATCTCATACAGGAAGTTGTCCACCTTCCTAGGGTGGACGCATTGGAGTTATGGACCCGTGAAGGACTTTCTATAGAGTTTGCCTTCGGGAGATAACCAGAATCGAGCTGCCTTGAGTCTGATTCGATGGGCTTCGATTTTGTCTTTGGGGAGCTGGTCGTCCTTCAAGTAGGAGATGATCGGATCCATCCAGCTCGGGCCGAGGTCGGCACAAAGGAGTTATCAAGGTGAGTGGAGCTCTAAGCTTGATCTTGATATCGACCCAACTTCGACAGTCCTTCTCTTTCCTACTTTGACAGCGGAGGCCAGGTTTGCAAGCGCGTCAGCGTGTGCGTTGGTGTCTCTGGAGATTCGCTTGACCTCGGCTGTCCGGAAATGAGAGAGTAGCTTTTGCGCGAGGGCTAAGTAGGCCGCCATCCTGTCGTCCCAGGCCTGGTAGTCCCCAGCGAGCTGGCTAGTCACCAGTTGTGAATCACTGAAGATTACCAGGTGCTGGGCTCCGAGGATTCGGGCGCTGTTTAACCCTGCTATCAGCGCTTCATACTCTGCCTCATTGTTTGTTGCTTTGAAGTCCAAGGTGAAGGCTTGCTCTATGACCAATCCCTCTGGCGATTGGAGGACTATGCTGGTGCCAGCTCGCTTGGAGGTGGACGAACCGTCAACAAAGACCTTCCATGCCCCAGTGGGAGCTTGCTCGACCTTGGTAACTTAAGGCTCTTGCCCTACGCCCCCCCGTGCCGTGTCGGGCTGGGTCAGAGCCAAGCTCGGCGAGATGAATTCTACAATGAAGTCAGCCAGAATTTGGGCTTTGATCGCAGTTCGGGGACGGTACTGAATATCATACTGCTCCAGTTCGACTGCCCACTTGGAGATTCGCCCTGAAAAGTCAGCTTTTTCGAATACAGAACGGAGTGGATGCTCCGTGATCACCACAATGGTGTGGGATTGGAAATAATGGGAGAGCTTACAGGAGGCGCTGACGAGTGCCAGCGCGAGCTTTTCCAACAGAAGGTATCTGGTCTCGGTGTCAAGCAGGATCTTGCTCGTATAGTAAATTGGTTTCTGTACTCCTTCGTCCTCTTTGATGAGGACGGAGCTCACCGCATGATCCGAGACCGCAAGATATAAATACAAAATCTCCCCCTGGGTCGGGGTAGAGAGTAAGGGAGGTGAAGACAAATAAGTTTTGAGTGCTGCCAATGCTTGGTCGCACTCAGGGGTCCACTGAAATTTTAAATTTTTTCGTAGAAGCTGAAAGAAAGGCCTGCACTTATCTGATGATGGACTGATGAAGCGATTGAGTGCTGCAGCCATGCCTGTGAGCTTCTAAACTTCCTTTGTAGTAGATGGGCTCTGGATGTCCAGGATTGCAGTGATCTGGTCCGGGTTGGCCTCTATCCCTCTCCGCGTTACCAGGCTTCCGAGGAACTTGCCAGAGGCTACGCCGAAGGCGCACTTGGAAGCATTTAACTTGAGCTTGAACGCGCGAAGGATGCTGAAGACTTGGGCCAGATCCGCCAGATGGTCGCTGGAGAGCTTGGACTTGACGACCATGTCGTCAATGTAGACTTCCATCGTTTTGTCGAGTTGAGCCTGGAACATCTTTGTCACGAGACGCTGATATGTCGCCCCCGCGTTCTTTAGCCCGAAGGGCATGACTTTGTAGCAATAAGTGCCGCGGGGGGTTATGAATGCGGTTTTCTCCTCATCTGGCTCATACATCGGAATCTGATGGTAGCCCCTATAGGCGTCAAGGAAGCTCATTCGGTCGTGGCCGGCGGTGGCGTCGATCATTTGATCAATCTTCGGAAGGGGGAAACTGTCTTTAGGGCAGGCCCTGTTGAGATCGGTGAAGTCCATGCACACCCTCCATTTGCCTGTTTTCTTCTTCACCACCACCGTATTGGCCAGCCAGACTGGGTACTGGACCTCCCGGATTGCGCCTGCCTCCAGTAACTTGTCGACCTCTTGGACTACCGCGTCTGTCTGCTGTAACCCTATCCTTCGGGCTTTTTGCACTACTGGCTTGTGGCTGGGATCCACATTCAGCCTGTGGCACATGACCTCGTGGTCGACCCCGGGCATTTCGCTCGGGGTCCAGGCGAAGACAGCCACATTCTACACTAGGAACCTTGAGAGCTCGGCTCTCTCTTCATCTGGCAGCTGCGTGCCAATCAGGAAAAACCTATCAGGGTCAGCTGGGTCGAATCTGACTTCGGCTAGGTCTTCAATACTTTTCTTGTCAGGATCTCGGCCGATCTCATCTAGACACTTTTCAAACTCCGCCAGGTTGATGCGCTCCGGCTCCTTCTCTGCTGGGACCACAGCCAGCATGCATTGCCTGGCCTGCTGCTGATCTCCTTCTACTGTGACCACCTCCATCTTGCCCTCCTTATTCTCGTGCACAAATTTTAGTTTCTGGTGAAGGGAAGAGGGGACTGCTTCTAATTTGTGGAGCCACGTTCTGCCCAGGATGACGTTGTAAGGAGAAGGGGCTTCCACGACTAGGAAGTCGGCCAGCACGGAGGCTCCGCCCACTCGGGTTTCCAGGGTGATTTTACCCTTGGGATATACTGGTTTGGCGGATAACCCTAGCAGGGGCGCACGGACCTCCGTGAGGTCGGCTTCTGAGAGGTTCATTTTCTTGAAGCACTCATAGTAGAGGACCTCGAAGGAACTGCCGGAGTCGACGAGGATCCTCTTCACAGTGAAGTCCTTCAGCTTCATGGTCAAGAGCAGAGGGTCGTTGTGATGGAGCTGGATTCCCTCCAGATCTTTATCTGAGAAATTGATTGTTGGACGGTTGCGGCGAGGTCTCTTGGGCGCTGGCCCGAGCTCGGCCTTCAACACTTCCTTCCCGTGCGAGGCCCTCCTGGCTTCGGCACGAGCCTGAGGGCTACCTCGAGCTGAGGGAGAGGAGCTGAGGGCGCCAGGTGGATCACATTGATGATCTTTTCGGAGTTTTCACTGTCTGGATCCCTGGCCCCGCTATGATGAGCTCGGCTACCGCCGTCGCTGTTGACGTCTCCTGCCTTCACAAACTTCACAAACCCCGCTGCTGAGACTGGCTGCTCCTTTCCTTGGGTTCCGGGTCTGCTATCTCGCGGCCTTCCTCCTCCCGAGCTCTGATTTCATCCTCCTTCCGGGCGATAAAGCGTTTTATCCGGGACATCAAGGCCGGCATGGAGGGAGCGGGATCTCCCGCCAAATCCTTCCGCAGCTCGTGCCCTGGTAGCAGGGCATTCTGGAAGGCGAAAATCGCCATTTCTTCTCTGGTATCTTCGATCTGGCTGTAAGTTGCCCAGAATCGCCGGGCGAACTGGGTGAGGGTCTCGCCCTACTTCATCTTTAGAGCGAGGATGTCAGCATCGGTTTTGGGGACGACGCTGTAGGCCTGGAACTTCTTGAGGAAGGAGAGTTGGAGCTCTTTCCAACTCGAAATGGACTTCTCGGGCAGAGCGCAGAACCACTTCACAGGGAGGTCGCTCAAACTAGAGGAAAAGATCTTGCAGTTGAGATGGCCCTCGTTCCCCCAGATGGACATCTTTTGGGAGAAATGACGGAGGTGAGCAGACGGGTTAGACAATCCGTCGTAGGGGACGAACCGCGGGACTGAAAACTTCTTAGGCAAAGGAGTTCTCTCGATGTCCCGCGTGAATGGGGAGGCCCCCAGATCGGTGGGGCCACATATCTCTTGCTGGTCGCGCATGTTCAGGTTGCGCTGGAGAGCTAGCTTGATGCGCTTGTCGAGCCGCTCCTGCTCGTCGTCCTTCTCTGGTGTCATCGCCCTTGGTTTCCGCTTTGCATGGCCTCGACCATGATGGCTATGAGCTCGCCCGTCACTGGCCACGAGGGCTACGGGTGTTGCTCGAGCCCTCATCGTAGGCATGGCTGCTTTTTTTATCCAGAAAGGCCCTTAGATCCTCTCAGGATGGCTGGACTACCTTGCTTTGGATAGCTCTCTTCTCTCCTTGGGGCTCTGAGGGCTGCCTTTGAGAGGCATTTTGCACCGCTCTCAGTTGCTGCTGGAGTTGGCGGATTACTCGCTCCTGCTCCTGGAGGAGAGCGTTTTGAGCTGCGATGTCTCCTCCAGTATCAGGGGGTTGCATATGGCGAGGCTCCTCCATCGCCGGAGCTTTGCCTTTGGAAGGGTGATCGCGTCGACGCTCCCCTCATGGGGGAGGCGGGACTTCATCGTCAGAGCACGAGGTTTTGAACCCCTCACGGAGATTCGACGAAGGGTCGCGAGGCTACACGCTCCTCGCCTGCTGACGCGCCACGGTCCGCTGCGGGCCGTCCCTGAGGAGGGACGTCTGCGAATGGGTCTGGACGCGCGAAAGTTGCTCTCTGGGACTCTTCGCCTTTCTTAGCTTTCGGAGGCATGGTTTTTGGAAAGATTGGGAAGGTTTGGAAGGTTTGGAGGGTTGGGATAGTGCTTTCCAACAGACGGCGCCAATTGTAGGTGCAGAAGAATAATGACCCACAATAATGGGGGTGCCTTACAGGACTTATCCAAATGAAGAAGATTACCCGCTGCCTGAAAGCCTGAAAGGAGAGAGCAAACGGTCAGAGGACCCTGGCCTGAGCGACGCAAGGCTCTCCGATGCCTAAGTAAGTGAATGAACTGGGACAAAGGGAGGAGAGAAAGAAGAGAGGCAGAGTAACGGCTCCTTGGGTTGGATTGTGCGTACCTTTGCATGTGAAATGAAGCTCTACTTATAGACGATTTGGATGATATTTTTGGGTGATATCTTGGTGTAGGTCCCATGACTTGACTGGGAAGTCATCATCAGCCCACAAAGTAATTAATGCAGTCCAATCCAGCCCGCTTTGCATTTAATGCCGGTCGGATCGGCCCATGTCGCATTAAATGCGTGTCACGTTGGGCCAGATTGTGTTGGACGCCTTTGGCGGTGGGGTACCATCGGATCTACCCTCGGGCCTTGCTCTGATTTGGCCTTAGCCGCTGGATGTCGCATCTGTCTTACTGGCTCGCGTTCCTATTCCTCCATGTGTCCGATGACGTGGGGGGCGAGGGGCGCGAGTGGAGATTCTCTCCTTGCTTCGGCTTTCGTCCCGGCACCTTTGGCCGAGGTGGAGCTTTCAGCCGAGGTGGGCACCTGGGGCTTCCGAGCTCAGCGCTAGCGGCCCGGACCTACCTGACTTCGGCTGGGGCCCCTGTTCTCGTAGCCGAGGTGAGGTTGGCGCCACGTAGGTGGCATGTGGATGGCACGTGAGAATGCTTAACCCCGTCTGACGGCTGTGATTAGTGTAATACTGGAGCTTTGGAAATCTCCCCACACACTCCTCATTTAGGCGCTTTTTTTTTTCTTTTCTGCTGCTGTTTCAGGTGGAGGACGAGTGGGCAAAAATCGGAAAGGGGAAAGAAGTGGAGGAAAGGAAGGGAGAAAAAGAAGGAGGGGAGGAGCAGGCGTGCGTCCTTCGACGCCCTGGTATGTGGGCCCGTTTTCCTTTTCTTCTTCCATTTCTCTATTTTTTCTTTTCAAACCGTGGCTGAAGAATGGGTTGGTTTTGCTAGGCCATGGGTGTGGTGGATTTTGGTGAGGGAGGAAGGAGTGGAGCGGTCTCAGCTGTGAGGTTGTTCAATCCCAGCCCCTTGATTCCGATTTGAAAGGCTGCACAGTGGGAACTTCATGGCAAAATCCTGATTCCTGAACGATGTGATCCTGATTCCTGAACGATCACATGGTTGCTTGCCTATCTTTGCCTGGCTATTTATGGGTTTTCATAACTGGGCAAGTACCTTTTCTGTAGGGGTCAGGCGGAGAGAGAGTTCAAGGTGGAAGTGGAAGCCATTGGGAAAGTGAGGCACAAAAACCTGGTGGGGCTTCTTGGGTACTGTGCAAAAGGCACCCAATGGTATGTTCCTTCCTGTCCTCTTTAGATTTCAATTCTGCTTTTCTTGTTTGTGATTTTTCTTTTACAACATTGTCTTGTTTTTGTGACCACCTTGAATGTTCATGTTTCTTTTTACAGGATGCTAGTGTATGAATATGTAGAGAATGGCAATTTGGAGCAATGGCTGCATGGTGATGTTGGGCCTGTGAGCCCTCTAACATGGGATGTTAGAATGAAAATTGCCATTGGAGCGGCAAAAGGGTGCGTTGCATTCCAATTTATATTCATCTAGTGATCTCTCTTCATTCAATGTTGTGGTTTCCAAATGCTTTGCATAGCATAAAACGGCTTTTCTGCTACTGCTTCCAATTTGTTCGGTTTAATTAGGTTACGAATAAAAAGTGATCTTAACTCAGTGGGCAATCCTGATTGGTATTTTGATTCTCTATAAAAAATTTAACTCACTGCACTGTATTATTTCCTATTTATTAGATATTTATTCTCTATTTTCTTTGAGATTGAGACACCGATTTTAGTGGTGGAAACAATAGAGTTTTCTTATAGTTTTGAGTTAAAAGGTAAGATAGGTTTGAATTCGCAATTTTATTCTAGTACGACATGAAAAATGTCCCATTAAAATCTTGGTGGTTTTCTTTTGCTGATATTTTCTATTGAAGTCTGTATTTTGTTAGTGTAGGTGCAGAAAATAACGACCCACAATAACTGGGGAGCCTTAGAGGACTTATCCAACAATGATGATGACTGGGTACCGTCCGAAAGCCTGAAAGGGAAGAACACACGGTCAGAGGACCCTGGCCTGGGCGGCGCAAGGCTCTCCGATGCCAAAGTCAGTGAGAGAACTGGAACAATGGGAGGAGAGGAAGAAGAGAGGCAGAGTAACGGCTCTGTGTATGAAAATGTGCGTACCTTTGATGGTGGTTTGAGGCTCTATTTATAGAGGCTTGGGTCGTATCCTTGGGGGATATTTTGGTATGGGTCCGTGATTCAACTGGGAAGTCACGATCAGCCCACGTTGCATTGAATGCGGTCCAATCCAGCCCACTTTGCATTAAATGCGCGTCGGATCAGCCCACGTCGCATTTAATGCGCGTCTTGTTGGGCCAGATCGTGTTGGACGCCTTTGGCGGTAGGGTACCATCGGATCTGCCCTCGGGCCTTGCCCTGATGTGGCCTCGGCCGCTGGATGCCGCCCTGTCAGGGATCTGGCGAAGATCGTGAGCGGCTGGATGTCGCGTCTGTCCCACTAGCTCGTGCCCCTATCCCTCCATGTGCCTGATGACGTGGGGGGTGAGGGGCGCAAGTGGAGGCTCTTCCTTGCTTCGGCTTTCATCCCGGCTTCTTCAGCCGAGGTGGAGCTTTCTGCCGAAATGGCACCTGGGGTGGCTCAGTTCGGCGCTAGTGGCCCGGAGCTGCCTGACTTCGGCCGAACCCGTTGTCCTGGTAGCCGGGGTGAGCTTGGTGCCACGTGGATGGCACGCGGATGGCACGTGAGAGTGCTTAGTCTCATCTGATGGCTGTGATTAGCGTAATCCTGTGGTTCTGGAAATCTCCCCACACAATTGCCCCCTAGCTTTTGACCTCTCAAGCGCCTTAGCTTTTAGGGGTGGAAAGCTAGAAGAATCCGTCTGGGGGTGCGGCGATCATTGCCTGGTGTCGCTTCAACTGTCCTGAAGCAATAAACGCTCTGACCTGTCTGCACTGGGAAGCGAGTCGACGGCTACACGCGTCCCCTTTTCACTGATTGTGCTGTCTTATTGATGGAACGGGCGCGGATCGCGAAATCCGTCCTTTCGAATTTCGAAAGCAGCGCGCGCCGAGGGTTTCTTCTCCATAAATAGGGTCGTCTTCTTCTCTTCTCGTCTTTGATTTCTTTTTGCCTTCGCCCTCATCTCCGATTTCTGCTCTGCTGCTCGAGATCTTTCTAGCGAGGACGACCACAGGGCGTGTCTGGATCTGTACTCGAGTCGCCCCTTTTCGTCTCTGTAAGTTGCTTCACGCCTCTGTGTAGCTTTTCTTTAGGGTTTTCTCTTTTGCTGTACCCTTCTTTCTAGACATGAGCACCCCTAGGTTCAGTTTAGACACCGAAGAGGGCATAGCCAGATTTAGGGCTGCTTTTAGTATCCCGGAGGGAGTTCTGCTCAAGCCGGCGGACTCCGTCGACTATGCCACGATGCGCTGGGCCTGCGGCTGGATGCCGTTCCCTCTGATTTCTGTGATCGAGGGCGGGGTCAGATTTCCCCTGCACCCTCTACTTAGGGCTTGCCTCAGTTGCTGGTCCCTCACCCCGTGCCAGCTGATGCCCAATGGCTATAAGGTCATCATGGGCACGGCGAAGCTGAATGAGATCCTGGGGACTGACCTACGTGTCCACGATATCGAGGACACCTACGATATCTGCAAGGCTGGGGAAGGGAAATATTATCTCCGGGTGAAGCCGCAGCGAAGAGGCTTCGTCCTGGCCTTGGATGATTCAAGTAAGAATGCCGAAGATGCCCTCTTCCGCGTCTCGGGGGACTGGGAGTTCGGTGCTGGCGAAAGTAGAAGGCTAGCGGTCCCGCGCCGCCCCGGGACAGTCCTAAGTAAACACCGCTTATCTTTGCTTGATTTCGTCGATGCCGAGCTGACTCCTTTGTTATTTGTTATGTAGAGGCTGGTGCGAGACGACGCCGAGCTGCAAGTGAAGGTTGGAGGAGGAACCCCGACGTCATCAACAAGGTTGAGAGGTACAAGGGGCACGAGACTAGGTCAGCTTGGAAGCTACTCGGATACACGCCGAGATACCGCGGCCACTACCAGAGGTGGACGAAGCGCATCCTGATCGTCCAACCGTCTCCTTTGCTGTACCTGCCGGGATCCCCCTGAGCGAACCTGCCGCTAGCCGAGCCGCGTCTGGGTCCGAGGCGTCCACTTCCAGTTCGGAGCCGCCGAACCTGAGGCAGATAGTGGACGCTTACTCTTCTGATCAGGAAGAAGATATGGCGGGAAGGTCGAGGGAGCCTGCCGTCAAGGACCTAGCGACCAAGTTCAGGCGGGGGTCTTCTTCCTCTGCGACGCCATCTTCTGCCAGCACCCGAGCAGCCACGAGCTCGGGAGGTGCTGGCGACACTTCCGCTCCTGCTCCTGCTTCGAATGCGGGAGTTCGGCGACGTTCGCCAGAGCGCCCGAGGGAGGGGTCCCCGCCCAGGAAGAAGTCCAAGGCGGGAGAGAAGGACCAGGGGGCCGAACAGCCTCCGAAGGGCAAAACCCCTGCGCGGGCCCCCGGAGTCAAGGCTCCAGCTGAAAAGGGTGCACCGGCTGAGAAGAGCGCACCGGCTGAGAAGATCGTGCCGGCAGGCAGGCCGTCCGGCGGGACGACTCACGAGCACAGCACCTCGGCGGGGCAGGGATCCGGGTCGTCCTCCGGACCCCGAACTGCCCCAGCGCCATGGAGGCCGAGGATGGAAACACAGCCCGGCAAGCCTCTGAACGTCGAGGATCGGCTGCTGGGGAATGCCGACGTCATCGGGGCTCTCGCCAAGGTCTGTGCTCTGCCACGGGATATGGAGACGCACGAGAGGTTTGATAACGAGAGCCTGATAGTCTCGGCGATTCAGGCTAACCTCCTGGTAAGTGCTTTCAGTGTTTTCCTTCCAAGTAATCTGGCTCGACTGCCCCAGCTTGACTCATCTTTCTCCATTTGCAGAATGTGCAGAGGCTCCTGACCGTGGTGGGGCGGAGTGATAGGAACGCTGCACGAGTCGCTCAGCTGGAGTCCGAGAGGGACAAGCTGAAGAAGGAGCTGGAGGAGCTGCTGGCGGGAATGGAGCGGATGAAGAAGGCCAGCACTGAGGAGGCCGCTCGGTTGGCGTCGGCTCTGGCTGGTGTTGCCGAACTTGCGGCGAAGACCAACCAGCTGAAGGGCGAGATATGGGCGAGGAACAAGAAGACCGCTGAGCTGGAGTCGGAGCTGGCCAGGTTAAAGGCTGAATCGACGGCCGAAGGGACGAGGCTGCGCGGGGAAGTGCTGGCTGGGCGAGCCGAAACGGCGAAGTTGGAGACGGCAAACGCCAAGCTGGAAAAGGAGAAGGCCTCTCTTCTGTCTGAGGCCCAGTCCGCCTTCCAGGATGGGGTGGATCACGCCACTGAGCTGTATGAGAAGCAGGTGGAGGAGATCACCGCCATCCTGTTCGAGGAAGGATGCCTGGCCGCGCTGAGACGTGCGGGGGTCCCTGAAGATCATCCTGTCTATCGGGACCTGCCGAAGTACTCGGACTCAGCTCCTGAGCCGAGCTCCGTTCCTGCAGCCGAAAGTGGCCCAGTTGAAGCTCCTGCAGTTGTTCCTGCTGCTGACGATGCTCCCGTTGCCCCGGTCTCGAGCGATGCCCCGGCGGCCAGTGATGCTTCGGCCGTGCCTCAGGGTGAGACCTCTTCTGCCCCTGGCTCGGGTGAGGTACCGGTCAAAGCCTCCTCTGCCAGCGACGCTCCAAGCAAGGTCACGGTTTCGGTCGAGTCCACTGGTCCAGCAGATACGGTGATCGACCTAGTGGAGTCGCCGAAACAACAGTAGCCGGGCTCCTTTTTATTTCTGTCTTCTTGCATGTAATGTTTTTG
This sequence comes from Litsea cubeba, assembly GCA_012931725.1. Classification (NCBI taxonomy): domain Eukaryota; kingdom Viridiplantae; phylum Streptophyta; class Magnoliopsida; order Laurales; family Lauraceae; genus Litsea; species Litsea cubeba. The sequence goes on along the minus strand of CM022946.1, from coordinate 81,154,143 downwards.
CTTCTTGCTTCTTAGCCTTGTAATATTCTCTGTCAATTTAATGAAAATCGGGCTCCTTTACTTGTGCATTTTTCTCTGCATTTGTCTCTCTTTCATTTCTGGATGTGGCATTGAATGGTATTTGAATGCCTTTAATATAACGCGTGACTCTTGAGGTAGAAGGAGTCAAACGGTCCTCATAGCGGTCTGTGCCGATTCTCCGTATTCCGGAGATCATAAATAGCAGTAAACTCGGCGCTACGGCCGACGAGGGAAACGGGCGGATGTCTCCACGTGGCGCCACAGGAATCGCTGGTCAACAGGCAGGAAGGCGTGCATCCCGTGTAACGCGTAGGAGACTTCGCCCCTTAACTCCCTTCGGAGATCGAGCCCTTCTTCTTCCTATAAGTAGGGGCGATAGGCTCGCCATGGGCGATGAGAAGAACAGAACGTAGGATAGTTTAAATCACATAGACGTAGGAGCCATGCCCAGTGGTTGTTCAGAAGCTGTCGATCCGGGGGGAACCCCTGCGCCTGTGAGTGGCCTTCTCCAAGGGGGGATGCCCGTCGTGGTCTGCGCACTCTCTGAAGGAACTTCCCGTGGACCACGCGCTCTCTGAACGCGGGTTCATGGCCGACCGTCCCTGGTCAGGTTGCAGGGGAATCCTCTGCAACTGCGGGATGGTCGGGCCCTTGGCGTCTGGCGATCCTGCAGGGTCCTGGGTGGCATCGAGCTTCCCGCGAGCCCCTTGCGCCGTGTCAGGATCGTAAGCCTAAGGGTGGAGTTGAGGCCTACTGGACCTGGGGGCTCTTCAAATTTTGGTCTCACTGACCGGAGGGTGTTGAAGAGCTCGGCGAGGTCCTGTGCCTCCAAACTGGAGGGGCTCTGCAGTCGCTTTGGTCTAACCAACCAAAGTGTATTGTTGAGCTAGGTGAAATTCAGGATCCCCCAGAACCTCTAGGCAACGAACTGGTGTCTTCGAGCCTGCAGCCTGAAGAATCAGTGAAGATCAGAGTCTCCCAGCTTTTCTTTATTTTCTGCTTTTTAGAGGACTGCGATCCTCCTTTTTGTACTTTGCTTTCTGTTCTGTAACTCTTGTAATAAAGCAACTTTCAATGAATAAAAAGGAGGAGTTCTGTGATCACTCAAACTGTGTACAATGCTTTTGAGTTCTTTCTTACTTTCCTTGCACTGTTATGGAATACTTGCATTTCTGTGTGTTTGAGTGCTGGCGCGGCTCTCTCTCTCTGAAAAGCTGACCTTGGCCGAAATAGCTGGCTTTGGTCGATACGAGCTGCTTGTGCCGAAGTGGAGTCATCATTCCGCTGGTCTCGGCTATGGAAGCGTGAGCTCGGCAATGATCTTTGAGGGGTGTAAAAACCCTGATTTTAGGACTTCGGCCGAGTGTCCGAACTCGAGGCCTTTTCCACGGCTGATAACCCTTGAGTGGGTTCAAAACCCGGGACTTTAGGAATTCGGCCGAGTGTAAGAACTCCAGGCTATTTCCAGGGCGTAGACCCTTGAGTGGGTTCAAAACCCGGGACTTTAGGAATTCGGCCGAGTGTAAGAACTCCAGGCTATTTCCAGGGCGTAGACCCTTGAGTGGGTTCAAAACCCGGGACTTTAGGAATTCGGCCGAGTGTAAGAACTCCAGGCTATTTCCAGGGCGTAGACCCTTGAGTGGGTTCAAAACCCGGGACTTTAGGAATTTGGCCGAGTGTAAGAACTCCAGGCTATTTCCAGGGCGTAGACCCTTGAGTGGGTTCAAAACCCGGGACTTTAGGAATTCGGCCGAGTGTAAGAACTCCAGGCTATTTCCAGGGCGTAGACCCAGTGCTGCCGGAATCAGTCAGAGAGAGAGACGACAAATTGATGACAAGGCGAAAGCTGCTTTTATTGATCCTGAGATTCAATACATCCTTAGAAATAGAATTTCTTCAAGTGGGATGCATTCCATGGTCTCGGCAGTGGCTTGCCTTCTAAGTCTTCGAGCTTGTAGGCTGACTTTCCTGCCGGTGAGACTATTCTGAACGGGCCATGCCAGTTCGGGGCCAGCTTCCCTTCGTTCGGCTCTCTGTCAGCTGTCAGGGTTTTCTTTAGAACAAGCTCTCCCGCGGAGAACTTTCTTTCTCTGACATTTTGATTGTATGCCCCGGCTAACCGCTGCTGATAGTCGGTCAGTCGCAGGGCTGCTGCTTCTCGTCGCTCGTCTGCCAGCTCCAGCTCCATTGCCAGGTTTGTCTCATTTCGGCCTTGGTCGACCAACTCTGTCCTCAGGGTAGGAAGGCCGATTTCCAAAGGAATGACTGCCTCCATCCCGTAGGCCAGAGAGAAAGGTGTTGCCGAGGTGGACCTCCTTGGAGTTGTTCTGTATGCCCACAGCACGCTCGGAAGCTCCTCTGTCCATCTGCCCTTTGCCTTGTCCAGTCGCTTCTTCAGGCCGTCCAGGATCACTTTGTTGGAGATTTCTGCCTGGCCATTACTCTGTGGATATGCCGGAGTGGAGTAATGATTTCTGATGCCGTGCTCTCGGCAGAAGTCTTTGAAGGACCTGGAGTCGAACTGAGTCCCGTTATTCGAAATCAGGGTCCGGGGGATGCCGAACCTCGTAAGGATATTTTTCCAAACGAAGTTCCTGGAGTCCCTGTCCGTGATTGAAGACAACGGTTCAGCTTCTATCCATTTTGTGAAGTAGTTCGTAGCCACTATAAGCCATCTCTTATTTCCTGGAGCTCGGTGAAGAGGCCCCACAATGTCCAGGCCCCATTGAGCGAAGGGCCATGGGCTAGAGAGGGGACTCAGATCTTGTGTTGGCTGATGGAGGGAGTGGGAGAACTTCTGGCACTTCTCGCATTTCCTGGCGTAGACCTGCGCGTCTTTCTGCATGTAGGGCCACCAGTAACCCTGGCTTATTGCTCTGTAAGCCAGGGATCGACCTCCGATGTGACTGCCGCAGATTCCTTCGTGGATCTCATACAGGAAATCGTCCACCTTGCTTGGATGGACGCATTGGAGGTATGGACCTGTGAAGGATTTCCTGTAGAGTTTGCCTTCGGGAGAGAGCCAGAATCGAGCTGCCTTGAGTCTGATCCGGTGAGCTTCAGCCTTGTCCTCGGGGAGCTGGTCGTCCTTCAAGTAGGCGACAATTGGATCCATCCAGCTTGGGCCGAGGTCAGCACAGAGGACAAGCCGAGATGAATGGAGTTCTAAACTTGACCTTGATACTGACCCAACCTCGATGGTCCTTTTCTTCCCTGCTTCGACAGCAGAGGCCAGGTTTGCAAGCGCATCTGCGTGCGTGTTGGTATCTCGGGATATTTGCCTGACCTCGGCTTTCTGGAAATGAGAGAGCAGTTTTTTCGCAAGGGCTAAGTAGGCCGCCATCCTGTCGTCCCTGGCCTGGTAGTCTCCAGCGAGCTGGCTAGTTACCAGTTGAGAGTCGCTGAAGATCACCAGGTGCTGGGCTCCAAGGATTTGGGCGCTGTTCAACCCTGCAATCAGTGCTTCGTACTCTGCCTCATTGTTTGTTGCTTTGAAGTCGAGGGTGAAAGCCTGCTCTATGACCAGACCCTCTGGCGACTGGAGGACTATGCCGGCACCAGCTCTCTTGGAGGTGGATGACCCGTCGACAAAGATCTTCCATGCCGAGGTGGGAGGCTGTTCGATCTCAGTCAGCTCTGGTTCGTGCCCTGTGCCCCCCAGTGCCGTGCCGAGCTGGGTCGGAGCCGGGTTGGGGGAGACGAATTCGACAATGAAGTCTGCCAGAATCTGGGCTTTGATCGCAGTTCGGTGACGGTACTGTATATCATACTGCCCCAGTTCAACTGCCCACTTTGATATTCGCCCTGAAAAGTCAGCCTTTTTGAACACTGAACGGAGTGGATGCTCCGTGATCACCACAATGGTGTGGGATTGGAAATAATGGGAGAGCTTGCGAGAGGCGCTGACGAGGGCCAGCGCAAGCTTCTCCAATAGAAGGTACCTGGTCTCGGCATCAAGCAGGGTCTTGCTCGTATAATAAATTGGTTTTTGAACTCCCTCGTCCTCCCTGATGAGGACGGAGCTCACTGCGTGATCCGAAACCGCAAGGTACAAATACAGAATCTCCCTCAGAGTTGGGGTGGAGAGTAAGGGTGGTGACATTAAATAGGTTTTGAGTGCGGCCAATGCCTGGTCGCACTCGGGAGTCCACTGGAACTTCAAATTTTTCTTTAAAAGCTGAAAGAAAGGCCTGCACTTATTTGATGACCGGCTGATGAAGCGATTGAGTGCTGCAGCCATTCCTGTGAGCTTCTGAACTTCCTTCGTGGTAGAGGGGCTCTGGATGCCCTGAATGGCAGTGATCTGGTCCGGATTAGCCTCTATCCCTCTCCGCGTTACCAAGCTGCCGAGGAACTTGCCGGAGGCTACGCCGAAGGCGCACTTGGAAGCGTTTAGCTTGAGCTTGTATGCGCGAAGGATGTCGAAGACTTGGCCAAGATCCGCCAGATGGTCACTGGAGTGCACTGATTTGACGACCATGTCGTCGATGTACACTTCTACCGTTCGGCCGAGCTGAGCTTGGAACATTTTCGTGACGAGGCGCTGATAGGTTGCCCCCGCGTTCTTTAGCCCGAAGGGCATCACCTTGTAGCAGTAAGTGTCGCGGGGGGTTATGAATGATGTCTTCTCCTCATCAGGCCCGTAGAGCGGGATCTGGTGGTAGCCTCTGTAGGCGTCGAGGAAGCTCATCCGATCGTGACCGGCGGTGGCGTCGATCAGTTGGTCAATCTTTGGAAGGGGGAAACTATCTTTAGGGCAGGCCCTGTTCAAGTCTGTGAAGTCCACACACACCCTCCACTTTCCAGTTTTCTTCTTAACCACCACCGTGTTGGCCAGCCACACCGGGTACTGGACTTCCCGGATGGCTCCTGCCTTTAGCAGGTTGTCGATCTCTTCGACGACCGCATCTGTCTGCTGCAGCCCTGTCCTACGGGCTCTCTGCACTACCGGCTTGTGGTCGGGATCCACATTCAGCTTGTGGCACATGACCTCAGGGTCGACCCCAGGCATTTCGCTTGGGCTCCAAGCGAAGACGTCGACGTTCTGCATCAAGAACCGAGAGAGCTCGGCCCTCTCCTCGTCTGGCAGCTGGGTGCCAACCAGGAAGAACCTGTCTGGGTCTGCCGGGCTCAGCCTGACCTCGGCCAGGTCTTCGATGCTCTTCTTCTCGGGATCTCGGCCGATTTCATCGAGGCCTTTCTCGAACTCGGCGAGGTTGACGCGCTCTGGCTCCTTCACTGTTGGGACTGCGGCCAGCATGCACTGCCTGGCTTGCTGCTGATCTCCCTCCACTGTGACTACTTCCATCTTGCCCTCCTTGTTCTCAAGGATGAACTTCAGCTTCTGGTGGAGGGAAGAAGGGACTGCTTCTAACTTGTGGAGCCACGTTCTGCCCAGAATGACATTGTAGGGAGAAGGGGCGTCCACGACTAGAAAGTCGGCCGTCACGGATGCTCCGCCAACTCGGGTCTCCAGGGTAATCCTGCCCTTGGGGTAGACTGGCATGGCGGACAACCCTAGCAGGGGTGTACGGACCTCCCCTTCACTGTGAAGTCTTTCAGCTTCATGGTGAGGAGCAGGGGGTCGTTGTGAGGGAGCTGGATTCCCTCAAGGTCTCTGTCTGAGAACGAGATGGCGGGTCGGTCGCGGCGGGCTTTCTTGGATGCCGGAGCGAGTTCGGCTTTCATTACTTCCTTCGCGTGCGAAGCCCGCCTGGCTTCGGCACGGGCCTGGGAGCTGCCCCGGGATGAGGAAGCGGGAGCTGAGGACGCCAGATGGATCACGTTAATGATCTTCTCTGAATCCTCACTGTCGGGAGCCTGGGCTGCGCTCTGGTGAATCCGGCCCTCGCTGCCGCCGGCATCACCTGCCTTGACGAACTCTGGAATGTGGCCTTCTTCGGCCAGCTTCTCCAGGTACCACTGCAAAGTCTTGCAGTCCTCGGTCTTGTGCCCGTTACCCTTATGGAAGGAGCAGTAGAGCTTGCTTCGGCTGCCGGAGGTGGGCTCATTCTTCATGGGCTGAGGGTACTTGAAGAACGGCTTGGACCTGATCTTGGTCAAGATGCGGTAGATTGGCTCCTTGAAGACGACGTTGACGCTCTGACTGGCGCTGGAGGGAGGTCTGGGCTTCCAGGCGCCCCCAGACCTGGTCGACGCAGGCTTCGCCGAACTGGAGGCCCAGGCCCGCTTGGGCTCCTGCTTCTGGACGGGCCTCCCGCCTCTCTGCCGAGGCTGGCCACTCTTCTGCTCGGGCTCCGGATGCCCGTCCTGATCCCGGGCTCGGATCTCGTCTTCCTCCTGGGCGATGAAGCGCTTTACCCGGGACATCAACTCTGGCATGGATTCTGGGGGGTTCCCGGCCAAGTCCTTCCGCAAGTCGTGGCCGGGAACCAGGGCATGCTGGAAGGCATAGATTGCTATCTCTTCCCTGGTGCCCTCAATCTGGCTGTAGACCGCCCAGAATCGCTGGGCGAAGATGGCGAGGGTCTCACCCTGTTTCATTTTCAGGGCGAGGAGGTCCCCTTCTTTCTTGGGGACGACGCTGTAGGCTTGGAACTTCTTCAGGAAGGAGAGCTGGAGCTCCTTCCAACTCGAAATGGACTTCTCCGGGAGAGAACAGAACCACTTCAGGGGGAGGTGTCACGCCCCGAAACCGGGACCTGCAGCGAACCGATCTCGGGGTGCGAAATTTTGGAATAATTTGAAACTTTTTGTATAGTTCCCAAGATCCGCGTGAATGAGGATAATCACATCCCAACATAATCAGAGTGTATTTTTCGCGGAAGCTAACCAAGGTGTTACGACTCGGAATCCGTGGCCATCGGGTTCCGTGTCGTACGCAACCAATATCATAAAGCCATCTCATAAAAAGACTGGCACGAGTCATAGATCATAACACACTGAGCTGGTAGTAACAAATCTATTATTTCCCACATATTCAAGTTACAATTAACAAGTGTCTTAATTACAAACCCAAAAGAAAAAGGCTGATAAAGCCATACAACCATATCCACTAAACAGAAATACTACCCCAACATTCGATATACGAACTCTGGTGCCAAACTTGACATCTAGGTGATATCAACGGGCGGCCTCTCACGTCAGACCGGCGGTCCCACCGCCTCCTCTGATCAAACACCTACAAACAGAAAGAGAAGAACTGGCACCAAACAAAAAGGGTCAGACACGACGGTCTGGCAAGCAAATAAACAAATAATATGAGGCAAAAGAACATATATAAAACCAGGCGAAATCATCGAAAAACCGAATAACGAGTCTAAACAATAATGGCAATAAAGCATGCTAAACGATCGAAAGACCGAACATAAATGTCAAAACGAGTAAAAGAACAATGTCAGATGTACGAATATCTCGAAAGATTAAAAGCCTGCATCAAACGTTTAATCGTCGGAAATACATTTCAAATCCTGAATAATAGCGACAATATAATAAGGATCGATATCGTAAACATTAAACGAATCTGAGCATAAAAAGTATAACCAACGGAAATCATAAACTAAAGCAATATACAGATAAAACACAGGCAACCACAAATAGCTAAATCCTCCTATTACCGAAGTAATAAGAGCAAACAAAGCGTAGCCACTGAACGTGGTACCAAACAAAGGATCAGAACCGTAGCCATAAAAAATGGGACCGGCAAATCAAAAGTATCAGAACCGTAGCCATACAAATGGGACCGGCAGATAATTACAGTTGCCATGGTCGGTACAAACAGAATCCAAGCTGCAGCTGGCAAACAAAGTAAAGATCCCAAGCCGGGTGATCAGCCCGACAAGGTGACCTAAGCCTAGTGGTGCCTTTAGTTTTCAAACTCAAACAGATACAAATCTAACATAATACTAATCCCTTTGGCTCAGGGGCTCGCACCACATAGCTCTGGCCCCGTCTTGCCTCGGGGTTTGTTTTCAAAATACTAATCTTAACAAATAATGGTCTCATCGAAGAAATCCCGAATGTGACGAACATATACAAATCTCTTTTCAAATCGAATCGGAGAAAACATACGAATAACTCGGGTAAACCGTTCAAATACGCATCAAGGTGATTTGTATAAAATCATACGGTCAATCCTTTCGAACGTGGAAAGCCACATGATTTTATAACAAATCATCGATGCTATTTGAATTAGTTCACCAAAGAATGCAAATACGAAATACAAATACAAATACATGATCTGACTTGAAATGGAATGGATAGTGGAGAATGACCTAATGACCTACCAAGGAACCATCTCAATGCACATTTAACCTTTAAACATTAATTAATAATAAGTGCGTTTGATGCCAATGAAAATCCATAATATTTAAATGATAAAGTGCGCATTAAGACCCGACGGTTCCCGGTAATTCCACATACATTCATTCTCACAGTGATCCCATTCCCATTTCACGGACTTCCAAACATCACAAGAAATCCCAAATCTCTTTAAAACAGGCCTATAGTTGGCCTTAAACTGAGCCCAAAACAATCCTTAATAGCAATCCAAAACTGACCTTGAACAGGCCCACGAACCAAGTTTCAAAATAGTTCAAAACTAAACCTTGAATGGCTCATAAAACAAATCTTGAAAATCAGTCCAAACTAATCTTTGAATGGCTCATAAAACATATGTTTAAAACAACCCAAAACTGAACTTGAATTGCCCACAAAACAAGTCTTAAAACAGTCCACAACTGATCTTAAAAACGACCCAAAACTGATTTGAATCAGGCCCACAAACTGATTTTTAAACAGCCCAGAAACTGATTTTTTTATCAGGCCCAAGGAACAACTTTTAAAACCAATCCAAACTAACTATAAAACAGGCCCACCAACCAAGCTCTAAAACAGTCCACTAACAGGCCCTAAACTGACACACATCAGGTCTTGAAATGGTCCAAGGACTGACCTGAATCAGGCCCAAGAAAGCCCCAAACAATCTGGCCCACAAACAATCCAAATTCGGGCCCAAACCCGAGCCCAAACTGAACTGGGCTCGCTCGAGCGGACCCAGGCCCGCTCGAGCGGACCCAGACAGAAGCTGGGTCGCTCGAGCGACCCAGTGGGTCGCTCGAGCGGACCCAGACAGTGCCTGGTCCGCTCGAGCGACCCAGGGGGTCGCTCGAGCGGACTGGGCCTGCCCAGTCCGGCCCGAGTGCAGAAAACTCCATTCTTTTGCATTTTTTTCTGATTTTTTTCTGATTATTTTCCATTCCAACCTTTCATACAAATCTCATAGATTCTTTGGGCCCTTCTTGACCTTCCATACACATCAAACCATCCACAAAACATCCTAATTGGCCCAAACATAAAACCTTTTAAAGCAAAGCTTAATTGAACCCCATACTTAACATAAAGAGGACTAATTTTACAAGATGAACAAAGTGAAAACCAAACTCCCTACTCATTGTACAATAACAACAAAAGTGAAAATCAATATAACCTTGCTTCATTCATTCAATGCCAATCCATAAACCATGAAAAACTTGAACAAAATAAAGAAGAAAAACCATGAAGCTTAACAATAACACAAAAACATCATATTAATTGTGAAATTCACTTGCCTTGGTCAAGAGAAGATGAAGACACTCTATGGAAGTCCTCTAATGGCCTCAAGCTCCCAAAATCATAAAACCCCCAAATAGCTCATGGAAAACCCTAAAAATCCAATCCATTGTAAACCTTCATGAAAACCCATTGCATGTATGACAAAACCCTTCAAAATGGTTTGGAAAAAACAAGATTTGGAGAAAGAAATCCATTGCTTACCTTATAAAAGCCCAAACCAAGAAGAAATGCATGAAAAGGTGGTCTCCCCTAGCTCAAATCTCTTGCAAAAGGCATCTAAGGAAAGCTTGGAGAGAGGAGAAGAGAATGGGAAGCTCCAATCTCCATTTAGCATCAAGGGAGGAGGGATACATGAGGAGAGAGAGAAAGGGCTGGGAGAGAAAACCCTAGCTCCTCTTCGTTGCAGGAAATGAGAGAAAGAATGGGGGAGACAAGAAGAGCCCATGGCTTTTATAGAGAAAATGGGCTGGGCCCCATGGGCCCCAAGCTTACTAAAGCTGAAACTAAGGTTTGCGGGTCCCGAATGAAAACGACGAAGAAGAGAAAAACGATCGGCGAAATATCTAGTTTCCGAAAAGTATATTTTCCCCAATTTCTGAAATTTTCGAAATTCATGGACAGATTTAGGGTGAAAAGTCAGTTTTGCCCTTTTTCCTCGAAAAACGTGATTTCTGAGTATCAAATCAAAATGATCAAAACATGAAAGTTGTTAAACTTCATAAAATAAGTTGAAATACACCAAATCCAGAATTTTTAGAAATTCGAAGTAATTTCCCATAAAAATACAAATCCTAAGGACCGGGTCAAACTAAAGTCAACGGTCTTCAAAATCTCCAAGGCAAGGAAAAATCCGGTCAAACTCAAATACGCGGTCAAACTAAATCAAATCTCGCTTAAAAAGCTAAACCACGATTAAAACAATGCTAAACAAAAGGATTGGGGTCGGGATCTTACATCCTCCCCCCCTTAGAATCCATTTGGTCCTCCAAATGGCTTAAACCAAATCGAAATCGAAAACCCAAAAAGACAAACGAAAACACTGACACCCTATGCTAGACCTCGGCTACTGAGAGACCTCTTATCAAATCCGACGTTGAGATGCACGGTCAATCATGTCCTGATTCGGTTGAAGGCTTCACACTGTTTGCACATATCTGCCCAAAACATGTTTTTCTGCCCAAACTAGAATTCAACAATCCTCCTAAGTATCCGTGGTGTCATCTGTCGTTTCAGCACTGAATCATTTCTTTTGCTTATTTCGTCAGCGACTGTCGGTCCAAAGAACTGCAAATTCTGCCTCTTTCTATCACTTTGGAAATCTGTGCCTTAAGTCCTACAAACTGTACACGGTGCTCTTGACGCTTGCCTCTTCAGATCTCATTCTTCAAGTCTTCTACCATCGACACCTGAAACTTTCAATCCATGTCTTGAATGATGTTGATCCTCTCGTAGACCCAACTTTGTCTTCAACTGAACTAGCACACATCCTGACATCCATCCACCCTTCAATCCATACACCTCCAAACTCCAACCATAGGCTAATATCGCTCACTCCAATCAATGCAAAAACAAATCTTACAATTTGAAACATATTGACTAAAATAATTACTTAGCTAATTTTTATCATTTTAAAACATAGTAGCGACTAAACTTCCAAATCATCAAATAAAACTTAATAAATGAGGTTTTCCAAAGTTTTGAACATGAAACAACATTATTCATTTGAAATTCATATTTTAATGACTCAACAAATCCTTGAAATACTCAACAGCCTCAAATTAGGATTTTCAAAAATAAATCAATTCATGTAATATGACCATACATTAAATTTTGTAAAAATCCATTTCCAGCCAAACACATACAAAGTTTTGAAATCTTTAAGGTTTTGAAATGTAAGTGTCAACATTTAAGAAAACTAAAACGAGAGCAATATTTCAAGATCATTGTAAGTAATATCTTAAGGAGATTAGATAAAAATTCGAAACACAATCCTTATGGAAACAAAAATCATGCGACTCATGAAAAGAGTATAATAACATAGTTTTTAATTCAAAATAAGCCTCAAAGAAGAAACATAAATCCATTTTTAAACTCTAACAGAATAAACCATAGATATTAATGAAAACATATCAAAGATGAAAACATCAATAAAATCATTTTAAATAAGAATGAACATCCCAACCACCGAGGTACTCCCTTGCTGAATCAACTACACCGGCTACGCTACAAGTCACCAAAATTCTCAACCAAACCATCCTTTTGCAGTCCTTCATCTCGGAAAGCTAGTCTGAGTTCGCCCAAAATCCACATTCACTTACCTTGGTGCATTGCATGACGATCTCCGATTAGCTGAAAGGGGATCTTCAACTACTGCTCGAGTTCTACTTTGACTGGCAACTGCACATGTCTTCTCTTACTAACCACAATGAAGACGCTGCAGGTTGAAGGTCTGCTGATGTTTCTCCGAAAACAACATACTAACTCCACGAGGTTCTCAGTCTCCGACACAAGCAAAGATAAAAGACACTAGACAAGAGTATGGAGATTTCAAACTCTCCACCACTAAGGAGGAAATTTGGCCATCCAAATCTCCTAACAACACGAACTAAAAGAAAAGACAAGCAAAATCTCCCGAACTAAAAGAAAAGCCGACTCAAATCCAACGAAACAAAGACACGGGAAAACAAATCGACACAATCTAACGAGTCCTCACCACACGTCTTAATGTCTCTAGAGTATTTTATTTCCTAGAAACTAACCAGCTCTGATACCAAACCTGTCACGCCCCGAAACCGGGACCTGCAGCGAACCGATCTCGGGGTGCGAAATTTTGGAATAATTTGAAACTTTTTGTATAGTTCCCAAGATCCGCGTGAATGAGGATAATCACATCCCAACATAATCAGAGTGTATTTTTCGCGGAAGCTAACCAAGGTGTTACGACTCGGAATCCGTGGCCATCGGGTTCCGTGTCGTACGCAACCAATATCATAAAGCCATCTCATAAAAAGACTGGCACGAGTCATAGATCATAACACACTGAGCTGGTAGTAACAAATCTATTATTTCCCACATATTCAAGTTACAATTAACAAGTGTCTTAATTACAAACCCAAAAGAAAAAGGCTGATAAAGCCATACAACCATATCCACTAAACAGAAATACTACCCCAACATTCGATATACGAACTCTGGTGCCAAACTTGACATCTAGGTGATATCAACGGGCGGCCTCTCACGTCAGACCGGCGGTCCCACCGCCTCCTCTGATCAAACACCTACAAACAGAAAGAGAAGAACTGGCACCAAACAAAAAGGGTCAGACACGACGGTCTGGCAAGCAAATAAACAAATAATATGAGGCAAAAGAACATATATAAAACCAGGCGAAATCATCGAAAAACCGAATAACGAGTCTAAACAATAATGGCAATAAAGCATGCTAAACGATCGAAAGACCGAACATAAATGTCAAAACGAGTAAAAGAACAATGTCAGATGTACGAATATCTCGAAAGATTAAAAGCCTGCATCAAACGTTTAATCGTCGGAAATACATTTCAAATCCTGAATAATAGCGACAATATAAGAAGGATCGATATCGTAAACATTAAACGAATCTGAGCATAAAAAGTATAACCAACGGAAATCATAAACTAAAGCAATATACAGATAAAACACAGGCAACCACAAATAGCTAAATCCTCCTATTACCGAAGTAATAAGAGCAAACAAAGCGTAGCCACTGAACGTGGTACCAAACAAAGGATCAGAACCGTAGCCATAAAAAATGGGACCGGCAAATCAAAAGTATCAGAACCGTAGCCATACAAATGGGACCGGCAGATAATTACCGTTGCCATGGTCGGTACAAACAGAATCCAAGCTGCAGCTGGCAAACAAAGTAAAGATCCCAAGCCGGGTGATCAGCCCGACAAGGTGACCTAAGCCTAGTGGTGCCTTTAGTTTTCAAACTCAAACAGATACAAATCTAACATAATACTAATCCCTTTGGCTCAGGGGCTCGCACCACATAGCTCTGGCCCCGTCTTGCCTCGGGGTTTGTTTTCAAAATACTAATCTTAACAAATAATGGTCTCATCGAAGAAATCCCGAATGTGACGAACATATACAAATCTCTTTTCAAATCGAATCGGAGAAAACATACGAATAACTCGGGTAAACCGTTCAAATACGCATCAAGGTGATTTGTATAAAATCATACGGTCAATCCTTTCGAACGTGGAAAGCCACATGATTTTATAACAAATCATCGATGCTATTTGAATTAGTTCACCAAAGAATGCAAATACGAAATACAAATACAAATACATGATCTGACTTGAAATGGAATGGATAGTGGAGAATGACCTAATGACCTACCAAGGAACCATCTCAATGCACATTTAACCTTTAAACATTAATTAATAATAAGTGCGTTTGATGCCAATGAAAATCCATAATATTTAAATGATAAAGTGCGCATTAAGACCCGACGGTTCCCGGTAATTCCACATACATTCATTCTCACAGTGATCCCATTCCCATTTCACGGACTTCCAAACATCACAAGAAATCCCAAATCTCTTTAAAACAGGCCTATAGTTGGCCTTAAACTGAGCCCAAAACAATCCTTAATAGCAATCCAAAACTGACCTTGAACAGGCCCACGAACCAAGTTTCAAAATAGTTCAAAACTAAACCTTGAATGGCTCATAAAACAAATCTTGAAAATCAGTCCAAACTAATCTTTGAATGGCTCATAAAACATATGTTTAAAACAACCCAAAACTGAACTTGAATTGCCCACAAAACAAGTCTTAAAACAGTCCACAACTGATCTTAAAAACGACCCAAAACTGATTTGAATCAGGCCCACAAACTGATTTTTAAACAGCCCAGAAACTGATTTTTGTATCAGGCCCAAGGAACAACTTTTAAAACCAATCCAAACTAACCATAAAACAGGCCCACCAACCAAGTTCTAAAACAGTCCACTAACAGGCCCTAAACTGACACACATCAGGTCTTGAAATGGTCCAAGGACTGACCTGAATCAGGCCCAAGAAAGTCCCAAACAATCTGGCCCACAAACAATCCAAATTCGGGCCCAAACTGAACTGGGCTCGCTCGAGCGGACCCAGGCCCGCTCGAGCGGACCCAGACAGAAGCTGGGTCGCTCGAGCGACCCAGTGGGTCGCTCGAGCGGACCCAGACAGTGCCTGGTCCGCTCGAGCGACCCAGGGGGTCGCTCGAGCGGACTGGGCCTGCCCAGTCCGGCCCGAGTGCAGAAAACTCCATTCTTTTGCATTTTTTTTCTGATTTTTTTCTGATTATTTTCCATTCCAACCTTTCATACAAATCTCATAGATTCTTTGGGCCCTTCTTGACCTTCCATACACATCAAACCATCCACAAAACATCCTAATTGGCCCAAACATAAAACCTTTTAAAGCAAAGCTTAATTGAACCCCATACTTAACATAAAGAGGACTAATTTTACAAGATGAACAAAGTGAAAACCAAACTCCCTACTCATTGTACAATAACAACAAAAGTGAAAATCAATATAACCTTGCTTCATTCATTCAATGCCAATCCATAAACCATGAAAAACTTGAACAAAATAAAGAAGAAAAACCATGAAGCTTAACAATAACACAAAAACATCATATTAATTGTGAAATTCACTTGCCTTGGTCAAGAGAAGATGAAGACACTCTATGGAAGTCCTCTAATGGCCTCAAGCTCCCAAAATCATAAAACCCCCAAATAGCTCATGGAAAACCCTAAAAATCCAATCCATTGTAAACCTTCATGAAAACCCATTGCATGTATGACAAAACCCTTCAAAATGGTTTGGAAAAACAAGATTTGGAGAAAGAAATCCATTGCTTACCTTATAAAAGCCCAAACCAAGAAGAAATGCATGAAAAGGTGGTCTCCCCTAGCTCAAATCTCTTGCAAAAGGCATCTAAGGAAAGCTTGGAGAGAGGAGAAGAGAATGGGAAGCTCCAATCTCCATTTAGCATCAAGGGAGGAGGGATACATGAGGAGAGAGAGAAAGGGCTGGGAGAGAAAACCCTAGCTCCTCTTCGTTGCAGGAAATGAGAGAAAGAATGGGGGAGACAAGAAGAGCCCATGGCTTTTATAGAGAAAATGGGCTGGGCCCCATGGGCCCCAAGCTTACTAAAGCTGAAACTAAGGTTTGCGGGTCCCGAATGAAAACGACGAAGAAGAGAAAAACGATCGGCGAAATATCTAGTTTCCGAAAAGTATATTTTCCCCAATTTCTGAAATTTTCGAAATTCATGGACAGATTTAGGGTGAAAAGTCAGTTTTGCCCTTTTTCCTCGAAAAACGTGATTTCTGAGTATCAAATCAAAATGATCAAAACATGAAAGTTGTTAAACTTCATAAAATAAGTTGAAATACACCAAATCCCGAATTTTTAGAAATCCGAAGTAATTTCCCATAAAAATACAAATCCTAAGGACCGGGTCAAACTAAAGTCAACGGTCTTCAAAATCTCCAAGGCAAGGAAAAATCCGGTCAAACTCAAATACGCGGTCAAACTAAATCAAATCTCGCTTAAAAAGCTAAACCACGATTAAAACAATGCTAAACAAAAGGATTGGGGTCGGGATCTTACAGGAGGTCACCCAAACTGGAGGAAAAGATTTTGCAGTTCAGGTGACCCTCATTCCCCCAGATGGACATCATCTGGGAGAAGTGTCGGAGGTGAGCGGATGGGTCGGACGGTCCGTCATAGGGGACGAACCGCGGGACGGAGAACTTTCTAGGCAAGGGGGTGCGCTCGATCTCTTTTGTGAAGGGTGAGCCCCCCAGATCAGTGTGACCACAGATCTGCTTCTGGTCCCGCACGTCCAGGTTGTGCTGGAGAGCCAATCTGACGCGTCTGTCAAACCGCTCCTGCTCATCGTCCTTCTCTGGGGTCTGAGCTCTGGGCTTTCGCTTAGAGTGGCTCGGGCTACGATGGCTATGAGCTCGGCCATCGCGGCTATGATGACTCCGGCTGTTGCTCGAGCCTTCGTCACGAATCTGGCTCCGCTTATGGTCCAGATGGTTTCCGAGGTCCTTGCGGGGAGGCTGGGCTGCCCTGCTGGGGGCGTCCCCCCCTTTCCCTTGAGGCTCAGAGACCTGCCTCAAGGAGGCAGTTTGCGCTGCCCTCAGCTGCTGCTGGAGCTCGCGAATCAGCTGCTCTTGCCTCTGGAGGAGAGCAGTTTGGGCTTCGAGAACCCCTCCAGTGGCAGGGGGTTGGACGTGGCGCGTCTCTCCTACGGCCACGGCTTTGTCCTTCCGAGGACGTTCATGCCGACGCTCATCGCCTCTGGGTGGCATGACTTCTTCTGCTGAGATCGAGGCCTCGAGCCCCTCTTGGAGGGGGAACTCGACAAAGAGCTGAGAGCCTAAGCGGCCCTCGCCTGCAGACGTGCCATGCACCGTGCGGGAGCGCCCTTGAGGAGGGACGTCCGTCGATGGTGGTGGCAGCTCGAGCGCTGCTCGCGAGGACTCTACGCCCTTCCTAGCTTTCGGAGGCATGGCTTCTGAGAGATTGAGGTTAAGAAGGTTGGGAAGGTTGGGAAGGTTGGGATATTACTTTCCCACAGACGGCGCCAATTGTAGGTGCAGAAAATAACGACCCACAATAACTGGGGAGCCTTAGAGGACTTATCCAACAATGATGATGACTGGGTACCGTCCGAAAGCCTGAAAGGGAAGAACACACGGTCAGAGGACCCTGGCCTGGGCGGCGCAAGGCTCTCCGATACCAAAGTCAGTGAGAGAACTGGAACAATGGGAGGAGAGGAAGAAGAGAGGCAGAGTAACGGCTCTGTGTCTGAAAATGTGCGTACTTTTGATGGTGGTTTGAGGCTCTATTTATAGAGGCTTGGGTCGTATCCTTGGGGGATATTTTGGTATGGGTCCGTGATTCGACTGGGAAGTCACGATCAGCCCACGTTGCATTGAATGCGGTCCAATCCAGCCCACTTTGCATTAAATGCGCGTCGGATCAGCCCACGTCGCATTTAATGCGCGTCTTGTTCGGCCAGATCGTGTTGGACGCCTTTGGCGGTAGGGTACCATCGGATCTGCCCTCGGGCCTTGCCCTGATGTGGCCTCGGCCGCTGGATGCCGCCCTGTCAGGGATCTGGCGAAGATCGTGAGCGGCTGGATGTCGCGTCTGTCCCACTAGCTCGTGCCCCTATCCCTCCACGTGCCTGATGACGTGGGGGGTGAGGGGCGCAAGTGGAGGCTCTTCCTTGCTTCGGCTTTCATCCCGGCTTCTTCAGCCGAGGTGGAGCTTTCTGCCGAAATGGCACCCGGGGTGGCTCAGTTTGGCGCTAGTGGCCCGGAGCTGCCTGACTTCGGCCGAACCCCCTGTCCTGGTAGCCGGGGTGAGCTTGGTGCCACGTGGATGGCACGCGGATGGCACGTGAGAGTGCTTAGTCTCATCTGATGGCTGTGATTAGCGTAATCCTGTGGTTCTGGAAATCTCCCCACACAGTTAGAAATAAAAGAAACCTTACTTTTCATTATTTCAATAGCTACTTCCTATTAAGTGCTTGTCATGTACTCAAATAACATAGTTCTTTGTTGTCAGTGTAGCAAGGAACATAGTGCTTGTCATGTACTCAACAAAGCACTATGAGAACTTTCTTTGTTTGAGTACTTTAATTGAGAACATAGTGCTTGTCATGTACTTTTCATTGAAGTGCATAGTGGACCATATATGAAAATTGAAGTGCCTGGGAACTTTTCATTCTCAGCACGTTGTCTTCTCTTGGCATTGCATTGGTGTGCAGAAGGTTCCTATTTTCCTCAAAAGCAGAGATACAATTTTCTAAAAGGGATGTCAGACTTGCAGGGGGATACATTGCATTGGTGGGCTACTTTCAGATTTGAAGAAGCTGTTTAAGCTTTACCAATAATCCAACTCTGTATTTTTTGTTTCGCCACATCATTTCACTAGCTGCAATGTTTTGAAAAAAAAGAGCAACATGCCATTGCTGGCCAACACATTATGGTTTTCTATACAGCAGAACATTTTGGCAGGCTTTCATTTCTTTGAGGTTGGCTCAACTTTATGTAAGTGCCTGTTCATGTTAGAATCAAGTCGTGGATGGTTATCATGGAACTTCCTTCCAAAGGATGTTCATTTTAGTTTTTTTTGTCTGCTAGTTCAATCTAGAAGTAGAATTCGAGATTGTTTCAAATTCTAGAACATCTTAAAATGTTAGTGTAAATCTCAATACTAGTTTTTGTTTTTAACCCATTCATATTCTTCTTTATAAGCCTGAGCTTGATTGAACTCTGCATAGAGAATATATGTCATGGGTAAAGTTAAGCTTTTTCAAACTTTTTGGTGGGAAGGTTCATAGTAAGATTGTTAATATTTCTCAAGTTCAACACATGTTTTCAAAATTTCATCTTACTGGGAAACACATTCTTTTTATTTTAAAAATTTTCCTTTTTGGTAGAAACACTCGTTCTTACACACACCCTTCATGTGTGTACATTTTCATCTTTTTCAATCAACTATCCATATTGAAACCTCACTGCTCAATCTGTGACCCATGTTCTTGACTTGTGAGGACCATGCTATCCAATAATCTCAATGATGAGGACTGAGTTGAAGCTTGAAGTTAGAAATTTTTTGTCCCACAAGTAGATGATGTGGGGTTTTGGTTATACAAAAAGTAACTTTTTTTCTCTTCCATCATATGACTTTTAGATTGTTTCCCATGTGGATTCCTACTTCTATCCTTTCTTTGTACTCTGCTCATCTATTTGCACATCTCCAGCACATGTATTTGTTATTTCATCATTGGGCAACATTGAATTCTATGCAATAATCCAGATCTAGCTGCCATCTTATGAAAAATGCCCTTTAGTTGTTTGATGGGATTTTAGAAGATGTTATTTAGTTCTTACTGTTCTCAATTTTAGAAGATGTTATTGGGTTGTGGTATGGAAGTGCTATGGTCGAATGGTGTATGACTGATGACGTAGTGGTGAATGACTTTGTAGTGTGTTGGGGCATTGGGTTGTTTATATGAAGTGTTTTTTTGTCATGTACAGGTACTTAGCAGGTTATAAAAAAAATTAAATGTCACATGTACAGGGGAGATTATGCCGAAATTTCGAGAAATCTTTTACATTAGAAATTTTTTTAAATGTTGTCAGGGGTGAAAATGGCTGGGAAATCTAACGGAGGGAAGAACAGAGGAAGAGCATCGAAAGATAATTCTAAGGTTGTGGCTGATGCAAATGGAGTGCAGCAGTTCAATTTGGGTAATAAGCCAATTATTCTTTGAATCAACAATGAATGTAGACATTTCACAACATATTCCATGTCTTGTGCAGGGACATAATTTATACCAATGGATGTGATGGTTAGTGGTCTTGTACCAGGTACATTTGTTTTCTTCTACATGTTTTTATATTCGTTTTCAGTTTCATTTATTTGTTAGTGGTTTATTTGTTCCTTTTAGATGCCTTCTTTAAATACTCTTTATTTCTATCCCTCTTTCCTTTCGATTCCACTTCTTTGAGTTGGGGTTGTTCTATGATTGAAGGTGATTAATGAACAGGAAGGAAAGAAGATGATTAATGAACAAAAGGGTGTAGATTTGCACCAAAATCAAGTTGCATCCAAGTGTTGTTTGAAACATGGATGTATTTCTCTTTGCAAAAAGCTTGAGTACACATGATAGAGAGAGAAGGATGGGACATGCTTCTTTAGTAAGTGGGTACTTTTGAGTGTGTTTTTTTCCTATTTTAAACCTGATTGTTGTTTGAAACATGGATGTATTGAAATGGTGGGACAAGATTTTGTTACAAGGATGGACCTTGTGTCGATGTGGATGCAGTTGAAATAACATACAGTTCTCAAAAAAAAATTGCAGTTGAAATAACACTGATTCGTTTCTTCTTCCTTTTGGCCCTGACCTCTAAAGTAGTATAAGGCAGCATATAGAAAATTTCTATTTCTCATCATGTTATTCTATTTTATATAGTTCTTATGTTTCAGGCCGTGTGCACAGCTGTTTCTATGCTTGCTTCTGTGCCTTTGGCCTCTACTTCTCGACAAGTGGCATTCTTCACACTCTGTCTGTGATTTCCATTTAGTGATAGTCATGCATTCTGAAGTTATGATTCATTGTTGTAAGTCAGTTCTGCTGGAGGTATTTCGCTAACTGAAATTCTACCATTATAATTCTATCTCAGAAATTGAAGTCGTATGATGAACTTAATGAAAATGATGTAAGTAGAGTAACTTGTAAGAACTGACGGTTCGCAAATAGGACTCCCGGTTAGAGAATTACGACCGAAACACATGATTTTCCAACACTTAGGCTCGAAAACGGCCCGCCAGGGGTCCAGAACGGGAAACGGCCGCGGGAAAATTATCTAACAGGCACGGGCACTTCGCTCGAGGGTAGAGTGACTTGTAGGAACTGACGGTTCGCAAATAGGACTCCCGGTTAGATAATTACGACCGAAACACACGATTTTCCAATACTTAGGCTCGAAGCCTGCCCGCCGGGGGGTTCGGAACGCGAAACGGCCATGGAAAAATTCTGAAACCGGCACGAGCACTTCGCTCGAGGGTAGAGTGACTTGTAGGAACTGACGGTTCGCAAATAGGACTCCCGATTAGAGAATCACGACCGAAACACATGATTTTCCAACACTTAGGCTCGAAGACGGCCCGCTGGGGGTCCGGAACGGGAAACGGCTGCGGGAAAATTTCGAAACCGGCACGAGCACTTCGCTCGTGGGTAGAGTAACTTGTAGGAACAGACAGTTCGCAAATATAACTCCCGGTTAGAGAATTACGACCGAAACACATGATTTTCCAACACTTAGGCTCGAAAACGGCCCGCCGGGGGTCCGGAATGGGAAACGGCCGTGGGAAAATTCCGAAACCGGCACGAGCACTTCGCTCAAGGGTAGAGTGACTTGTAGAAACTGATGGTTCTCAGATAGGACTCCCGGTTAGAGAATTACGTACGAAACACACGATTTTCCAACACTTAGGCTCGAAGACGGCCCATCGGGGGTCCGGAACGGGAAACAGCCACGGAAAAATTCCGAAATCGGCACAAGCACTTTGCTTGAGGATAGAGTGACTTGTAGGAACTGACGGTTTGCAAATAGGACTCCCGATTAGGGAATTACGTGCGAAACACATGATTTTCCAGCACTTAGGCTCGAAGACGGCCCGCCGGGGGTCCGGAATGGGAAACGGCCGCGGGAAAATTCCAAAATCGTCACGAGCACTTCGCTCGAGGGTAGAGTGACTTGTAGGAACTGACGGTTCGCAAATAGGACTCCCGATTAGAGAATTACGTGCGAAACACACGATTTTCCAACACTTAGGCTCGAAGACGGCCCGTTGGGGGTCCGGAATGGGAAACGGCCGTGGGAAAATTTCGAAATCAGCACGAGCACTTCACTCGAGGGTAGAGTGACTTGTAGGAACTGACGATTCGCAAATAGGACTCCCGGTTAGATAATTACGACCGAAACACACGATTTTCCAACACTTAGGCTCGAAAACGGCCCGCCGGGGGTCCGGAACGGGAAACGGCCGCGGGAATATTTCGAAACCGGTATGAGCACTTTGCTCGAGGGTAGAGTGACTTGTAGAAACTGACGGTTCTCAGATAGGACTCCTGGTTAGAGAATTACACCTAAAAATGTTTAATTTGGAACACTTAGTCTCAAAAATAGGCCGTCGTAGGTCGAAAACGGGAAACAACCATCGAACTGCCCATAAATCAGCACATGTACCTTGTTCAATGCCTAAGTAACTTGTTGGAATTGACGGTTAGTGAATCGGACTTCTGGTTAACAAGTGAGACGCAAAAGCCGCCTGATTGTCAACATTTTTGCTAGAAAAAGTTCGCAGAAAAACTTAGGAAAAGTTATATATATACATGTTTATTTTTAATTTATAATTTAATTCATTATAAAGATTCTAATGTTGTTTTTCTCATTGCAGATTGATGAACGCATTGGGGTCGGTTGCAGAATTGTTGGGATGTTGGACTTCTTTTCGGTTTATTTGTATATATATATATATTTATATATATCAATGTATATTGGACATTGATATGAGACTGTATCATTATTGATTGTTATATTTGTTTAATGAGATGAATGATTTAATGAAAAATGGAGATGGTTGTCTGTTCATTTAATGACTTTTTTTTTATTGCATATTTTATGTTGAATTTAGGTAGAAGAACCGATTTATTTTTTATATAAGTGTATAAACAGGTTTACAGGAAAATAATAATGAAAAAATAAATTTAATATTAAAAAAGAAATACCTTTACCGACGTTTTATTTCGTCGGTAAAAATAAAAATTATTTTAAAAATATATAAAATACTTTTGCCGACGAAAAAAACGTCGGCAAATATTAAAAAGACAAATAAAAAAAATTAAAATACTTTTGGCGACGAAGTAAAACGTCGGCAAAATTTAAAAAAAAATAAAAAAAATGAAATTACTTTTGGCGATGAAATAAAAACATTGGCAAAAATTAAAAAGAAATTTTAAAAAAATAAAAATACTTTTGGCAACAAAAAAAAACATCGGCAATTTAAAAAAAAAAAATACTTTTGGCGATGAAATAAAAAAGTCGGAAAAAATTTAAAAGAAATTTATAAAAATTAAAATACTTTTGGCGACGAAATAAAAACATCGGCAAAAATTAAAAAAAAATTTAAAAAAAATAAAAATACTTTTTGCGACGAAATAAAAACGTTGGCACAAATTAAAAAGAAAAATAAAAAAAATTAAAATACTCTTGGCAACGAAATAAAAACGTCGGCAAAAATTAAAAAAATTTTTTAAAAAACTGAAATTACTTTTGGCGACGAAATGAAAATGTCGGCAAAAATTAAAAAAAAAATAAAAAAATTAAAATACTTTTTGCGAAGAAATAAACACGTCGGCAAAAGTAAAAAAGAAAAAAAAATTAAATTCTTTTGCCAACAGAAAAAAACGTCGGTAAAAGTAATCGTAGGTAAAAATATAATTTTTGCCGACGAAAAATAATTTCGTCGAGAAAATGCTTTGCTGACGACTTTTTACCGACATCTAGGCGACGAAACATAACTTTTGAAGTGCAGGTTCTTGTAGTGACCATCTGATTAACTCTTAATTAGAATGGGTGCATCCTAACCGACGATAAATTCCATTAATCAGCACAAGGAGATATTACTATTATGAGGACAGATTCCATCTTGAGAATATATGTTCCAACAGTTCCACCACCATCTACCCAAGATACCGAGGTGTTGACCTACAGTTGGCCTCACTCATTGGTAAGTTAAAGTAAATGTATAGTAGAAACCTGAGTCGATTACTCCATCAGAATTGAGAGCCTATTGCTTGATAGTTATGAGAGCATTTTTAATTAAAGACAGTATTTTGTATAAGGTATTTCTCATGGTCCTTCAATATATCTAATGTATTAGCATGACAGTCTAGAGTCTTCCACTCTGATGGTCGAGACAAACCACACTACCTTATAGTAATTGCAGTGCTACAACCTTTTAGATGAGATGTCCAGTCTTATGGCCGATTGTGAAACATTTCAAGTATAAGGATTGTGACCTATGTCTTTTGCACGTGAACCTCATTCACACACATGGATCACATTTAATATACTCAAAGGATCTTATTCATCTCATGAACAACCATGTCATTTTATATTAAATATGTGCAATAATCAACAGAAAACTATCCATCTCATGAATATAAGTATGAAGATATATTCATTTATAATAATTAATAAAATTATTTATGACATCCACGAAATTGAGGACATACAATCTAACATGGCCAAACACACTTCTCTTGATTAATGTCAGTAATATCTATACATTTCATCTCCAAAAGCCTCCATCATTGATAGTGTCTACCTGCAACTTCCACCTCTCTTCCTTCTCTCTCTTTCTATTCTATAGGCTCTCTCTTACAAAAGATGTGATAAAAAAGATTCTTTTCATGGGTAAAGATAAAAAAAAAATTAAGATGGAGTCCATGTCCAAAAGATTTAATGGCAAGGAAGATTACTCATGAACCAATCATTTCTCTCCGTACACACTATAGTTCATGCAATGCGAAGCAGCCATTGCTAGCCGTTCAGATGGCCCATGGTCCAAGCCAGCCCATCGTTCATTGGGTAGAATGCACACTATTTTCCCGTTGAGGCATCAGGTAGATTTTATCATATTTAGTCACTCCAGAAGACATTAATTTTTTAAAATACTTTAGTACTTACATTGATAATTAGTTAATCTAATTGTGCGTACTTAGAAAATAATTATTTTAATTATGTTCCTTAGAAAAATACTAATATAATATTGTCAAACAAGTTCTAAATAATCTATTCTCATAAAAAAAATTTGATATAACACTACCAAAAAAGTTCTAGGCAGCTTGTCGGCAGAGCCCGATCTCAGCACAACTCAGTCTTGACACAAAAGGGGTTAGCAGGGGCGGAACTAGAGGGTCACTGGAGGTTAGAAATGTCAGATACCCCCTTGATGTTAATGAATTATTTGATTTTTCAACATTGGCCTCACCAAAAGTTTTGCATTTTTACATAATTACCCCTCCAAGGTATTTCTCTGGTTCTGCCCCTGGGAATTTGATCAATGATATGTGGTTGATCCCATGAATAATATGATATATATATATTTTTTTTGAAAGATCAATTGATCTTTGATTTTTCAAAAAGCATAAAAAACAAAAGTGGAAAGTTTAATTCCCAATTGGGGCATACCCCAATTTCAATCATTGAACAAACTCCATAAGGTAAAAAAAACGCCCACAACCCGGGATGAGGTTAAACAATAGATTGCAAATAAATGATTTCTAAAAATAAATATATAAAAACAAGGAAAATATTTAAGTGAGAACTAGTTCTCACCTATTATATGAGAACTTTTTTGCGGGGCTCAATTAGCAATCCATCAAAACCTAGCGATCAATAGGGAACCCCTTGATAGTCACTAATCCCAAGGATTGGCACACATCCGAATGGACTGAACCGTTGGATTGAGGGTTGAATAATTTTTTGAATACGAAGCCATTAAACTTATGGGCTACGGATGAAGGGGTTAGGGACATGTGTTTGAGGTCAAACTTGATACTTGGGAATGTCGCAAATAGATCTTTACATCCCTTCTAGTCCCATCCCATGAGCCCGATAAAAAAGTTCTCACATAATATGTGAAAAGAGTTCCCACCTTGAATATAACCTTTATAAACAATAGGCCGGTACAATATGAAAATTGCAGCACTGTGTTTTGCCCTTTTTCTCACAAATCTCAAGGGTAGACTTTACCTTTTTATTCTATCAAAATTGATTTTCATCAAGTACCAACATGATCCAAAACTTTTAAATTTAAATGGAAAGATGGTAGAGAAAGGAAAAAATCAAGTACCAACATGATCCAAAACTTTTAAATTTAAATGGAAAGATGGTAGAGAAAGGAAAATTTGAAACCGAGCGATTGGGTGGGGGGGGGGGGGGGGGGGGGGTGTTCAAGGTACGGGTTGTATGGAGAAGCTTTTGGAAAAGAAGTAGGAGTATCGTACTGTCAAAAGCCCTTTCAACGCGTTTGCCTAAAATAAAATTTCTACGGGAAAAAGGTCCAACTTTCAGAACAAATATTTTATTTAAAAATCTATATGTATATCATGTTAATTGTTTCCCAGAAGATTCACAAAAAACTATCCAATAAGGTGGGATCCACACAAAATTCATCAGCAGTGTTCATCTACCTAAATTCTAATTTGCTTATTTGTGATGTGAAATGGTGATGTTTGAATATTGCTCGACCATTTTAGTGGGACCCATCACGTTTGGAGTGTTTAGGTCAGTTGAGTGGTCCCGCATATTTCCACCGTCTAGAGGTGGGCCTCACTGTAATTCAATAATTGTCACGATCCAAATTCTGGGGCCCTGTCAGATCTCTGGATCGTGATAACTTGGTAATATTTACCATATATTCATCAAATAATTCTCATAAGCATTTGGCATTTAAATCAAATAACTTTTTCAATTAATCAATGAGTTATAAATACTCATACTTTAATAAGTTATGTCTGCATTAATAATGTACTAAAACATTAAATAACTTTCCTAAGCAAGGGCTAATCCCCTTTTCTACTAAATTGTCTTTTCTCGTTCTCACTTGTTAGCCACGCATGTTGAAATCTACGTGCTGAACATCGTTCCGCTCTGTTCCACACGCAGCGTGATTACCTGAAGGGGGTAACACAACATCAGTACTACTGGTGAATGAATATTCCTAATCACACAAATCACATAAAACATAACATCACATAATTCAGCAAGTCTAAATCAATAATCAAATATTATTAAAAATCCTTTTACATAAAAATCCGTACCCATGCACATCACCACGCCTCAAAGGCCTTATTGTATACATGTATACCGGTCACAATGACCCTAACTCATCAGACACGTCCACAAAGGACCAGCCATCATAATGACCACACACGTCCACTAAGGACTAGCCATCATAATGGCCACACACTAAGTCCAACATCCCACGTCTGGGACCATCCCGAAATCTGGGACCAGTGCATAATATATCATAATTACATAGCAACTAGAATTCATTATTCATAACATACACAAACAGTAGTGTGGACCCAACCCCATTTAAGTCCTTATCAGATTAGTGGCCCACTTCTGATCATAACAGTTAAGAAATAATATCGGAGTCGTCCACCTTCATAATATATTACACAATTAACCAAAACATGCCAACCTTCCCAAATAGTCCATACAATTTATTATAAACCACACATAATCATACAATTAAATTTGGAGAGGAGGGTAAGATGGTAATTACATATCAAACCTTGGGTTATCTCCCCAATCACAAAACCCATCCAGCCATGTGTATACCACACACTACCCAAAGTCCAAGGCTGTCTCCAATTTTAGACTCCTTCCAGACTTCTACTACATACACAGAGTCATAAAGATAATAGTAACTCACGCCTGAAACATCTTGGCTTGAGGTGTTGTGGCTCCCCCTGACCTAAGGTATGATCAGGCCTGCTCCCTAGGGTCACCGAGGGCCCACATGAAGTCCCATAGTCAAGATTTAACAACTGATATCCAGACTGGGCCCTGGAACCTTGACTGCTACCGCTAGTTTCCCATAATAGGCCTCACGCCTCATGAATATGAAGTTGCTGGATAATGGGCAGATGGGGCCCACATCCACATAGGACCACCACCTACCAGGTCGCCCCTGGTCCCACTACAAGATGTGGGGTACTGATCAATGATCAGGTGGGCCCAGTGGTTCCACAACCTCTGTCGACCAAAGCACTGTTTTTCTCCTTCAACATGCCTCTGAATTTTGTAGGGCCTGGATGAAGGCCCAATCGGGGCCCAATCTGAGTAAGTCCAGCACTGTCATGGTCGCCCATGGGTCCCCTTCAGGATCCATGGACCATATCTCTGATCTAGTGGGCCAAGTGGTCCCACAACCCCCAAACGTCTGTCCTTTCATACATGCCCTGTTTCTGGATTTCTTACATCCAGCCAATAATTCAAGCAATCAGAAGGGATGAATGGACTGACAATTACTATATCTCTGGAATGAATCCATCCATAGTGCTTTCATGATGTTTAGGCCTCCAAAATAGGATTCCTTGCAATTCGATATTTTCCAATAATGTCTCTATGCACAGCAACAATACAGACCCATCACGAACCTAGTATTATCAATCATCTAATACATTATTTATGGGTAACTAGGAAGACTCACTCATTTTTTATACGCGATTGTAGTTCGTCTTCCCGCTGTCTTCTTCCTCTTCTTTCCTTGGATTCCAACGACTAAGCTCTCTCTCTCTCTCTCAGATTTTCTCTCAAGGGAAAGAATTGAATATGATCCTCCAAAAGGGGTCGTTGGTTGTTAATATAGGCAACAGAGAGGTAAAGTCCTAATTTCTTTGTAACTGGACATAGAGTCCTGTCCAATCTCCTCTCATCAGAGTTGTTAAACAACTCCTCTTTCATTCAATAATAATACACGTGAGGTTCTAATAGGAAATCTAAAATCCAGGATATTACAATAATTTGGGTGGCTGACCCATAATGGATTCCAAGAGTTTGTTTTTTTTTTTTTTTTTTTTTTTTGTTTTTTGTTTTAGTAAAACATGACAAGCTTTCCTTGCAAACCATCAACAGGATTTTATATATATATATACCCCCTTCTCAGCTTAAGCAGAGGGGAGAGGGTTGTCCACTGCCTAGGGTAGGGCCCACTGTTTGGTCCATCTAAATGGACTATACACAGGGGCCCCTGAATTGCACATGTCCACCGAAATTTGGCCCCATCCGATTAAACTGAGCTGTTATATCGAGTGACACTCATCCGAGTGGACTGTACACTGTTAAAATTTTACGGCGGCTGATTTTTTGTAGAGAGGAGGGCCCCTGCTTGTCGTTCAAATCCCCCCATTAAGAAAGTTTACTGTTCTCCTTATAGGAGAATAATCAAGTGAGAATTGTTCTCACAAATCAAACTGTGAGAACTATACATGGGGCCCACCTATCACCTAATCCAAGTCTTGGAATGGATATGGACACCCTAGATAGTCACATGCCCAAGGGTTTGGCACCTGTGCGAATGAACTGGACCGTTGGATCGACTACATACCCATACGAATGGACCGGGCTTGTCGGTCATGGAGGAATGGGTTAGGAGTATGGGATTGGGGCCAAACTTTATAATCAAGGCAAAGTCCCATATAGATCTTTCAATCCCTATTGATCCCATCCCAAAATGGAGCCCCTAGTAAGCCCCACAAAAAAAATCTCACAGTAACTCCAAGAGACCAAGTTCTCACACGTTCAAATCCTTTTCTTATATAGAAATTGATTTTAAAAGGCATTTTCTACGATAGGCAAAATCTCACAGGTATAAAAAAGGAACTCTTTAATTGAACATGATTACTTGATTACGGTTGTATATCATATCTTTTTTGGACTAATTTCTTTATTTTCTATCACTACGGCCTTTAATTCTCAGTTGGCAGATGAGTTGGACGTTTGGCCTTAATATGGCATGGCAATTACTCGCCTGAGATGGTGACATCCCCACGTGTGAGAAAACCCAGACAAAGAAAGTTTTTTTTTTTTTTCCCTTAGATCCCCAGCGTGTGAAAATACTCATAGAGTAATTAAGATCAAGTTTTTAATTGACTGGACCTTCATCTACATCTCAGTGAAGCCAAAAGTCAAGGGCTAACATGATATGATTATGTTCATATTTCGCTTAAACCCTAATCTACTTAGGTGCATCCGGCCAGGTGGGCCATCATTATCATGAGAAAAAAGAAGAGAAAATTAGCGAAAGGTCCCTATAGTGGACTGTTTCCAGCCTCCAGTCCAAGCAAAAACTTACTAAGGCCTCTAGTCCACCCAGCTAGACTATTTGTAGCCATAGGTCCCTGTGTCCACATGATCTCATTTTTCAAGACTAATTTGCCCTTTCAACCATTTTAGGCATAAAATTTTAAAATTTAAATTTTCAAATCTTGTATTCTCCCTCGTTCTTAAATTAAATCCCTCTCTTTTCCCCAAAACAAAAAGGCCCTCAGCCATCCATGGAGATCGATTCGTCCTCATCCGCATCCAACGACGATCGAAAGTCCAACAACACTGCAACCACCTCCATCGAATCGGCTAAAGGATCCTCATCTTCTTCCCCATCTTCGTCTTCGTCTTCTCCGGCGCCGATCTCCAACAATTATGAGGAGGAGGAGGAGGAAGAAGAAGACGTCTGCAGGATCTGCCGCAACCCCGGCGACGCCGACAACCCCCTTCGGTACCCATGCGCCTGCAGCGGCAGCATCAAGTTCGTCCACCAGGAATGCCTCCTCCAGTGGATCAACCACAGCAACGCTCGCAAGTGCGAGGTATCTTCGTCTTTTCTAGGGTTTTGTTGTGGAATTTGCCTTTTAGGGTTTTTGTATGTATGGGGGGTGGTTTTGTTCTTGATGGAATTGAAGTTTGAATTGAAATTGGGTGTGTGTGATTTGAGCTGCTGTGAGCATTGTAGGAGATTTTGAAATGCTTCTGCTGGAGAGTTTTGGTGGGTAATTGGGGAAAAGGTTGGGCGAGTTTGTAGTCAGAATTCGTGCTTCTCTGGGAATGTGGGATTCCTTTTTTGGTGAGCTGATGATCATTTAGGTGGATAGGATTAGGAGGATTGGTTGTACTTTTCTTTGGTTTTGATAGTAGAACTTTAAACCTGGATTGATGGAAATGAGGATCAGTTGTTGATTGTGATGATTGATTTGTGTTTCTTGCTGGGGAACACTTCTATTTCTGAATTTTTAGGGGTGCTTGTTTGCTGTGGCATTAAGAGAATTCCTTGGGTGAGAATTTTGAATTTCTTCAAAGCTGTTCCTAGCAGGTTTTCCAAATCGTCCCATTTTGGAAGGTCTAAACAGTAAAGAGACATTTCAAAATTCTGGATCTTTGGAATTTGGCTAATCAAATAAGGAATTCCATGGACAGCAACTGGCATCGCTTTTGAATTCCCAATGCATACCAATTCCCTTCAGAAATTACTGTAAACGAACCCCCACTTAGTGTCTGTTTGGATGAGGAGAAAAGGAATGTTCTTTCCACCTGTTTTCTCTACATCCAAAAGGGTACATTGAGGAACCAACGAACCATCCTTGTTAATTTTGAAGCACGTCTTTTCTTACTTAATCATCTTGTATTTTCCACATATTGTAGTCATCAGTTCTCATGCTAGTCATGCTGATGCTGTGTCTTTAATTTATTTATGTTCTGGTTTCAACAAATTGAGTATTTGACAACCAATTGATTTCTATTTTTTCGCTTATCTGTTTTCTGTCATATTTATCTGAGTGTTGTTCAAAGTTATCTGTTTTTTTTTTCATATTATCTGAGTGTTGTTCAAAGTTATCTGTTTTTTTTTTCATATTTATCTGAGTGTTGTTCAAAGTTATCTGTTTTTTTTTCATATTTCTTTGTGTTTTTGGTAAATCTATCTGAGTTTTTTTCAAAATTTATCTGAATTTTTGGTAAATTTATCTGAGTTTTGTTCAAATTTATCTTAGTTCTTGTCAAATTTATCCGAGTGTTGTTCAAATTTATCTGTTTTCTGTCATACTTCTTTGTATTTTCGGTGAATTTGTATGAGTTTTTTTTCAAAATTTATTTGAGTTTTTAAGCAAATTTATTGACATTTTTTGGAAATCTATATGCATTTTTTAAGTTTATTTGCGTCTTTTGAAATTTATTTGTATCTTTTCAAATTTATTGCATTTTTTTGAAATTATTGCATTTTTTAAAATTTATTTTCGTTATTTTAAATTTATTTGTATTTTTTGAAATTTTATTTCGATCTTTTGAGATTTATTTGAGTCTTTTGAAATTTATTTATATTTTCTGAAATTTATTTGAATATTTTAAAACTTATTTGCATCTTTTTAAATTTATTTGCGTTATTTGATTATATATTGCTTTTTTTAAAACTTATTGCATTTTTTTGAAATTATTTTATTTTTTAAAATTTATTTTCGTTATTTTGAAATTTATTTGTTTGTTTTTAGAAATTATTTGAAAATCTGGGGATTCCATTAATCGTGGGCAATTAAATGTTAGTTGGCCATTATTAATGGGATATCCCACCAATCATGGGTTATGATTTAAAGAAAGGGTAAACTAGACATTTCAGGTATGAGAAAGTGTGGGAGGGACCTTTGCCTCTATGACTTTTTTTTGTGGATCTAAAGCCATAAAGTGACATGTTCAGGGACCTCTCGCCGAATGCCCCAAAAAAAAAAAGAAAAGAAATCCACTGCAGTTGGAGTGCATCACACGATAGGATTGATCCTATATGTAAAAATATGATTAAATTCAGTAGATTGGATTTATCTATAATCAATCCAATGATGGTTCTCAATCTGATCTAGCTAATTAGTTTTATGATACCGATCTGTCCATACTTGTTCGGTCTAAGTAGCTTAGATTCATGAATAGTTAATCTAATACACAATTTTTGAATAAAATAAAAGTATATTATTAGTATTACACATAAAAAAAAAGGAAAAAAAAACTAAGATTTGCTTATATCAATCAAACATAAAATTGCTAATGCAAGAACTCCAATATCATGTCTCTCTTATTTACATTATTAAAGTGAAATTTATATTACGTACGGGAGGGGAGAGACCTCTCAATCGAGGATATTATATGTAGGAATAAAGTGGAAAAGATTTCCCATGAAAGGAAGACAATAAGGAGACTCCAATACTCTCATTTCCACTGAAGAAAACATTATTTCTCAAACTTAAAATACTCAACATAAACAACCTTTATTACCATAATGATGATGATTATTTAGAAAAAGCGACGACCCAATCCAAAACTGTGATGGAGAGGAGGACGATGACGATGAGGATCACTTGGTTTAGCAACGAATGGATCGACAACGCCAACCGAATTAATGCGACCGAAGAAGGGGGTGGTGGTGGCCGGAGATGCTGCTGCTGCTCGGAGCGCCAACTCATTGACACGCTTAGCTACCTTTTTCCTCAGCTCCTCCATGCCAGCTCTATACTTCTCGAGCTCTTGCAGCCCCATATCCTCAACTGGGGCCTCCCACCAGAAGCCAGGGCACCGCTTGCGCTTCAGCGACTCCCCCTTCTTCCTCTCGGCCTCCACCTGGTTCAGCAGCTCCATGTACTGCTGGTTGAGCTCTTGCAGGGTTGTGGCCCGGTGGCAGTCGTTTGAGGAAACGTCAACGATCGCTGTGGTAGAAGAGGTAAGGAAGCGATCGATGATGGTATCGACGCATGGGTGGCCAAAGGAGAAAGCCTTGCCAGCGGGGGAGAAGACGATGATGGCAATCTCAGCGCCGCAGAGGATGCAGAGCTCACTGGCCTTCTTGAAGAGGCCTGCACGGCGCTTAGAGAAGCAGACCTGACGTGAATCCTCGTTCTCTATCTTTTTAATCTCTATCTTCTGTCGACCCATGCTTGGCTTTCTCACCATAACACCAAAGAGAGATTGAGAAAACACACTGCAATCTTTGCAATCTTAGACCAGGGTGTACTGAAACCCCTAGCGAGGAGGAGGTCGGTATTTATTAAGGGGGTTGTTTGGATATTTTTTAGATATGCACCCTATGTTTTTTTGTAATTTTGCTAATAATCTCTTGAAAAAAAATCATAATAGTGAAAATCAAGCCCTAACTTTTCCTCTTTTTGGAAACTCTTTTTTTTTTTTTTTCAATGTTCAAAATTTTCCTTTGATGGAAGATTCCATATTAGGGGTGTATTTGGGAGAGGAGATTCCATATTAGGGGTGTATTTGGGAGAGGGGATTGATATTGCCCCCCCCCCCCCCCCCCCCTTTTACTGCAAGCACTCCCAACTTTTTGGTAGTGCCTGCAGTAAAAAGGGGGCAAAAGGGAGCGCCAATATCAATGGCCTTTGGGAGAAGGTGGGAAAACTTGTGATTCACACTCGAGTGGTCCAATGCAAAAAGTTATTGACTCAGAGAGAGTTTAATATGGTGAGTTGATAGTCTGTTTTTCTTAAACAATTTGAAAACATTTGAAACTAGATATGATATTTATAAAAAAAAAAGATTAAGTATACATTTAGTTACGTACATGCATCCATGACAATTTATTGAAATTAATAAATTTATATATATGCAAGAAATACTATAATAAGGGAAATAATTAAAAGGAAAAAATAAATGCTACATATTACAGAATTCTCCAATCCAAATATTAAATGTAAAGGAACCAAATATATGTTTTAAATTACACTCCATTCATTATTTTTAAATCACTAACTTCTAACATTAGCATAATTTGTTATAATAAGCATCAATGATATAAAATCAAATCTACTATCAAATGGGTCGGGATACCAACAACTTACCGAAATAAAGCGACTTGACTGAATTTCCCCTATATTTGACTCGGTCTTTCATTAAAATTAGTCAACTTAGAGAGTCATGAGTCAACTAGCCAATTTTTCCCATCTGAATTTTGGGTACCTAAAATTATATAGGGGGCTTCAGTCGGAGGTCCCTCAAAAGCATGACTTTATTGCAAACAGTCCACAAAAAAAAGTCATGTAGCCAAAGGTCCCTCTCACACTTTCTCATACCTAAAATGTCTAATTTACCCTTTCTTTAGATCATATATCATGATTGGTGGGATATTTCATTAATAATGGTCAACTATCATTTAATTGGCCACGATTAATGGAATTTCATTAATGAGATTTTCAAATAAATTCTAAAACACACACAAATAAATTTCAAAATAACGCAAGTAAATTTTAAAAAATGCAATAAATTTAAAAAATAATAATAAATTTCAAAAGAACGCTGATAAATTTAAAATGATGCAAATAAGTTTCAAAAGATCTAAATAAATCTCAGAAACATTAAATAAATTTCAAAAGACTCAAATAAATGTCAAAAAATCCGAAGAAAATTCAAAATATGCAAATAAATTTCAAAAGAAGCAAATGAATTTCAAAAGACGCAAATAAAATTCAAAAGACGTAAATAAAATTAAAAAATATAAAAAAAATTTAAAAAATGCAAATACGTTTGCCAAAACTAAGATAAACCAATTTTTTAAATTTCGGAGAAATTCGCCAAAAACTCAAGTATTTTTTTCAAAACTCAGTTAAATTTATTTCAAAAAATACAAATAAATTTCAAAATACACAAATAAAATTCAAAAACACAAATAGATCTAAGAAAATACAAATAGATTTGCCAAAAATACAGAAATATTCTTTCAAAAACTCAGTTAAAATTTTCAAAATGGAAATAAACTTGTCAGAAACTCGGCTATATTTTTAAAAAATTCAATTAAACTTGCCAAAAACTCAGATAGATTTATTCAAAACTGAGATAAATTTATTCCAGAACTTAGATAAATAGCTAAAAACTCAAATAGATTTATCCTGAACTTAGATAAATTTGACAAAAACTCAGCTAAATTTGAAAAAACTCAGATAAATTTGACAGAAACTCAGCTAAATTTGACAAAAAAATCAGATAATTTTCCTTCTCAGTAAAGCCTGCAACTAAGCTATTCTCTCTCCTCTCCCTCACCTTTCCTCGATCTTTATCCAATTCGGCGGTCGACGATAAAAGTGCCTTCAATCGCCGATTTCTCTGCATTCCACAGCAGAATACCTCCAGATCTGCTATTTCTCACCCCAGATCTTCCTTCCAGGTGAGTTTTTCCTCTGATCTGCTATCTCTCACCAGAAGATGTGTTTTCTGGCTAAAAATGCCATTTTCGGCCGATTTTTTACCGGTAGATGTATTTCTCGGCGAGAACCGTCATCTTCCGGATTCTTCAACCTCGACGACGGGCAAACCCTGAACAGGTCGTCTTCTTCAACTGGGTTCTGTAATAGAACCTTGGGCTATGTCTCGCTCTCCGGCCTAACAGCAATGGAAGTGTAAAACCGAGTGGCAATCCTCTTCTCAGATTCGGGCGATGGGTTTCTTCTCCCGCAAGAGCAGCCCGGAGTCCTCTGTGTCTCTTCTCCATCGGCGATGAGCAAACCCGAGGGCCCTTTTTCTTGCGTTCAGTTTCTGCAAAGCAATGCCGCACTCTGCCATCGGCCACAATCCGAACCAACAAGTCCGAATTCTTTTCTCCGATCACAGTTTCTGAAATGAAAGGAGTCTCCAACCCACTTCGTCTCTATATGCCACATAAAAGGATATAAAACTCTTTCTTTGGCCAAGATAACCAAGATCTCAACTCTTTCTTGTTTCTGTTTCTAGAAAACCAAACCGAGAAATGTAGCAACACGTGTATTGATGATGGTGGTAAGATCCGATCTTCTGCAACTCCCTAATCGCGTGGCTGTTGTTCCCTATTTCCAAACAGAGATCGACTTTGACCTCTGTGAGATTGAGCCTTCTGTGAGATCCGATGGCCAATCTTCGCCGTTGACGGAGAATGGAAGATTTGAAAGCGGGAAGAAGAAGTAGAAGAAGGAGAAGGGGTTCTTTTGTGTAGCAGAGAAGTTAAGAATGAGGGAGAATACGAGATCTAAAATTTGAAAATTCAGAATTTTATGCCTAAAATGGTAGAAATGGCGATTTAGTCCTGAAAAATGAGATCGTGTGGACGCAGGGACCTATGGCTGCAAACAGTCTAGCTGTGTGGACCAGAGGCCTTAAATAGTTTTTGCCTGGACTGGAGGCTGGATACATTCTACTATAAGGACCTTTCGCTAATCTTGCCAATTATATATATATGGGGGCCAGCTCTGCTAAGGTCAAGCTTAGGATAAGGTAAGCTCAAGTGTGTGGTGGGACCCACTTGGGGACCCACATGGGGATGGGGGTGGGGGATTTCAAGGACTCCCTAGTATCTTCCTCTTTGCAAAAAATCAACCCCAACCGTGATTTCTATCATCTCCATATGGGCCCAAAAGTTTAATGGTCAATAGTCCATTCGAATCTATACATAGTCAATCCAACGGTCCAGTAAATTCGGATCTAACCGAAAGTTGGTGGACATATGCAATTTAGAGGGTTCATGTGTTTGGTCCATTTGGATGGACCAAAGGTGGGCCCTACAAGCATGTGCTTACGAAATTTTCTCCTAAGCTTGAGCTTAGGAGAGCCTTGCTCTCTCTCTCTCTATATATATATATATATAAAGAAGGTGTTTACATGCTTTTGTTTTGTATGGATCATCTAAATGTTGCAAATGTTGTTAATGACACGATATTGATGAGAAGATATTCCGATAACTATGGGTTTGTGGATTTTACAATAAACTAATGTTGAGCATGAAATAGCTTTTAAATATTTGAGAAAGAAAGTCATGTCTCGACCATTTTAGAATGGGACTCACCATTCCTAGAGTATTTAGATCATCTGAGTGGGACCCATAGTTTCTCCACTAGGGAGGTGGGCCTTTGTTATTTCCATGATTTAGCTGACACGGCCATATTAATGATAAATCCATGCATGTTCAAAAGGTCGTTAAAATGTTTAATTAGGAAATATGATTTTTTTTTCAGTTAAAAAGATGCATTCTAGAATTCGGTTAAAACGCATATAGAAGATTATAGCCCTGATAAAAGGGGTTTCAAAAGGTAGGGCATTTTTCTTACAGCTATTGATTTTAGGCAAAATTAGCGAAAAGTCTCTATAGTGGATTGTATCCAGCCTCCAGTCCGAGCAAAAACTTGTTAACGCCCCTGGTCCACTCAGCTAGACTTTTTACAGCCTTAGGTCCCTACGTGCACACGTTTTCATTTTTTGGCACTAAAATGCCCTTGTAACTGTCGCAACATGTAATGCTAGTGGTTCATACACGTGTCACGATTAGTTAGCCTATAATTTAGAGCATTAGTGATCGTTTGTTACTGATATGCCCCTGCAATTCAGCGCAAATCTTTTTTTTTTTTGAAATTTCAAACTACATTCGTTGTTGATATTGGATCTGGCGCTAAAAAACTTCTAAGAGAAATCATTTCAACTCGGTTTAATTGTGAAGAAAGATCTTCTTGTTATCAAATTTAAGATCAATCGTGTGCGATGTATATTGCAGATCCATCATGTTTTAAGAAGATTGCAGTTCCAGTGAGAAGCAGATTGTAGATTCACTGCGAAGATCATTTCAACTTAGTCTATTTGTGAAGACAGATCTTTTTGCTAGTAGATTGTAGATCCATCGTCTGTGAAGCAGATTGTAGATCCATCGTTTTCGAAGCAGATTATAGATTTAACTTTGGTAAGGTAAGTGAGGTATAAGAAAAGACAAATAAATTTGCCAAAAATATATAAATATTCGTTCAAAAACTCAGTTAAAATTTTTAAAATGGAGATAAATTTGTCAGAAACTCGGTTATATTTTTCAAAAATTCAAATAAATTTGCCAAAAACTCAGATAGATTTGTTTAGAACTCAGATAAATTTGTTTCAAAACTCAGATAAATAGCCAAAAACTCAAATAGATTTATCCAGAACTCAGATAAATTTGACGAAAATTCAGATAAATTTCACAAAATCTCAGATAAATTTGTCAAAAACTTAGATAAACTTTATAAAAACTCAAAAATCCCCAGTCCCCGCTACCTTTCTTCTCCGGTAAGGCCAACGATGATGGTGGATTCCGGTGGTTCTGTTTCTCCGTTTCTAGTAGATAAATCTGACGACGTTCAAGCCCTGCAACATGTCTTTCTTCTTCAACCACACCCAATCTTTAATGACAAGAAAAAAAAATGGAGAACTTGGTAGCAGATCAGGTTTGATCGTTCCCTATAGACTTGACGACGTTCAAGCCTTGCAACGCGTCTTTCTTCTTCAACCGCACCCAATCTTTAATGATAAAAAAGAAAAATGGAGAACTTGGTACCAGAGCAGGGTTGCTCGTTCCCTGTGTTTATGGAAGTCTCCTCCATTTCTAATATCACATCTCTTTTAGCTACAGCGCACTCATCCTGCAAAATTAAGAAGAAGAGATAGCCAAGGCACAGGTGGAGTAATAGCTAGTAGCTAGAGGAAAAGGCAGAACATCTTTTCAACCTTTTTCTCTACACTCTGTTTCAAGTCAACATCACATCATCCTTTTGGTGTATTGTAGCACTACAAGCTTCGGTGGTCCTTCGAAAGTTGTAATTGTCGTATTGGCTGGCGTTATATAAATAAGGCGACAATGAAGGAAGGGGCAAATTGGACATTTCAGATATGAAAAAGTGTGGGAGGGACCTTTGGTTGCATGACTTTTTTTGTGGACTGTTTACAAAAAAGTAATGCTCTCAGGGACCTCCGGCCAAAGCCCCCTTGATTTTAAAGGGTTCGTTTTTTTTTTTTTTTTTTACAATTGGCAAAATTCAAGGGTATAAAAAGAAACACTTCATTAAAACAGGATAGTTTTTTTTTTTTTTTGGGTAAAGGCATGATCAGTGTTGTGTGATGAAATCTTTGTATAAATAGAAAATCATCACTAGTTTTATTTCCTAGTTGGCTTTGACTTTAATGTGGCAAGAAGTCATAGATACTAACATCCCCACGTGTGATATACTCAAACAAAAGAAACTCTTGATTTATAACATGATTAAGGTATTT
Organism: Litsea cubeba; assembly: GCA_012931725.1. Lineage (NCBI taxonomy): Eukaryota > Viridiplantae > Streptophyta > Magnoliopsida > Laurales > Lauraceae > Litsea > Litsea cubeba. The sequence continues at coordinate 81,114,324 of CM022946.1, read as the reverse complement.
TTTTAAAGAAAATTAGCGAAAGGTCCCCCAAGTGGATTGTATCCAGCCTCCAGTCCAAGCCAAAACTTATTAAGGCCTCTGGTCCACTTAGCTAGACTATTTGCAGCCTGCACATGTTCTAATTTTTTAGGACTAAATTAGCCTTTCAACCCTTTAGGGATAAAATCTTGAAATTTCAAATTTCAAATCTTCCCTCCTCCCTCCTTCCTAAATTCTTTCGATCTGTGCATTTGACGGTTCGGATCTTGCTATAAAGCTATGGATTGCGGATCTAAGAACTTCTTCATCGTGTTTCTTTCGGTTGCACTTTGCTCTCTGTAACATGGTTTGAAGGAGACGACCTGCTGCACTCGATTTGAGAGGACGAGACACGAGGAGGAAACATGTAAGACTTGCAAGCATCACGTTTGGCATGCGTTACAAACATCACGTTTTGCACAAAAGGAAGCATCAGAAGCTATTTTTGACATCTTTTTTTTTTGGTTTGCGCATTGGACAAGGACAAATCATGTGGGTTGTATTTTTTTTTTAAAGATTTTATATATTTTTTCCCTTCCACCCATTTGGCATGCAAGTGCACTCTTCGTTTGCCACAGGATTAGCGCCAAGAAAGAGAGACAGACCGGTTCTGGACGCAGCATGTGCTGCTGTGGTTTTTTGCTTCGGGAGTCGCGCCAAAAGAGAACTCATGTAGCCAAGTGGACCGGAGTAGATCTGGTGTCCATCGCCATCGCCTGAAAGAAGTTATTGTTTCCGGATTAAAGATCGAGATTGAAGCATAGAGGTCCTAGAGGAGGTTTATCTTCGTTGTTTCCGAAGAAGAACAGTGGGCTCATTTTTATTTTTTTTACTGTGCACAGAGGGCTGCCATCATAGCCGCCATTGATGGACTGCGCGTTCATTGCCCGGTACTACCGAAGTCGGCGGACGTGGGAGTCCGTTGGGTACGACCCTTTCGCGTCCGGGGGGCAGAAAGCGGGTATCAACATTTTTTTTATATGGGTGTGCCAGATTTTCTATTTTACTTGGAATTGCAAGTGGTGATCCGGAGATCGACCTTCACAAGTAAAAAAGAAATCAACTTCTTTCAAGCTTTCCATTGCACATATATTTAAGAAAAGAGACATTTTCTTGATTTACCATGGAAGGCGATTTTTTTGGCATTTAAAGCCGATTTTGGCGTTTATAGCCGATTTTGGCATTTATAGCCGATTTTTTACGTTTATAGCCAATTTTGGCGTTTATAGCCGATTTACAATTCTTATCAATAATGAAAGACAAGAGTTGTGATTTTTGTCTCTTTTGGAAAAATACAAACTACAATGAAAAGCAAGAAAATGAGGATCTGACTTCTTAGGAGATTGTGGGGGACTCGTTCAGATTGACGGTCGCAAGCCATATGTGGACTTCGCCATCATCCATGCAGATGAGAACAGATGATGCTCTTGATTTGCTTGTCTTAGCTATAACCTCAGTTTTTTAGAGGACAAAGACCAAGAGGAGGTCCTATGTCCAATAAAAAGCTAAGTAAATGGGTTGAAAAGCCACGTCTAAGCCATTGGAGGCGAAGGAGAAGGCAAGAGCCTTGGGGGGGTACCCCCAAAGGGACTTTTGTCACCTTGTAGGCGGTGGCCGATGCAGAACTTCAGCAGAGTTTTCGCTCTTTCTTTCTCTTAGATTTCTTATGCCTTTTTTTGTCCGGGTTTCTGGATTGTCCGAAGTCTATATGGAATGCTTGGGATGCTCTCCTATTTATAGGCTCTTGGTAGCCATTTAGGAGAGTTTATGGGCTTTTATTGTCATTAAGCCGCATAATGGAAGGAGTTACAGAATTTAATTCCTTTATTTTGTAACTCCTTTTTCTTGGCTTTTGATTGGCCGGAGGAGATTGAGGGCATTTAATCGCCTTTAATCGCCATGATGGGAAGAGTTTCATGGGTTAAATGCCATGAATCAATTGACTTATAACTCCCGGATGCTTGCTTCTGATTGGGCCATCCAAAGAAATAAATTAATGCACTGCAATAAAGCTAGTCAATTAATCGCATTAAATGGTCACCGAGCAGTTGAAGAGTCGCGGGCCGTGCCGCGTCTTTTGGGATTCTTCTGGCGATGATCATCGATGGATCTTCATGTAGATCGACATCGGATGACCATGTAACTTCGGGTATTGGTTGCCAACAGCGGGTCGGTGCCATCTGTCCTGTCGATTTCTCGATCGGTCGGGTAGAAAGCACACTTTTTTGGTTGACCAGTTGGCGATCAATGTTGATTTTGATACTCTTGATGATTGACTCGTGATTTTGACAGATGTTAAAGGATTTGGCACCTCAAAAGTATAAATTTTGGAAAATCCCAGGAGTTGGAAGATTCGAATTGCGAAAAATGATGAAAAACGGGCCTTCTGGGGCCAACCCGGCGATTCCGGGCTCCATGGTCGCCGGCGACCATGGGCCAGGGTCGCAGGCTGGGGGGAATTTCCCCCCTTTTGTCCTGTTTTGTGGCTGTTTTTGATGTTTTTCAATTCTTTTTTCTTCTGTGTTTTTTCTTGACATTTTTTTATCATTTATTGGCCTGATTTCTCTGTAGAAAACTTGATGAGAATCCTTGCATTTTTTAGTGCAAGATTTCTAATTTTCCGGGAAAGCCGAAGACTTTATCACGCAGAGTTGCCGATTTTCCGTCAGAAGCTGAACTGGGCCAAACGATGTCAGAATGACCTAAAATTTGGGGTGAAGCCTCCTGAGTAATAAACAAGACCAACCATAGGCTTTTTTTTGAGTTTTGAACCCGTTTGGGGTCCTATCGCTAGTAGACTTATTTTTATCGCGATGAAGATGTCGCGGCTTGATGTGCGGTTAACCGATGTCCGATTGACTTGAAATTTGATAGGGAACGTATTGGAGTCATTTTAAAATGGTCCATAGGCTCTGTCTTGGAAACCATGGTCCCGGGGAGCTTCGCCACCGAGAGGCCTGATTTGGCTTCCGAGCGTTAAAGTATGGTCAAATGTTGTCGAAATGACCTGAAATTTGACGTGTATCCCTTTGTAAGCATTTTGAAGCCGTCCATGTGCTCTTTCTGATGAGTGATGGTCTCGGTGGTTCTCGCTGCCGAGAGGCTTGATTTAGCTGTTCGAGGGTTGATGTAGGGTCAAACGTTGTCGGTTTGACTTAGAACTTGACGTGGAGCCTTTTGGATGTATTTTATACCATCCATAGGCTCTGATCGAAGATTTGGTCCCTCCGATGCTTTCACCACCGGGAGCTCCTTTTTAGCTGTCGGAGAAGCGAAGTTAGGCCAAATGATTTTGAAATGGCCCGAAACTTCTTGTGTACTCCTCTTTTGGCTGTCTTGAAGGATCTTGCGGTTTTTGTTTGATTCTGACAAGATTTGATTTTTTGGAAGTAGCATTGCCTATTTATGGCAGGTTGCGACTTCATGTAGCTTTTTGGATCTTGAAGAGGCAAAGTGACATTTTTGGTATCAACAAATGCCCCTTGAGGTGCAGCAACGAGTTGCTTAACTTTTGTAGTCGATGTGCCTCGAAGAGATTTTTGAAGGAGATTTGGGACTTGACCAAGAGTCTTTGAGCAGTGATCTTTTGGTATTTGTTATCACGACCCCAAAATCGAGACCCTGCAGCGATCCGATCTCGGGGAGCATGAACTTGGGGTTAATTGAAAATTTTTGCTTTCCCCAGGATCCGCATGTGTGAGGATTACAAAATTCCACACAACTGAATATTTTGTAGAAGCTTACGTGGTGTTGCGGCCCGAAGTCCGTGGCCATCGGATTCCACGTCGCACCTAACCCATCAGCGTAAAGCTGTCATAGCAATGTCCAAATTCAGACTAGAACAAACCAAGATAATACATATACAGAGCTGATAGTAACAAGCTATTCATTACCCAAACATATTCAAGTTACAATTTAACAAGTGTCTTAATTACAATCCCAAAGAAAAAGGCTAACAAAAGCCGTACAAAAATAACAAGCTAAGGACAATTACTACCCAAGTATGTAACATAACTCCGAAGTCAAGCACGACGTCTATATGACATCGCTGACACAACAAGCCTGCAAAACTCATGGCTCAACAGCCCTCTGCACACGAACTAGCTCAAGTCGAGAACCTGCCACCTAGAGCACCAAAGTAGTATATCAAACACGACGGTCTGGCAGGTGAATAAATTGGGGATAAATATATACAAAAATCAAAGTTTAAAAGAAATAATATTTAAAACAGTTTACTGAACTTTAAAACAAGTACATGACTGAGATATATTTCACCAATACAAAATCCATGAACGAAGTACAAAACAAAACTAGCATGAGTACATATTATATCATGAATAGTAAATCCACATTGAGCTAAATCCTTTCTCCATCATACATGATGATAAGAGTAAGCGAGCGAGCGAGCGAGCGGGCACCCAAGCCACACAAGGTGGGAGGGGAAAAATTTCCGGCCGCGGAACCGGAACGAGCTAAAATGTGTATAAAAATACTACCAATCTGCAGATGGTCCTTACTTATGTTTAAAGACCCCCTAACTAGTGGATCAGGCTGAAAGGGCAGTCTAAGCTTAGTGGTGTTCACTTAAATCCATGAATGCACAAAACAAGACAATATACTTATCGAGCTTATCAAAACAAAAAGGGGAAATCACTTATCAAAACGAGCGAGCGAGCGGGCAAAAGGCATAATATATATGCATAATGAGCTTAGGAGGTGATCCCCTTTTTCCTTCAAAAATCATACCTTCAAACGAGCTTGTACTTGAACTTCAAAGCAATACACAATGATATTCTGGCTAACAAAACTAAAGTTTGAAAAACAAGGTTTATCAAACATATGTTAAAGACTTCCATTGATCCTTGTGTATTTGAAACTCAAATGTCAAAGAAGTAGAAATGGGATTGGTGCCCCTGAAGTTAGGACATTTAAAATTTCAAATGCACAATATTCATTTAGAAGACTCACAACCTATTCTAATTGTTTAATCCTCAAGAAATCCATGAAAACAATGGAAATCAATTCAAGAATCATTTTAGGTCCATAATTAGTGAAAGAATATCAAACAGGCTTCAAAATCATCAAATGTGTTTCAACTTTCTCCTTATTACTTCCAAGCAAGTTTTTGGATTAATAAATTCATCCATTAGTGAGAACAGGGAATTCAGCCCATACCAATAATAGGACAGCAAAACAGGCCTAACCATTTAAATAAAAACATCAAAATAGGCCCACAAAAATGAATGAGCAAAGACCAGGCCCAAACTATGAAAAACAAGTCCCAAAATTCATATGAAACTGTGACTGGGCTTAACCATTTAATAAAACATCAAAACAGGCCCAAGCTATGTAAAACAAGCCTAAAAAATTACATGAAACAGTGGCTGGGCACAACCATTTAATAAAACATCAAAACAGGCCCAAGCTATGTAAAACAAGCCTTAGAAATTACATGAAACAGTGGCTGGGCTCAACCATTTAATAAAACATCAAAACAGGCCCAAGCTATGTAAAACAAGCCTTAAAAATTTCATGAAACAGTGGCTGGGCTGAACCATTTAATAAAACATCAAAAAAGCTCCATCTAATTCAAGAAACCATGCAGAAACAGGCCCAAAACAGAAATGGGCAGTGGCTGGTCACGCCGGGGCTGTTTTCTGCACTATTTTGGATCTCTTCTTCCACTCTTTTCCAACCAAATTTCAAAATCAAATCTGAGTTCTTTCTCTTAGTTTTATGGACTCAATCCAGTAGATGATATAATAAATTGATTAATTTCTTTATTTATCAGTATATTCATGCTTTCCTTTCATGAGATGAATGGTGATTTATTATATACTTGCACATAACCAATACGAATGACATGATGGTTCATGAGATGAACCGGAATACACAAGTATATTAGATGTAACACATGTGTATGGATGAGATCCACATATGGGAGACATGTGTGACAAATCTTATACTTAAAATATATTCACAACCAGTGATGAGACTGGACATCTTATACTGACAAGGTTGCAGCACTTTGATCACTATGAGATAGTGTGATTTGTCTCGATCATCAGGATGGAAGATTCTGGATCATAGTGCTGGTACATTGGATGTATTGAAGGACCATGAGAAGCACCTTATAAACACTGTCTTTACTTTAAGGTCTGCTATCATAATTCCCTAACAATAGGCTCTCAATCCTGAGACATTAATGAACTTAAGTTTCTATCTATTCATTTGCTTTGAGTCACTAATAAGTGAGGCCAACTGTAAGTCAACACCTCGGTGATTTGGGTACGTGGTAGTAGAACTGTGGGAACATTCAATGGTCAAGATGGAATCTATCTCTAATAACCCCTTGTGCCAATTAATGGATTTATCATTGGTAAGTGCGCACCTATTCCGATTAAGAGTTAATTGGAAAGGTACCTATGATCATTATAATTAATTGGAGCTCAAGGATAATAAGATATGGATCTAGTTTGGAAGACAGGTCCAATTGATCCATGGATATTGATAGAGGGGCCTACTTATGGTAATGTGGAAGTTTAGGGTCTTCTATGTAATATTCCTAAGACTGGAGTTCAATTGCATTTATATAGTGAAGTTATTCGCAATTAACTATGGGCCCGGATTACACATGAGATGTGGGGTCACGTGTCCCAGTTGGAGCCAGCTTTCTGAGGAATCCCTAGTGGTCCCCACGCTAGCCCAATTGTTAGAAAGTATCTAATTCTAGTTGAACTCTAAAAGGAAAGTTACTATTTCTATTTGAAGTGAGACTTCTAATAGTGGTTATAGTAGACTTACTAATTTTAGTAGAAGTGAGACTTCTATTTTAATTAGAAAGGAATTGGAAAGTTACTAATCATATTTGAAGTGAGACTTCTAATTATGATATGGTAAGTTACTAATTAATGGAAGTAAGACTTCTATTGTAATTAGTAAAGAGGAGGCAGCTTGCAAAAGCTATAAATAGAGGAGAAGTGGACTCGACGTCCAGGCATCTATTCTCTTATTGGGATTCACGCCCAGCCCCTTTGGAGTGTAAGAGTTGCATGTTTTTTCTCCTCTTTCCTCTTCTAGTTCTCTTTCTAGTTTCTCCCTAGAGTTCGTAGTAGTTTTTTCTTGGAGATCCCACCATCTTCTTGAGAAAAAGGAGAATCTGATACAGGTCATAGCGTGGAAGATCAAGAGGTCTTGGAGATCCCTATTTGATTAGTGAAAGTGTTTCATCATCAAAGAAAGACGCAACTTCTCCATTAGAGCACAACCAAGCTCCAAAGGTATAATCCACTTCCTTGCATATTGTAGATTATTATGGATGCTTGTTAGTTGCTATTTCTATCTTCTAGATAGATTGTATTTACTGATCATGATGGCTGAGATTGAGGACATGGAACTTGAATTGGGTTTTATAGCCTTCTGGATAGTTGATCCCTGCATCAAGTGGGTCAAAAGTTTTTGCAACCTATCCTAGAGGCCCACCCTATTTCCAACAATTGGTATCAGAGCCTTACCTCATCTCTTATCATGTTAGATCAGTAAGCTTGATCTAATCTTTGTATGAGATGCGAAGAGGATAGATTAAGGGCTATGTACGAATCAGTTTGATGGTTTTGCTTGGATAATTAGTAAATCCATGTTTGGAAGTCACAAAAGGTTTAACAATGATGGAATGATGGTAGGAAGCCATTGGGAGTCATCAGAAGAGTTCTGGAGATGTTTGGACACGAAATAGAAAAACTCAACCTGTAGATTTCCGTCAGGTCGGTCGACTGAGCCCTCTGGTCGGTCGACCGAAGACACTGAGGTCGGTCGACCGAAGACACTGACACAGCAGATCGCAGTTTTTATTTTTGTTTCGGGGGCGCTGCCCCCTGGGCCCCCGCGAGCTGACCGGGCAGCTCGAACCCCGCCGGGGGACACCCCTGGACCCCCTCTGCGTAGGGCATGAATCATAGTAGTGGCAATATTTGGCATCCTGTCTTTCCATTGTTGTTTGGTAACCTGGTTTTGTGAGATGCTTTGCTAGTATGAGATACTAACATGCAGGTTATCATGTTCTCTCCATATGGCCCACAAGTCTTTTACTTTCTTTATGGATGAATGTTTATTTTTGTCAAGTTGTAAAGGGCATCATGGTTTCCTTGGTTTCCCGGTTTAGGGCAAGGCATGGTGAAATTTCCTATGAGTCTTTTATTTCCATTAATAGATTATCATGTAAGTCTCATCGTAGAGACATAGGAATTTGTGTAATTTTCTAAATTTGTAAATTCTGGCGATGTCTGAGACGAAGAAGGAAAGTGAAGCTGGACTCCTAATCAAAGAGTTTGAAGATTACCAAAGGTGTTTTGGAGTTTCCCAAAGAGTTTGAGGAATTCTAAATTTTTGGAAAGTCTAGAAGTCCAAGAAGTCTATTCCACTTGGGCCATGTGGAGGAGAGGACTAGTTTCTAATTTTAGCATTTTCTATTTATAGTTGAATGCTTTATATAGAATGTTTCCAAATCTGATCCAAACATAGCAAGTTACTAATATTGGTCAAATCAAATTAATTTTTGGAAAGAGTTCTAATTAGTATTGATGACCCATGAGATGGACACATTGGTAACAATAATTTAAGAAACTGGACTTTCCTTAAAATAACTTGATTTGGAACCAATCTTAGATCATATCATGAGATGATTTGATGATTCATATATTTATATATGAGGGCCTAATACCTTAAAAGGAAATCCTCAATTCTAAAATATTAAGTGGGAGCGGGGCATTTAAATTGAGAAATCCCCATGGTTTTCCACCATAGGTCCATTGTAAGGAAAGTATTAGCCTCACGCCACCAAGAGAGTGGCCGTTTCTTCGGAGGGCTTTTACTTGTCTGGTTACTAGATATGGATCTCCTATGGATAGTGTTGGTGAGACGGGGTGGGGGCTTACTCCCCTAGGAGGAGCTGCCCACAACGGTTGTCATGCAATGCTAGTTGGTGGGTCACACTTAACTAAAATAATGATGTAGTATCCCCTAGGATTTGCCTCATGTATTTTAGAAACCAAAGCTAATCGGGAGTCATACATTATTTGGTATGAGATACCTAGATGATAATGAATGATATGGATCATGGATAGTTAGTCTTAATCTTAATTTTGACGACTTTGATCCGCACCAATCTATGGGGCATTTGCACTCCCCAAGGAGGCATGCCCTAAGGGATTGGGATTCCGATGTATTCTAAATTCAGTGCTTATGAGGATTCCCATATGAATTTGGTAGAATACTAAACCCTAATGTCATTTATATTCTTTCATTGAATGTATGGTTATGTGCTTTAATTTATATAGCATGAATTCAATTACTTTCAATCCACTTGCGACCACCCTTAACCAGAACAAGTTGATGGGATCCAACTATGTAGACTGGAAAAGGAACCTGGATATTATCTTGACAGCTTCAAGATGCAAATATGTCCTTACTATACCCTCCCTTCCTGGGCCTGAGCCTGATGCACCACAGATTGTGAAAAACTTTTACACCAAGTGGACCAAACACAATGAGATGGCCAGATGTTTTATTCAGGCATCCATGTCTACTGTTTTGCAAGAACAACATCAATCTATAAGTCAGCATATGATATTATATCGAACTTAATGGAGATGTTTGCAGAACAGGTTAGGCCTGCTAGGCAGGTTGCTATAAAAGTGCTGATGGAGACAAAGATGGCTGAGGGAACCCCAGTACAAAAACATTTGTTACAAATGAAGTTGGCATTGAATGAGTTAGATGTATTGGGGACTACGTTTGATACAGAAACACAGATCAACATGATCATTCAATCACTACCAGACTCATTCAAATATTTCGAGATCAATTATAATAAATTGGAAATGACCATAGCTGAGCTGTCTCGCCAGCTGGTAGTGTTTGAGGAATTCATGAAGAAAAGACCAACTGCCCTCATGACAGAAAAGTCATTTGCTAAGTCTAAACCGAAAGGCAAAGACCGGGATAGCAAGAAGAAATCAGTCATCAAAGGTCCTAAGGTGGAGTATGGTTCCACTAGTGGTGTGGCTAAGGTCAAGGATACGAGAGCAAAGGGAAACTGTTTCCACTGTGGTATGACAGGACATTGGAAGAGGAATTGTCCACGATTTTTGTCAAAGGAAAAGACCTCAGGTATGATTGAGTCACTTGTTTCTGAAGTTAGTTTTGCAACTAATACTTTAGAATTTTGGTTTGTAGACTTCGGTGCAACTAATTACATCAGTAATATGTTGTAGGAGTTACAGGTAACCAGGAGGATTAATGACGGGGAAATCAGATTAACCTGGGATCGGAAGCCAAAGGCAGAAGCAGTATCAGTAGGAGTAGTAACTTAGTTGCTTTCAAATATTAAGTTGATTTTATCAGATACATTATATGTACCGTTTTAAGACGGAATCTTAATTTCTAGTATGATGAATAAGAGTTATTCTGTTACTTTTGGTAATTAAATTCTCTTAAAGAAGAACGGTACTCTTATATTCTGACAAGGTAATCAATGGCTTTTATTTGTTAACTCCCACAATATATGAGATACATGACACTGATGTTAATAATAGACCATCATTAAAGAGGTAGTCACCTTCATCTAATCCAACAAACTTTGGCACCTAAGAGGCTAGGTCATATAAACCTAAACAGGATTGACAGGCTAGTGAAAGATGGTGTCTTGCCTTCATTGGTGGTAGAATCAATGCCTGTCTACAAATCCTGTCTGGAAGGCAAAATGACCAATAGACCCTTATTCATCTAAGGGCAGTAGGGCCAAAGATTTATTGGAGTTAGTGTATACTGATGTGTATGGACCCATAATATTAGAACAAGAGATTGATACAAGTATGGATACATATACCTTATGCACCGCAAGTCTGAGATTTTTTGAATAGTTCAAAGAGTTTCGAGCGGAAGCGGAAAAGCAATTAGGTAAAAGTATAAATACTCTTCGATGAGATCGATGAGGCGAATATCTCTCTGCTAATTTTATGGGATACTTATCAGAAAATGAGATTTGATCCCAGTAGTCTGCTCCTGGTTTGCCTCAATAGAACGGAGCAGTAGAAAGAAGGAACAAGACTCTTTTAGATATGATCAAGTCTATGATTGAGTTTCTACGGATTACCTATATTTTGGGATATGGAAACTGAAATATATATACTAAACCTCATTCCATCTAAGTCTATACTTGAGACTTCCAGGGAGTTATGGACAGGGTGAAAGCCGAGTCTACAACGTTTTCAGGGTTGTCCGGCACACGTGCTGAAGGATAAGACGGATTAATTGGAATCGAAGTCGAAAGTATATATGTTTATATTCTATTCCAAAAGGAACTAAAGGTTGGTTGCTCTATAATCCCAGAGAGCAGAAAGTGCTTGGCAACATCAATGCGGTTTTCTGGAGGGAGGTTATAAGATTAACTGGAAATCTTTACAAATGGTTATCTTGGAAGAAATTCAAGAGAAATCAATTCCAAATCCAAGAATAACCAAACTTTAAGAAAATCCGCCCATACTTGACCCAATAGTTACACGAGTGCCTTGTCGTAGTGGGAGTATTGTCAGGACCCTTGACAAGTTCTCGGTCTAGGGAAAGTCTTACAAGGCAATCTCGGTGTAACCGGAACAAGATCCCTGTAACTATGATAAAGCAGTTAATGACATAGTTTTGGGACGTTGGCTAGATGCTATGAAAGCTGAGGTGGAGTCTTTGTACTCTAATCAGGTCTGGATACTTGTGGACTTGCCTGCCAATAGCAAACCTATTGGGTGCAAGTGAGTCTACAAGAGAAAAGGAGAGCCAGATGGAAGAGTTCCATCCGGATACTCTTATCCATTGCGGTTCATCTCGGTAACGAGATTTGGCAAATGGATGTCAAGACAGCGTCTCATGACGGCAATCTTGAGGAAGACATCTATATGATGCAGCCAGATGGTTTTATAGCTGATAACCAAGTGCAAAGAGTTTGCAGGCTGCATAAGTCCATTTATGGATTAGAGCAGGTATCCCGAAACAGGAACATCCGTTTTGACAAGGAAATCAAGTCATTTGATTTTTGTCAGAATCCGGATTAGTCATGTGTGTAAATGAAAAGTCAAGAAGGCATGGTAGTTTTTTCTGGTATTATATGTCGACGACATCCTTCTCCCATGGAGTGACATAGGGATATCGTCAATAGTAAAAGTTTTGGTTGGCTAAGACTTTTGATAATAAAGGACTTTGGAGAAGCCAGGTACATCCTAGGGATAAATCTCCATTAAGACTGGAAAAATAGGATGATAGGCTTATCCCAATAATGTGTACATAGATAAGGTTCTGGTACGGTAAGCTATGCTTTGTACTAGACCGGATATCTGTCACGCAGTAGGCCTAGTTAGCAAATATCAGTCTAGCCCAGGTCTTTATCGTTGACTGTTGTAAGATGTGTTCTTAAATACTTGAGAAGAACTAGAGATCACAAGTTGAGTTACAGCAGTGATGAGTTGATTCCAGTCGATTACATAGATACTGACTTCTAGTCAGATCAGGATTCTAGGAAATCAATTTCTAGGTATGTGTTTATGCTGTAACCGCTTGAGAAGCAATTACCGAAGCAGATTGGCTAAAAAGATTCCTTATGGAACTTGGAATGGTACTTTTGGCAGGACAGCCGCTCACAGTTTACTGTGATAACAGCAGGGCAGTCGCTAAGTCCAAGGAACCCAAGAGCCAAAAAGCATGTACAGAGGAAGTTATACATGGTCAGATAGATTGTACAGAGAGGTGATGTACGATCACCAAGATAGCCTCTGTAGACAATCTGGTAGATCCCTTTACTAAGCCTTTGGCTACCAAAGTCTTTGAGCTATAAGTAAAAGGGATGTGCATGAGATGCAACTCTATCTGGCATTAAGCCCAAGTGGGAGATTGTTAGTTTTATGGACTCAATCCAGTAGATGATATAATAAATTGATTAATTTCTTTATTTATCAGTATATTCACGCTTTCTTTTTATGAGATGAATGGTGATTTATTATATACTTGCACATAACCAATACGAATGACATGATGGTTCATGAGATGAACCGAGATCCACAGGTATATTAGATGTAACACATGTGTATGGATGAGATCCACATGCGGGAGACATGTGTGACAAATCTTATACTTAAAATATATTCACAACCCGTGATGAGACTGGACATCTCATACTGACAAGGTTGCAGCACTTTGATCACTATGCGATAGTGTGATTTGTCTCGATCATCAGAATGGAAGATTCTGGATCATAGTGCTGGTACATTGGATGTATTGAAGGACCATGAGAAGCACCTTATAAACACTGTCTTTACTTTAAGGTCTGCTCTCATAATTCCCTAACAATAGGCTCTCAATCCTGAGACATTAATGAACTCAAGTTTCTATCTATTCATTTGCTTTGAGTCACCAATGAGTGAGGCCAACTGTAGGTCAACACCTCGGTGATTTGGGTACATGGTAGTAGAACTGTGGGAACATTCAATGGTCAAGATGGAATCGATCTCTAATATTCCCTTGTGCCAATTAATGGATTTATCATTGGTAAGTGCGCACCCATTCCGATTAAGAGTTAATTGGAAATGTACCTTTGATCATTATAATTAATTAGGGCTCAAGGATAATAAGATATGGATCTAGCTTGGAAGACAGGTCCAATTGATCCATGGACATTGATAGAGGGGCCTACTTGTGGTAATGTGGAAGTTTAGGATCTTCTATATAATATTCCTAAGACTGGAGTTCAATTGCATTTATATAGTGGAGTTATTTGCAATTAACTATGGGCCCGGATTACACATGAGATGTGGGGTCGCGTGTCCCAGTTGGAGCCAGCTTTCTGAGGAATCCCTAGTGGTCCCCACGCTAGCCCAATTATTAAAAAGTATCTAATTCTAGTTGAACTCTAAAAGGAAAGTTACTATTTCTATTTGAAGTGAGACTTCTAATAGTGGTAATAGTAGACTTACTAATTTTAGTAGAAGTGAGACTTCTATTTTAATTAGAAAGGAATTGGAAAGTTACTAATCATATTTGAAGTGAGAATTCTAATTATGATATGGTAAGTTACTAATTAATGGAAGTAAGACTTCTATTGTAATTAGTAAAGAGGAGGCAGTTTGCAAAAGCTATAAATAGAGGAGAATTGGGTTGGACGTCCAGGCATCTATTCTCTTATTGGGATTCACACCCAGCCCCTTTGGAGTGCAAGAGTTGCACGTTTTTTCTCCTCTTTCCTCTTCTAGTTCTCTTTCTAGTTTCTCCCTAGAGTTCCTAGTAGTTTTCTCTTGGAGATCCCACCATCTTCTTGAGAAAAAGGAGAATCTGATACGGGTCATAGCGTGGAAGATCAAGAGGTCTTGGAGATCCCTATTTGATTAGTGAAAGTGTTTCATCATCAACGAAAGATGCAACTTCTCCATTAGAGCACAACCGAGCTCCAAAGGTATAATCCACTTCCTTTCATGTTGTAGATTATTATGGATGCTTGTTAGTTGCTGTTTCTATCTTCTAGATAGATTGTATTTACTGATCATGATGGCTGAGATTGAGGACATGGAACTTGGATTGGGTTTTATAGCCTTCTGGATAGTTGATCCCTGCTTCAAGTGGGTCAAAAGTTTTTGAAACATATCCTAGAGGCCCACCCTATTTCCAACACTTTCAAGCCTCAATCAATCATCTATTCAACACTAAAAGTGTTTCATTCCATGCATAAGCTTAATATAGATATTAAGCTCTAATCATAGGAAAATACAAGAGAAATCCAAGATAGCAATTCTATGTACAGATTTCTTGCAGAAATTCTGATAATAACCAAGATGAAAACAGAGGTTCAGAGATGGATTTCCAGCCTTATAAAATCATTAGTAAACCAGGAATTTTCATTCTAATACAAACAAAATCATATAGAAAAACTGAACATAAATCCAATGCTAGTGTGTGGGGAGATTCCCAGAGCTCCAGGATTACGCTAAATCACAACCATCAGATGGGACTAAGCATTCTCACGTGCCATCCACGTGCAGCCCACGTGGCAACTGATTCACCTCGGCTGAAAGCACGGGGGCCCCGGCCGAAGTCAGGCAGGTCCGGGCCGCTAGCGCCGAGCTCGGCTACCCCAGGTGCCCACCTCGGCTGAAAGCTTCACCTCGGCCGAAGGAACCGGGACGAAAGCCTAACCAGGAAAGACTCTCCACTCGCGCCCTTCGCCCCCCACGTCATCGGACAAGTGGAGGAATAGGGGCGCGAGCCAGTGAGACAGATGTGACATCCAGCCGTCCACAATCTTCGCCAGATCCCTGACAGGACAGCATCCAGCAGCTGAGGCCAAATCAGGGCACGGCCCGAGGGTAGATCCGATGGTGCCCCTACCGCCAAAGGCGCCCAACACAATCTGGCCCAACGTGACACGCATTCAATGCGATGTGGGCCGATCCGACTGGCATGAAATGCAAAGCGGGCTGGATTGGACCGCATTAATTACTTTGTGGGCTGATCATGACTTCCCTGTCGAGTCATGGGACCCACGCTGAGATATCTTCCAAAGATACGACCCAAGCCTCTATAAATAGAGCCTCATTCCACATGCAAGGTACGCACAACCCAACAGAAAGAGCCGTTACTCTGTCTCTTTTCTTCCTCTCCTCCCTCTGTTCCAGATCATTCACTGACTTTGGCATCGGAGAGCCTTGCGCCGCTCAGGCCAGGGTCCTCTAACCGTTTGCTCTTCCCTTTCAAGCTTTCAGGCGGCACCTAATCTTCATCGCCTTGGATAAGTCCTCTAAGGCACCCTAGTTATTGTGGGTCATTATTTTCTGCACCTACAATTGGCGTTGTCTGTGGGGAAGTAATATCCCAACCTTCCCAACCTTCCCAACCTTCTCAATCATCCCAGAAATCATGCCTCCGAAAGCTAGGAAGGGCGGAGAATCCTCGAGAGCAATCCTCGAGCAGCCAGCACCATCAACGGACGTCCCTCCTCAAGGGCGGCCCCGAACGGTGCATGGCACTTCTAGCAGGCGAGGGCCGCCTAGGCTCGCAGCTCTACATCGAGGTCCCCCTCCAAGAGGGACTCGAGGCCTCGCTCTCAGCAGACGAAGTCACGCCACCCCGACGCGACGAGCGTCGGCATGAGCGTCCTCGCAAAGATAAAACCGTGGCCGTAGAAGAAACACGCCACGCTCAACCTCCCGCCACTGGAGGAGTTGTCGCAGCTCAAAATGCTCTCCTCCAGAGGCAGGAGCAGCTAATCCGTGAGCTCTAGCAGCAGCTGAGGGCAGCGCAAACTGCCTCGTTGAGGTAGGCCTCTGATCCTCAGGGCAAGAGGAGGGACGCCCAGAGCAAGGCAGCTCAGCCTCCTCACGAGGATCTGAGAATCCATCTGGATCACAAGCGAAGCCAGATCCATGATGAAGGCTCAAGCAACAGCCAAAGTCATCGTAGCCGCGATGGCCGAGCCCATAGCCATCACAGCCCGAACCATTCCAGGCGAAGGCCGAGAGTGCCAACACCAGAAAGGGACGACGTGCAGGAGCGATTCGACAAACGCGTCAGGTTGGCTCTTCAGCATAACCTGGACGTGCGGGACCAAAAACAGATCTGTGGTCATACCGATCTGGGGGCCTCACCCTTCACGAGAGACATCGAGCGGACTCCCTTGCCCAAGAAGTTCTCTGTCCCGCGGTTCGTCCCTTATGACGGACTGTCCGACCCATCCGCTCACCTCCGACACTTCTCCCAGAAGATGTCCATCTGGGGGAACGAGGGTCACCTCAACTGCAAAATCTTCTCCTCCAGTTTGGGTGACCTCCCCCTGAAGTGGTTCTGCGCTCTTCCCGAAAAGTCAGTCTCGAGCTGGAAGGAGCTCCAGCTCTCCTTCCTGAAAAAGTTCCAAGCCTACAGCGTCGTTCCCAAGACAGAGGGGGACATCCTCGCCCTAAAAATGAAGCAGGGCGAGAGCCTCGCCAAGTTCGCCCAACGATTCTGGGCGGTTTACAGCCAGGTCGAGGGCACCAGGGAGGAAATAGCAATCTATGCTTCCCAACATGCCCTGGTCCCCGGACACGACCTTCGGAAGGACCTGGTCGGAGACCCCCCAGAATCCATGCCAGCATTGATGTCCCGGATAAAGCGCTTCGTCGCCCGGGAGGAAGATGAAATCCGGGCCCGGGAAGAAGACGAACGCCCGGAGCCCGAGCAGAAGAGCAGCCAGCCTCGGCAGAGAGGCGGGAGGCCCTTCCAGAAGCAAGAGCCCAGGCAGGCCTGGGACGCTAATTCGGCGAAGCCCACGTCTTCCAGACCTGGGGGCACCTGGAGGCCAAGACCTCCCGCCAATGCCAGTCAGGGCGTCAATGTCGTCTTCAAGGAGCCAATATACCAGATCATGAAGAAAATAAAGACCAAGCCGTTCTTCAAGTGGCCTCTGGCCTTGAAGAATGAGCCCACCTCCGGCAGCCGAAGCAAGCTCTCTGCTCCTACCACAAAGGTAACGGGGACAAGACCGAGGAGTGCAAGTCTCTGAAGTGGTACCTGGAGAGGCTAGCCAGCGAAGGCCACATTCCAGAGTTCGTCGAGGCAAAAGATGCCGGCGGCAGCGAGGGCCGAGTTCACCAGAGCACGGCTCGGGATCCAGACACCAAGGATTCCGAAAAAATTATTAACATGATCCACCTGGCGTCCTCAGTTCCCTCTCCCTCGTCTCGCGGAGGCTCGCAGGCCCGTGCCGAGGCCAGGCGGGCATCGCACGGGAAAGAGGTGATGAAAGCCGAGCTCGGACCGGCATCCAAAAGAGCTCGCCGCGACCGACCTGCGATCTCATTCTCAGACAAAGATCTAGAGGGAATCCAGCTTCCCCACAACGACCCCCTGCTCCTCACAATGAAGCTAAAGGACTTTACCGTGAAAAGGATCCTCGTCGACTCCGGCAGCTCTTCCGAGGTCCTCTACTACGAGTGCTTCAAAAAAATGAACCTCTCAGAAGCAGACCTCACGGAAGTCCGTGCACCCTTGCTAGGGCTATCCGCCAGGCCAGTCTATCCCAAGGGTAGGATCACCCTGGAAACCCGAGTCGGCGGAGCCTCCGTGTTGGCCGACTTCCTGGTCGTGGACGCCCTTTCTCCCTACAACGTCATCTTGGGCAGAACGTGGCTCCACAAATTGGAAGCGGTCCCTTCTTCCCTCCACCAGAAGCTGAAGTTCGTATTCGAGAGCAAGGAGGGCAAGATGGAAGTGGTCACAGTGGAGGGAGATCAGCAGCAAGCTAGGCAGTGCATGCTGGCTGCGGTCCCAGCAGAGAAAGAGCCAAAGTGCGTCAACCTCGCCGAGTTCGAGAAAGGCCTAGATGAAATCGGCCGAGACCCGAGAAGAAAAGTATTGAGGATCTGGCCGAGGTCAGGCTAGACTCGGCGGACCCAGACAGGTTCTTCCTGATCGGCACTCAGCTGCCAGACTAGGAGAGAGCCGAACTCTCAAGGTTCCTGATGCAGAACGTCGATGTATTCACTTGGAGCCCAAGTGAAATGCCAGGGGTCGACCCCGAGGTCATGTGCCATAAGCTAAATGTGGACCCCAGCCACAAGCCAGTAGTGCAGAGGGCCCGAAGGACGGGGCTGTAGCAGACAGACGCGGTCGTCGAAGAGGTCGACAAACTGCTGAAGGCAGGAGCCATCCGGGAAGTCCAGTACCCGGTCTGGCTGGCTAATATGGTGGTGGTTAAAAAGAAAACTGGTAAATGGAGGGTGTGCGTGGACTTCACAGACTTAAACAGGGCCTGCCCTAAAGATAGTTTCTCCCTTTCAAAGATTGATCAAATGATCGACGCCACAGCTGGGCATGACCGAATGAGCTTCCTCGACGCCTACAGAGGCTACCACCAGATTCCACTACACGAGCCTGATGAGGAGAAAACGTCATTCATTACCCCCCGCGGCACTTACTGCTACAAGGTGATGCCCTTCGGGCTAAAGAACGCGGGGGCAACGTATCAGCGCCTCGTGACAAAGATGTTCCAGGCTCAGCTCGGCCGAATGGTGGAAGTGTACATCGACGACATGGTCGTCAAATCAGTGCACTCCAGCGACCACCTGGCGGATCTCGGTCAAGTCTTCGGCATCCTTCGCGCGTTCAAGCTCAAGCTCAACGCTTCCAAGTGCGCCTTCGGCGTAGCCTCTGGTAAGTTCCTCAGTAGCTTGGTAACGCGGAGGGGGATAGAGGCCAATCCAGACCTGATCACCACGATCCAGGGCATTCTGAGCCCCTCTACCACGAAAGAAGTCCAGAAGCTCACAGGAATGGCTGCAGCACTCAATCGCCTCATTAGTCGGTCATCAGATAAGTGTAGGCCTTTCTTTCAGCTTCTAAAGAAAAATTTAAAATTCCAGTGGACTCCTGAGTGCGACCAGGCGTTGGCCGCGCTCAAAACCTATCTGTCGTCACCACCCTTGCTCTCCACCCTAACTCGGGGGGAGGTTTTGTATTTATATCTTGCGGTCTCGGATCACGCAGTGAGCTCCGTCCTCATCAGGGAGGACGAGGGAGTTCAAAAAGTAATTTATTACACGAGCAAGACTCTGCTTGATGCCGAGACCAGATATCTTTTGTTGGAGAAACTCGCGCTGGCACTCGTCAGCGCCTCCCGCAAGCTCTCCCATTATTTCCAGTCCCACACCATCGTGGTAATCACGGAGCACCCACTCCATTCTGTATTCAAAAAGGCTGACTTTTCAGGGCGAATATCGAAGTGGGCAGTTGAACTGGGGCAGTATGATATACAGTACCATCCCCGAACTGCGATCAAAGCCCAGATCCTGGCAGACTTCATCGTCGAATTCATCTCGCCAAACTCGGCTCCGACCCAGCTCGGCACGGAACTGGGGGGCATAGGGCAGGAGCCCGAAGTGACCGAGGTCGAACAGTCTCCCACCTCGACATGGAAGATCTTTGTCGACGGTTCGTCCACCTCCAAGAGAGCTGGCGCCGGCATTGTCCTCCAATAACCAGAGGGTCTGGTCATAGAGCAGGCCTTCACCTTGGACTTCAAAGCAACAAACAATGAGGCAGAGTATGAAGCACTGATAGCAGGATTAAGCAGCGCCCAAATCCTCGGAGCCCAGCACCTGGTGATCTTCAGCGATTCCCAACTGGTAACCAGCCAGCTCGCCGGAGACTACCAGGCCAGGGACGAAAGGATGGCGGCCTACTTAGCCCTCGCGAAAAAACTGCTGTCTCATTTCCAGAAAGCCGAGGTCAGGCAGATATCCCGAGATACCAACATGCACGCTGACGCGCTTGCCAGCCTTGCTTCCGCTGTCGAAGCCGGAAAGAAGAGGACCGTCGAGGTTGGGTCGATATCAAGATCAAGCTTGGAACTCCATTCATCTCAGCTAATCCTCTGTGCTGACCTTGGCCCAAGCTGGATGGATCCGATCATCGCTTACTTGAAGGACGATCAGCTCCCCGAGGACAAGACTGAAGCCCACCGAATCAGACTCAAGGCAGCTCGATTCTGGCTCTCTCCCGAAGGCAGACTCTACAGGAAATCCTTCACAGGTCCATACCTCCAATGCGTCCACCCGAGCAAGGTGGACAACTTCCTGTATGAGATCCCCGAAGGAATCTGTGGCAGTCACATAGGAGGTCGATCGCTGGCCTACAGGGCTATAAGCCAGGGTTACTGGTGGCCCTACATGCGGAAGGACGTGCAGGTGTACTCTAGGAAATGCGAGAAGTGCCAGAAGTTCTCCCACTCTCTCCATCAGCCAGCACAAGATCTGAGTCCCCTCTCTAGTCCATGGCCCTTCGCTCAATGGGGCCTGGACATTGTAGGGCCTCTCCACCGAGCTCCAGGGAACAAGAGATGGCTGATAGTCGCCACGGATTACTTCACAAAATGGATAGAAGCTGAGCCGTTGTCCTCCATCACGGACAGGGATTCCAGGAACTTCGTTTGGAAAAACATCCTAACGAGGTTCGGCATCCCCAGGACCATGATTTCGGACAACAGGACTCAGTTCGACTCCAAATCCTTCAAAGACTTCTGCCAAGAGCACGGCATCAGAAACCGTTACTCTACTCCGGCATATCCACAGAGCAATGGCCAGGCCGAAATCTCTAACAAAGTAATCCTGGACGGCCTCAAGAAGCGACTGGACAAGGCAAAGGGAAGATGGGTAGAGGAGCTTCCGAGCGTGCTATGGGCATACAGAACGACTCCAAGATGTTCCACCTCGGTGACACCTTTCTCTCTGGCGTACGGGATGGAGGCGGTCATTCCTTTAGAAATCGGCCTACCCACCCTGAGGACAGAGCTGGTCGACCAAGGCCGAAATGAGACGAACCTGGCAATGGAGCTGGAGCTAGCAGACGAGCGCCGAGAAGCAGCAGCCCTGCGACTGACCGACTATCAGCAGCGGCTGGCCAGGGCATACAATCAAAATGTCAGAGAAACAAGCTTCTCCGTGGGAGAGCTGGTTCTAAAAAAGACCCTGCCAGCTGACAAAGAACCAAATGAAGGGAAGCTGACCCCGAACTGGCACGGCCCGTTCAGGGTAGTCTCACTGGCAGGAAGATCAGCCTACAAGCTCGAGGACTTAGAGGGCAAGCCACTGCCGAGGCCGTGGAATGCATCCCACTTAAAGAAGTTCTATTTCTAAAGATGTAATGAGTCTCAGAATCAATGAAAGCAGCTTTTGCCCTGTCATCAATCTGTCACTGGCTCCGGCAGCTCTGGGTCTACCGCCCTGGAAAAGGCTTCGATTTCAAACACTCAGTCGTTTCCTAAAGCCCTGGGTCTACCGCCCTGGAAAAGGCTTCGAGTTCAAACACTCAGTCGTTTCCTAAAGCCCTGGGTCTACCGCCCGGGAGAAGGCTTCGAGTTCAAACACTCAGTCGTTTCCTAAAGCTCCGGGTCTACCGCCCTGGAAAAGGCTTCGAGTTCAAACACTCAGTCGTTTCCTAAAGCTCCGGGTCTACCGCCCTGGAAAAGGCTTCGAGTTTAGACACTCAGTCGTTTCCTAAAGCCCTGGGTCTACCGCCCTGGAAAAGGCTTCGAGTTCGAACACTCAGTCGTTTCCTAAAGTTCCGGGTTTATACACCCCTCGACACCATTGCCGAACTCATGCTCACACAGCCGAGACCAACCAGATTCTGGGTCCACCTCGGCGCAAGGCAGTTCGTCTCGGCCAATGCTAGTCCATTTCGGCCAAGGTCAGCTTTTAAGAAAGAAAGAGCAGCGCAAGCGCCGTTGCCGAACTCATGCTCACACAGCCGAGACCAACCAGATTCTGGGTCCACCTCAGCGCAAGGCAGTTCGTCTCGGCCAATGCTAGTCCATTTCGGCCAAGGTCAGTTTTTAAGAAAGAAAAAGCAGCGCAAGCGCTAAAGTGCAAAAAAACAGCACAGAGATACAAACATCGCAATTATGTAAAAGGCAAAAAGGAAGCATTGTACACAAATTGTATGATCTCAGAAATTTGCTCTTTTATTCATTGTGAATTGCTTCATTACATGGATGACAGAAAAGAAAACAAAGTACAAAAAGGAGGCTCGCAGTCCTCTAAAAAGCAGAAAAAGAAATAAAGACTGGGAGGCTCTGATCTTCACCGACTCTTCAATCCAGTCTCCAGCGCCCTGAGCTCTTCAACGCCCTTTAGACTACTTGCTTGAAGGCTCCTGTCCTCACTGGTCCACTGTTTGGAGAATTTCACTGAGCTCTATAACAAGCTGTGGTTGGTTAGACCAAAGCATGCAAGAGCCCCTCCGGCTAGGAGGCCCTGGACCTCGCTGAGCTCTTCAACACCCTACGGTCGGTGAGACCAGAGTTTGAAGAGCCCCTCGGCCCAGCGGAGCCTCGATCCTTCCCTCGGCGGTCTTGAGACCCTGCAAGGAGCGTGTTGCCACACAAGACCCTGTAGAATCAGAAAGACGTGGAGGGCGCCACCATCCCACTGCAAAGTTTCCGATGCAGCCGGGCCGGGGAGGGTTGGCCATGGACCCGCGTTCAGAGAGCGCGTAGTCCACGAGGATCATCTTCAGAGAGCGCGCAGACTACGACAGACCTCCCCCCTTGGAGGAAGCCGTCCTCAGGCGCAGGGGTTCCCCCCGGGTCGAATATTTCTAAAGGTCTACCGGACATGGCTGCCCAAAACGATAAACAGAAGAATGCGGTCTCCTACGTCTATGTGAATTAAGCTATCCTAATTCCTTTTTCTTCTCTCCCATGGCGAGCCTACCACCTCTACTTATAGGGAGAAGAAGGGCCCGGTCTCCGAAGGGAGTTATGAGGCGAAGCCTCCCACGCGTTACGTGGGAAGCACGCCTTCTTGTATAATGACCAGCGATCCCGATGGCGCCACGTGGAGCCGTTCGCCCGTTTCCCTCATCGGCCGTATCGCCATGCTTATTGCTATTTATGGTCTCCAGAATACGGAGAATCGGCACAGATAGCTATGAAGACCGTTCGACTCTCTCTGACTCGAGGGTCGCGCATCACATTAAAGGCATTCAATACCACACCCAGAAACAAAAGAGAAGAGAAGTAAAGGAGCCCTATTCTCATTAAAAGCGAAGGATGTTACAGGGCTAAAAGCAATACATATAAAAGGCCAAAAACAAGAAGAGGCGCGACTACTGTGGCTTCGGCGACTCCACCAGGTCGATCACCGTATCTGATGGACCAGCGGCATCGGCCGCGACCGTAACCTCGCTTGGAGTGTTGTCGGCAGTAGAGGCTTTGACAAGTACCTCACCCGAAGTGGGGGCAGAAGAGGCCTCGCCTTGAGGCATGGCCGAAGCATCGCTGGCGACCGGGGCGTCGCTCGGGGCCGGGGCAGCTGGGGCAGCATCCGAGGCAGGGTCAGCTGCGGGGGCAGGAGTAGAGCTCGGCTTAGGAGCTGGGTCCGAGTACTTCGGCAGATTCCGATAGACCGGGTGGTCCTCGGGAACCCCCGCGTGCCTCAGCGCGTCCAAGCACCCTTCCTCGAACAAGATGGAGGTAATTTCCTCCACCTGCCTCTCGTACTCTTCGGTGGCATGGTCCACCCCCCTTTGAAAAGAAGACTGCGCCTCAGACAGCAAGGAAGCCTTCTCTTTCTTCAGCTCGGCATTCCCCGACTTAAGCTTCTCGATTTCGGCGCGCCCAGCCAGCACTTCACCACGCAGCTTCGTTGCCTCACTCGCCGATTCAGACCTCGACCTGGCTAGTTCAGACTCAAGCTCGGCGATCCTCTTGGTCTTCATCCAGATGTCACCCTTCAGTTGGTGAGCCTGCGATGTGAGGTCCTCCAGCCGAGTAGCCGCCTCGGCGCTGCT
Source organism: Litsea cubeba (assembly GCA_012931725.1). Lineage (NCBI taxonomy): Eukaryota > Viridiplantae > Streptophyta > Magnoliopsida > Laurales > Lauraceae > Litsea > Litsea cubeba. Next base: position 81,089,955 of record CM022946.1, on the reverse strand, counting down.
TTTCCTCTGCCCTTCCAGCTCTTTCTTTAACCTCTCTCCCTCAGATTCTAGCTGGGCAACCTTTGTGACATTCTTGTCACTCCTCTCCATCACAGTCAGGAGCCTTTGCACGTTCTACAAAAAGAGAAAGTATGTCAAACAAAAGCAGCCAAGCTGAGGCACTTGAAGAAAAGCATTGAAGATACTCACCAGAAGACTGGCCTGGATCGACGAGACCATCAGGCTCTCATCGTCGTACCTCCCGTGCGATTCCATGTCTCGCGGCAAGGCACAGGCTTTTGCGAGGGCTCCAATGACGTTGGCGTTCCCCAACAGCCGATCCTCGACGTTCAGAGGCTTCCCAGGCTGCGTCTCCATCCTAGGCCTCCATGTCGCAGGGGCAGTTCGAGGTCCGGAGGCCGGTCCGGATCCTTGCCCCACCGAGATGGTGAGCTCGCGTGCCGCCCCGCTGGCCGGCGCACCTTTCTCAGACGGAGCCTTGACTCCGAGGGCGCGCACAGGAGTTTTACCCTTCGGAGGCTGTTCAGCCCCCGAGTCCTTCTCCCCCACCTTGGACTTCTTCCTGGGCGGGGACCCCTCCCTCGGGCGATCTGGCAAACGTCGCTGCACTCCCTCGCTCGGAGCGGGGGCAAGAGCAGAAGTGGCACCGACACCCCCCGAGCCCGAAGCCGCGCGGGTGCTGGCGGACGATGGTGTCGCAGAGGAGGAAGATCTCTGCCTGAACTTGGCCGCCAGATCCTTGACACCGGCCGCCCTTGAACCTCCCTCCATTCCCTCTTCCCAGCCGGACGAATAGGGGTCCGCTACCTCCGTCAGATTCGGCGGTTCCGAACTAGAGGTGGATGCCTCGGTGCCGGACGCGGCTCGGCTCGCTGCAGGATCGTTCAAAGGGACCCCGGCGGGCACGACAATGGTGACAGCAGGATGATCAGGTTGCGCCTCGTCCTCCGGGGCCGCTCCGATTCTCCTATAGTGGCCACGGTACCTCGGCGTGTACCCTAATAGTTTCCAGGCCGATCTGGTCTCGTGCCCCTTGTATCTTTCGACCTTGTTAAGGTCGTCAACGTTCCTCCTCCAACCTTCGCTCGCAGCCCGGCGTCGCCTCGCACCCAGTTCTGCGCCACAAACAAAAAGAGTGTCAGCTCGGCATTGTCAAAATCAAGCAAAACAAACAGAGAAAAGAAGCAGTGTTTACTTGGGACAGTCCCGGGGCGACGAGGGACCATCAGCCTCCTGCTCTCGCCGGTGCCGAATTCCCAGTCCCCCGACACACAGAAGAGATCTTCCTCGGCGTTCTTACTAGAATCCTCCAAGGCCAGGACGAAGCCTCTTCGTTGCTGCTTCACCCGGAGATAGTACTTTCCTTCCCCAGCCTTGCAGATATCATAGGTGTCCTCGATGTCATGGACACCCAGGTTGGTCCCCAAGATCTCGTTCAGCTTCGCCGTGCCCATAATGACTTTGTAGCCATTGGGCATCAGCTGGCACGGGGTAATGGACCAGGCGCTAAGGCAAGCCCTAAGCAGGGGGTGCAGAGGGAATCTGACCCCGCCCTCGATCACGGAGATCAGAGGGAACGGCATCCAGCCGCCGGAAAAGCGACGCGTGGCATAGTCAATGGGATCCGCCGGCTTGAGGCGGACCCCCTCCGGGATACTGTAAGTGGCCCTAAACCTAGCTATGCCCTCGTCAGTATCTAACCGAAACCTAGGGGTGCCCATGTCTAAAAGGGAAAAACGGCGGAGTTAAACCCTAGAAGTCGAGGAACCCTAAAGAAAGAAAAAACCAGACAGAGGCACGAAGTTACTTACAGAGATGAAAGGGCAAGTCAAGGACAGGTCCGGGCGTGTCCTACGGTCGTCCACGCTAGACAGATCTCGAGCAGCAGAGCGGAAATCGAAGGTGAAGGCGAAGGCAAAGAGAAATCAGAAACAAGAAAGAAAGAAGACGACCCTATTTAAGGAAAGGGAACCCTCGTTGCGCGTTACTTTCGAATTCGAAGGGACGAATTTCGCAATCCGCGCCCGTTCCATCAATGAGACAACGCAATTAGTAGAGGAGCTACACGTGTAGCCGTCGGTTCGCTTCCCAGAGCGGGCAGGACAGAGCATTTATTGCTTCAGAAAAGTTAAAGCGACATCAGGCAATGATCGCCGCATCCCCAGACAGATTTTCTAGCTTTCGACCACTAAAGGCTAGGACGCTTAAGAGGTCAAAAGCTAGGGGGCAATTGTGTGGGGAGATTCCCAGAGCTCCAGGATTACGCTAAATCACAGCCATCAGATGGGACTAAGCATTCTCATGTGCCATCCACGTGCAGCCCACGTGGCAACAGATTCACCTCGGCTGAAAGTACGGGGGCCCCAGCCGAAGTCAGGCAGGTCCGGGCCGCTAGCGCCGAGCTCGGCTACCCCAGGTGCCCACCTCGGCTGAAAGCTTCACCTCGGCCGAAGGAACCGGGACGAAAGCCGAACCAGGAAAGACTCTCCACTCGCGCCCTTCGCCCCCCACGTCATCGGACAAGTGGAGGAAGAGGGGCGCGAGCCAGTGAGACAGATGCGACATCCAGCCGTCCACAATCTTCGCCAGATCCCTGACAGGACAGCATCCAGCGGCTGAGGCCAAATCAGGGCACGGCCCGAGGGTAGATCCGATGGTGCCCCTACCGCCAAAGGCGCCCAACACAATCTGGCCCAACGTGACACGCATTCAATGCGATGTGGGCCGATCCGACTGGCATTAAATGCAAAGCGGGCTGGATTGGACCGCATTAATTACTTTGTGGGCTGATCATGACTTCCCTGTCGAGTCATGGGACCCGCGCCGAGATATCTTCCAAAGATACGACCCAAGCCTCTATAAATAGAGCCTCATTCCACATGCAAGGTACGCACAACCCAATAGAAAGAGCCGTTACTCTGTCTCTTTTCTTCCTCTCCTCCCTCTGTTCCAGATCATTCACTGACTTTGGCATCGGAGAGCCTTGCGCCGCTCAGGCCAGGGTCCTCTGACCGTTTGCTCTTCCCTTTCAGGCTTTAGGCGGCACCTAATCTTCACCACCTTGGATAAGTCCTCTAAGCACCCCAGTTATTGTGGGTCATTATTTTCTGCACCTACAAGGCCGATCCGACTGGCATTAAATGCAAAGCGGGCTGGATTGGACCGCATTTATTACTTTGTGGGCTGATCATGACTTCCCTGTCGAGTCATGGGACCCGCGCCGAGATATCTTCCAAAGATACGACTCAAGCCTCTATAAATAGAGCCTCATTCCACATGCAAGGTACGCATAACCCAACAGAAAGAGCCGTTACTCTGTCTCTTTTCTTCCTCTCCTCCCTCTGTTCCAGATCATTCACTGACTTTGGCATCGGAGAGCCTTGCGCCGCTCAGGCCAGGGTCCTCTGACCGTTTGCTCTTCCCTTTCAGGCTTTCAGGCGGCACCTAATCTTCATCACCTTGGATAAGTCCTCTAAGGCACCCCAGTTATTGTGGGTCATTATTTTCTGCACCTACAAGGCCGATCCGACTGGCATTAAATGCAAAGCGTGCTGGATTGGACCGCATTAATTACTTTGTGGGCTGATCATGACTTCCCTGTCGAGTCATGGGACCCGCGCCGAGATATCTTCCAAAGATACGACCCAAGCCTCTATAAATAGAGCCTCATTCCACATGCAAGGTACGCACAACCCAACAGAAAGAGCCGTTACTCTGTCTCTTTTCTTCCTCTCCTCCCTCTGTTCCAGATCATTCACTAACTTTGGCATCGGAGAGCCTTGCGCCGCTCAGGCTAGGGTCCTCTGACCGTTTGCTCTTCCCTTTCAGGCTTTCAGGCGGCACCTAATCTTCATCACCTTGGATAAGTCCTCTAAGGCACCCCAGTTATTGTGGGTCATTATTTTCTGCACCTACAGCTAGAAAACTTTATGAAATCAGAATTTACATGGCTAAGTTAATCATTCAAATGAACAAATATTTCAGATCAGAATTTATTTAAAAATCCTGCATACAGCTGAACATAAAACATTCAAAGATAAGAGTTTTCAAATTGTGATCATAGACGAATAAAAATTCTGTATACAGCTGAATATAAAACATTCAAAGATAAAGAGTTTTCAATGTGATCATAGACGAATAAAAATTATGTATACAGCTGAACATAAAACCCACTTTACTTAGACAAACAAAAATCCTGCATACAGCTGAACGTAGCTTTGATACTAGAGAATTTCTCGAAATCAAACCTTACATAACTAAGGAAATCATTCAAATGAAACCACATTTTCAAATCAGAAATTATAAGTAGATAAGATTAAAATGCATGCATTCGAAACAATTTATTCACTTGCCTCCACTCCAAAAGGATCTAAGGTTTCTGATGGGTCAGGCCCAACCCGGATTACGGTAAAGAGTCAGGTCCAGACAACCCGGTCCGTCCAAGGTCATGGGTCAGGCCAGTTTAGCTCAGCGGATATTCGAAACTCGTTGAAGGAAGCCTCGTCACGTCAAGGCCTCCGAGTCATCACAACGAAGTCCTCCCCTCACCCGCTCTTGCCAAATCTCGCGAAGAAACTCTCACCTGCCCTCCACCTTGCTCGTTCCTCGAGGACACGTCTGAGGCTCCAAGCCCTCCGCCTTACTCGTTCCTCGAGGACACGTCTGAGGCTCCAGGCTCCAGAGAGACGTTGTTGCGCTCCAAGCCCTCCGCCTTGCTCGTTCCTCGAGGACACGTCTGAGGCTCCAGGCTCCAGAGAGACGTTACTTTATTTTTGAATCCCATCTGTTGGGGAAGTGTTATAAATTCAGGGTCTCCTCATCACTTGAGGGGAATGATTAAAATCTTACTCACCTCTCTCTCGCTTGTAATCCACCTTATCAATCAAAGATCACCATATTTAGAGTGGACGTAGGTCATACAGACCGAACCACTATAAGTTCCCTCTCTCTTTATTTACTACATTCTCACCTATCATTTATTACTTGACCGGTGGTGTACGAAACCTATTTTTGGCATCATCAGTTTGGCGCCGTCTGTGGGGACCGAACAAAAGTTCTCATCCTATTTAAAAAAAATCATGGTGATCAGCACAAGATCCGTAAGACGAGAAGACAATCCCGTCCAAGCTACAGGTCCGGGTCCTTCCAGGCGCCCGGACTCCCCTACCCAGGGAAATAATGGTCCTCCACCGGGTAACCCCTCTCTGAATACTCTCCCCCTGCACCGACTTCGCAGCAGATGCTGGAAACCATGCAACAGCTGTTGGCCCAAAACCAACAAATCTTGCAACTCATGCTGGCGGGACAAGGAGGAGCACTCCAGGGTGGAGCACCTCACCTGGGCGCCCATCCCCCGGGCGCCCATCTCCCAGGCGCCCAGGATGGAGCACCCCTCCCGGGCGCCCATCTCCAGGCGTCAGGATGAGCCCCTCCGGGCGCCCATCACCCAGGCGCCCAGGATGGAGCACCCCTCCCGGGCGCCCATCTCCCGGGCGCCCATCTCCCAGGCGCCCAGGATGGAGCACCTCTCCCGGGAGCCCGTCTCCCTGGAGCCCAAGACGGAGCAGCACCACACCAAGGTGCCCATACTCTCGGCGCCCAGAGAAGAGCACCTCACTTGGGCGCCCCTCATCATGGCGCCCAAGGTCGAGGACCATATCATGGCCTCCATGGCCGAGGAGCACATCAGAGCTTCCGTGACCACGAAGTTCCTCCACCCCCTGGTAGAGCCCATGGAGGGTTACCACCTCGACCCTTCCCTCAGGACGAGGAGGACTCTCACTTCCAAGAAGGGGGAAGTGAGAATCACTACATGGAAGATGAAAGTTATTTCCCCGGTCCATCCAGGGAGCTTCACAGTCACTGGGAGGAAAAAATCAAAGAGATGCAGAATCAACTGGGCGATGTCTTCAATGCAATGAAGGCCCAGGCACCGGAGACTGTGGATTATCTAGTCGGGTGGACGGATACACCGTTCAAACCCGATATAGTACATTACCCACTTCCAAGGAAGTTCAAGATGCCGTCCATGGAGACCTTCGATGGGAGGAAGGATCCATTAGACCATCTTGAAACTTACAAAACCAGGATGCAGCTCCATAACATCCCAGACGAGATAATGTGCAGAGCCTTTCCAACCACTTTGAAAGGTTCTGCCCGCCTGTGGTTCGCAAATCTCCCCTCAGCATCCATCGCCACCTTCGGAGAGTTGAGCAAGTCTTTCGTCTCGCACTTCATAGGTGGGCGCCGCCACCAGAAGCCCGCAACACACCTGCTTAGTATAAAGCAGGAGGAGAATGAAAGCCTAAGGAGTTACCTCACTCGTTTTAACGAGGAGGTACTCCAAATCGAGGAGCCCGACGACAAGGTCTCCATGACGGCTTTCCTTGGAGGCCTCCGTTCCTCGAGCTTTCTCTTTTCCGTAATGAAACGCCCGCCGAAGAGCTTCTCGGAACTATTGGCCAAAGCCCAAAAGTATATGAATGCCGAAGACATCACCAGGGCAAGGCGCGGAGAATCCTCCAGAGCGAGCAATAAGGGAAAAGAGAGGAGCAGAGACGAGAAGAAGGAAGATAGCAACAAGCGGAGCAAGACAGAGAGAGTACCTGTCAGAGACCGGCTTGGTCCCACTCCGCAAAGGGACAGGCTGGCGTTCACGCCTCTCACGGCCACGGTGGAGCAGATTTTGTTCCAAATACAAGATGACCCAGCCATAAAATGGCCAGGAAAGATGAGGTCTCCTCCGAATCGGAGGAATCCGAACAAATACTGTCGCTTCCATCGCGACCATGGCCATGACACTGACGACTGCTACGAGCTCAAACGCCAGATTGAGGATCTCATCCAGCACGGCCACCTACGTCAGTATGTTGCCGGCAGGGGACAAGCACCTCCACCACCTCCACCTCACAATCAGGAAAATCAGCAACCGATCGGAGAAATCCGAACAATTTCTGGAGGGCTAACAGAGTCGTTCTCGGCCATGAAGGCCCATGCCAGAAAGGCAAGGCATCCTGAGGAGGCACGCCCGTCCAAGGCGCCAAGGCATGGAAATAATGAAGTTATATCCTTCTCAGACAAGGATTTGGAGGGGATCCAGCACCCTCACGACGACCCTCTAGTGCTCACGATGACGGTCGCCAATTTTCAAGTGCATAGGATCCTGGTAGACAGTGGAAGCTCTGCAGACATTCTGTTTGTAGACACTTATGACAAGCTGAGGCTGGGGCGGGAGAGGTTGCAGCCCGTCAAGTTTCCTCTCATCGGCTTTTCGGGAGAGAAGGTGTATCCCCTTGGGGCAATCACACTGCCAGTCACAGCCGGGACTGCGCCTCGAACTTCCACAACAATGGTCAATTTCCTGGTGATTGACTGCGCATCGGCTTACAATATCATCCTGGGGCGTCCAACTCTTAATGCCTTAAGAGCGGTCCTCTCTACGTTTCATCTCATCCTCCGGTTTCCAACTCCTAATGGGATCGGAGAGGTAAGAGGGAATCAAGTAGCTGCAAGGGAATGCTACGTCTCCTCTATGAAGGCCAAGAAAACGCAGGAGGCGTTACAGGTCGAAATCTCAGGACCCAAGAGATGAAACCACGGCAGAGAGAGGAGAACCAGTCGAGGAGCTCACCTCAGTGGTCCTAGATGAAGACTTCCCAGCCAAGAGAGTACAAATTGGCTCTTCTCTCCCTGAGGATCGGGCCAGCCAGCTGACAGACTTCTTGAGAAGTAATATGGATGTTTTCGCATGGTCGCATGCGGATCTTGAAGGGATTGATCCCGACGTCGCAACCCACCGCCTCAATGTCGATCCTGGCTACAAGCCTGTCCGACAAAAGCTTAGAGGGGCCTCCACAGAAAGGGCCCAAGCAATGGACAATGAAGTCGGAAAGTTGCTGGAGAACGGGGCTGTCAGGGAAGTAGCCTACCCTGAATGGCTCTCAAATGTTCTGATGGTGAAGAAGTCCAGCAGGAAAATGGCGCCTGTGCGTTGACTTCTCGGAGGTTAACAAAGCGTGCCCAAAGGACAGCTACCCCCTACCAAGGATTGACCTCCTCATCGACGCCACAGCAGGTCATGAACTACTCTCGTTTTTGGATGCATACTCTGGATACAACCAGATTAGCATGCACCCCCCGGATCAGGAGAAGACATCATTCATCACCCCGAAAGGAACCTACTGTTATAGGGTCATGCCTTTCGGACTGAAGAATGCGGGCGCCACCTATCAACGTCTAGTGAACAAGATGTTCCACTCTCAAATCGGGCGGACCATGGAGGTTTACATAGACGACATGCCGGTGAAGAGCCTCGCCGCAGCCGACCATATCGCCCATCTGCAAGAGACCTTTGACACTCTCAGGCTTTTTTGCATGAAATTGAACCCTGAGAAGTGTGCCTTTGGTGTAGGATCCGGAAAGTTCTTAGGTTTTATGGTCGACCAGAGGGGGATCGAGGCGAACCCAGATAAAATCAAGGCCATAATAGATATGAAGTCACCCTCTTCCACAAAGGAGTTGCAGCGCCTCAATGGAAGGATTGCGGCACTTAGCAGATTTGTCTCCAAATCTGAAGACAAGTGCTTACCCTTCTTCAACATCCTCCGTAAAACATTCCAATGGGGGCCCGAGGCTGAAGAAGCATTCCAGAAGCTCAAAGTTTACCTGACCGCTCCCCCTCTCCTCTCGCATGCTACACCAGGCGAAGTGCTGTACCTGTATCTTTCGGCTTCACCCTCAGCCGTGAGCTCTGTTCTCATAAAGAATCAGGACGGAGCGCAAAAGCCTATCTACTATGTGAGTAGAGCCTACCGAGGGGCAGAGTCCAAGTACCCAGAGCTCGAAAAACTGGCCCTCGCCCTGATCTCCACAGCAAGGCGTTTACGACACTACTTTCAGGGCCACACCGTGGTGGTAATAACAGATCAACCTTTGAAAAGAGTTTTGGGGAAACCTGATGTAGCTGGAAGACTTGTGAAGTGGGCGGTAGAGCTGGGAGAGTTTGATGTTAAATATCAACCAAGGTCTGCCATCAAAGCACAGGCTCTAGCTGACTTCGTAGCTGAATTCACTTATGGTGGAAACCAAGTAGATGAAACAGCGGTAGAACAAGCCCCGGGCGCCTCCTCCCTCCTCAAACCCTGGGCGCCCAGCTTCCCTCGGGCGCCCAGCCTCTCCTCCAAGCCCCGGGCGCCCAGCTCCTCCCTCAAGCTCTGGGCGCCCGAGACCTCCCTCAAATCCTGGGCGCCAGCTTCCCTCGGGCGCCCAGCCTCTTTCTTCAGCCCCGGGCGCCCAGCTCCTCCCTCAAGTCTCTGGGCGCCCGAGACCTCCCTCAAACCCTGGGCGCCCAGCTTCCCTCGGGCGCCCAGCCTCTCCTCCAAGCCCCGGGCGCCTCACTCCCTCCTCAAACCCTGGGCGCCCAGCTTCCCTCGGGCGCCCAGCCTCTCCTTCCAAGCTCCGGGCGCCTCGCTCCTTCCTCAAACACTGGGCGCCCAGCTTCCCTCGGGCGCCCAGCCTCTTCTCCAAAGCGCCCAAGTACCTCCCCAGAGGTCGATTGCCCCGCCTTTACCGGTCTGGAAATTGTATGTTGATGGTTCGGCAACCACAGACGGAGGCGGAGCTGGCTTCATCCTGATCAGCCCAGATGGTACACCCATCAAGTATGCAGTGAAGCTCCACTTCATTGCATCAAATAATGAGGCCGAGTATGAGGCACTCTTATCAGGACTGAGGTTGGCGATCGAAATGGACGCCAAATCAGTTCTTGCTCACAGTGATTCACAATTGGTGGTGAATCAAATAAATGGCGAATTCGAGGCAAAGGAGGAAAGGATGCAAGACTACCTCATATGGTCAAAGGATTGGTCAAAAGTTTTCAATGCTTTCAGATCTGCCATATTCCTCGAGGACAAAATGTTGCAGCAGACGCACTGGCTAGGCTCGCCTCGTCATTGGAGGCCTCATCCACAGAACCTACACTCATCGGGCATCAGTTGGAGAGGAGCAAGTTAGATGTAGTGGTTGGAAACATCAACTGTGCATCAGAGGGCAGCGAGCCAAATTGGATGACACCAATAAAGGCTTTCCTCCAAGAGGGCACCGAACCAGAGGGACCACCTTGAAGCGAAGAGACTCAGAATGAGGGCTTCCAGATACACCCTTCTGCAAAATATCCTTTACAAGAAGGGTTATTGCCTACCACTGCTGCGTTGCCTCTCCCCTGAGGATGCTGATTACGCTCTTCGTGAAATCCACGAAGGAATATGTGGGAACCATTCTGGAGGACGCTCCCTCGCCCACAAAGCACTAAGGCAGGGATTCTTCTGGCCAACCATGGCGAAGGACGCCAAAGAATTTGCTCAAAAGTGCGACAAGTGCCAGCGCTTCGCCACTGTAACCAGGCAGCCACCAGAAGAGTTGACTTCCATTTTTAGCCCGTGGCCTTTCTTCAAATGGGGTATAGATATTCTGGGCCCCCTTCCTTTGAGTAAAGGCCAATGCAAGTTTGTAGTCATTGCCATTGACTACTTCACAAAATGGGCGGAGGCAGAACCCTTGGCCAAGATCACAGACTTCAATGTAAAAAACTTTGTTTGGAAAAACATAGTCTGTCGCTTTGGGATACCTAGCGCCATCGTCAGTGATAATGGCAAGCAGTTTGACAACAAACTCTTCAACACTTTCTGCACCGACCTCCAGATTAAGCAGCCCCACTCCAGTCCAGCGCACCCCCAAGCAAATGGGCAAGCAGAAGTCATGGTCCGAACAGTTCTTCGCAACCTAAAAACCAGGCTCGAAGGGGCGAAGGGTCTTTGGGTTGACGAGCTACCAGGGGTATTATGGGCATACAGAACTACGCCGAGAACCCCTACTGGCGAGACTCCTTTCTCGCTAGCTTTTGGGACCGAGGCAGTCATCCCTGTCGAAATTGGCGTACACTCCCTCAGGGTCCATCTCCAAGACCAAATTAACAACGAGGAAGGACTCCGCATCAACCTCGACTTGGTAGAGGAGGCAAGGGAGATGGCCACGGTCCGCAATGCAGAATACAAGCGGCGCATGGCAAAACACTACAACTCGAGGGTGAAGCCTCGTTCTTTTCAGCCAGGAGATCTAGTCCTGAAAAAGGTGATCCTCGCCACTAAAGACTCTCGCGAAGGAAAGCTAGGGCCAAATTGGGAAGGACCTTATCTCGTGACAGAAGTAGTAAGGCCAGGCACATACAGAATCCAAAATTCTGATGGTAAGGCCCTGCTCCATCCGTGGAATGCGGAACATCTGAAGAGGTATTACCAGTGACAAATGGGCCAATGTACAAAAAGCATGAAAATTGTTTATTTCCCATTTCATTGTTCAAAGTAGACTATAAATGAAATAAACATGTTATTACAGAAATGTGCTCCTTTCAATAGGCTATAAATTGCCAAACAAAAAGAAAAATTACATATGAGCCTAGTCACTCTCATTATCCCCCTCATCCTCGCCATCATCCTCATAATCACCTGAGCTCCCGCTGCTGCCATCAGGCTCGTCGGCAGGCGCCTCATCAGGCGCCTCACTCGCCTTAAAGCGCGAGAAGTCGATATCGGGAAATGCTGCGGTAATCTTTCTCCGGAGTTCGTCATAACCAGCAATAAATCCATCGGCGAGGCTGTTCTCAGCATTAGCCAGGCCGTCCTCCAAGTCATTTTCAGCCTGGATAGCTCTCTCCTCTGCCGCCCTCAGCTCTACCTTCAAAGCAGCCTCTCTGAGCTCTGCCCCCTTTCGGGCCTCCATGAGCTCAGCCTCTCTGAGTGAAGTCCTCTCGCGGTCCTTCACAAACTCAGCCTCCCTGAGGGAAGCCCTCTCGCGGGCCTTCATAACCTCAGCCTCACTGAGCGAAGCCCTCTCGCGGGCTTTCACAACCTCAGCCTCACTGAGCGAAGCCCTCTCACGGGCCTTCCGTAGCTCGGTCTCACTGAGCAAAGCACCCTCGCGCGTCGCCACTAGCTCAGCCTCAGCCTTGGTCGCCCTCATGTGAGCCGTTGAGAGCTCAATCTCAAGCATGTTTGCTCTCTCCCGAGCTGCTAGAAGATCAGCATCATAAGTCTTCCTGGCGGCTTCTAGTTCAGCAATTTTTCCTTGACTTGCAGAGAGATCCCTATGAATACCTGCATTCTCCTGTTTCAGCTTACTGAACAACTCAGCCTTCGAAAATAAACATATGGATGATGCAGACATCTGGAGCAAGAAGAAATCAAGAGAAAATGAGAATGCATATATAGAAGGAAAACCTGAAGAAAATTCAGACAACCTTTTACCTGAGATAAACCTTCTAGATAAGCGTTTATCATCCCCTCTGTGCTAAGGGCGCTGACCCGAGTAATCATGTCCCGAGCTGGGAATCTCCAAAACTTCTCTCGAGGAGTCAGCGGCTTGGGACCAGACGGAGGGGCAGGAGGTACAGATGTGGCGGAAGAAACCAGAGGAGTTTTAGGTTGATGAGGCACAGCCGCAGGGGCCACTACATGGGTAGTGACAGGAGAACTCGTCTGCGGCTCCACTAGATGAGTGGTTACAGGAAGATCACCAACCATCACGCGAGGAGAATCCCTTCTCGGGGCAATACCTATCCTCGATATCTTGGCAAGATGGGTGTTAGCACTTGTACGACGATCTTCAATTGCCTCCTTGGCCTCGACCAACTCCCTATTGACCACCACTGCGGAAGCAAAATGAATGGTTAGAGACAGGATATCAGGAAAAGGTACGCCTAAGCCACTGAAAGCTCCTTACATTTTCTCTTAGTTGAAGCCCGGGAAGGCTCACCCGTCCTACGAGAAGAAGGGTCAACAGAGGGCCCTCGATTGCTGTCACTCTCTTTAGAAAAGAGAATACCCAAATCTCTATCCGGATGATCTCTTACAGCCTGCAGTTTCCGTTTTATATCCGCGGAGAGCACAGGTGACTCTATATAAAAAAAAAAGAGAATGAACAAATAAAATGATGAGCATATGTATGCAAATGAATAATGAGGAGATGATAATGAGTGGCGTACCAGGTCTTTTGGCGTCGATCCACTGTTTGGGCACCAGAGCCCTGTCTGCCTCTGAGGCCCACTCGCCACCAACAAAGAAGAAACGAAATTTCCAGCTATGACAGTTAGAGCGCAATCCCGTGAGCAGTCTGCCGCCCTTGGGGGTGAAATAATACCATCCCCTGTTAGGAGCCGGAGATTCGAATAAACTATAGGCAGCATGGAGCTCCATGGGAGATGCCTCCTCGTTATGTGTTCTCCTCCAAAGCTCGAGAAAACCCAGCATGATTCTCCATCCATTGGGTACTAATCTCCCCGGAGTCAGGGAGAAGTAATGAAGAATTCGACAGACGGAGGGGGGCATAGGGAATCTCAGCCCAGCTTCAAGCATATCCTCGTAAATAACAATGTCACCCGATGCGTCATCACAAGCTGGCTCATCAATTTCGGCCCGGCGACAAATCACGGTGGAAGGAATATGATAAAAGGTGATGATCCTGGAAATATCATCATTGCTGACTGTGCTACAAATGGTACTCACCTTGGGTCTGTCATCATCGCTTACCATTTTTCCTTTAGAACGCGGACGCAACTTGCCCAACGTGTCTGAAGAAGGACTGCCCTCGGCATGACCTCCCCCTACTATTGTTTCTTCCCTGGCCGAGATGCCGAAGGACTGGGCGCCACCTGAGGCGCCAGCTGCTGCGAAACCGCCTGAGCCTCGAATACCTGCAAAACCATATGCGCCTCCCCCCGCGGCGCCCGGCGCCCCTGCGCCCGCTGCCGCGCCGCCCGGCGCCCCGACGCCCGCTGCCGCGCCGCCCTCGCCTGCGGCGCCCGCTGCCGCGCCGCCCTCGCCTGTGACGCCTGCGACGCCCGCTGCCGCGGCGCCCTCGCCTGTGGCGCCCGCTGCCGCGGCGCCCTCGCCTGCTGCCGCGCGGCCCTCGCCTGCGGCGCCCGCTGCCGCGGCGCCCTCGCCTGCGGCGCCCGCTTGCCGCGCCGCCCTCGCCTGCGACGCCTGCGACGCCCGCTGCCGCGGCGCCTGCTGCCGCGCGGCCCTCGCCCGCGACGCCCACTGCCACGCCGCCCTCGCCCGCGACGCCCAGTTCTCCCTCGCCTGCGACGCCCGCGGGCTGGGCGCCCCCTGCGGCGCCCAGCGCCGCCGTGCCGCCCTCGCCGCCCCAGCAGCGCCTGGCGGGCGTTCGCCGTCGCATCGCTCGCGCCGTCGCCTCTTTTGCTGCCTGTCTCCATCTTTTTCTCTCCCAATGGTTTTTCTGCAGAGGCTAGTTTCTTTCTTTTGAAGAAATACTACTCTAGGGTTTATTTTATAGCTTGAGTTTTCAAAGAAGAGTAGCCCAAGCCGGGAGGACTCTCCGAGATACATATCTAAAGGAACTAACAGATAGACAGAGTTACAACCAAGAAAAAGAAAGATTTTTCAGAAAGAAGAGAGTTGGATGCACAGAAAGCCCCACTTTCAAATAATTATCGAACGCGGGACTTTGAGGGGCAAATGATGGGTCAGGCCCAACCCGGATTACGGTAAAGAGTCAGGTCCAGACAACCCGGTCCGTCCAAGGTCGTGGGTCAGGCCAGTTTAGCTCAGCGGATATTCGAAACTCGTTGAAGGAAGCCTCGTCACGTCAAGGCCTCCGAGTCATCACAACGAAGTCCTCCCCTCACCCGCTCTTGCCAAATCTCGCGAAGAAACTCTCACCTGCCCTCCACCTTGCTCGTTCCTCGAGGACACGTCTGAGGCTCCAAGCCCTCCGCCTTACTCGTTCCTCGAGGACACGTCTGAGGCTCCAGGCTCCAGAGAGACGTTGTTGCGCTCCAAGCCCTCCGCCTTGCTCGTTCCTCGAGGACACGTCTGAGGCTCCAGGCTCCAGAGAGACGTTACTTTATTTTTGAATCCCATTCTGTTGGGGAAGTGTTATAAATTCAGGGTCTCCTCATCACTTGAGGGGAATGATTAAAATCTTACTCACCTCTCTCTCGCTTGTAATCCACCTTATCAATCAAAGATCACCATATTCAGAGTGGACGTAGGTCATACAGACCGAACCACTATAAGTTCCCTCTCTCTTTATTTACTACATTCTCACCTATCATTTATTACTTGACCGGTGGTGTCCGAAACCTATTTTTGGCATCATCAGTTTCCTCCCAGAAATCTCTTCCCTCAGCCCAACTCCAAGCTACAAAAACCATGGAAAAATCCATCTCAAAAGAAATCCAGATTTTAAAAAATAAAAGGGTTCTTCAAGAACCACCTTGCATGCATGCTAAAAAGCTTCGAAAGGGTCTAAAGAACCCAAGGCTAGGAGGAGAAAGCCAAGCCTCACCTGAAAGTACAGAGATCAGCAAGAAAAGTTCGGTGAGGAAGATGGGTCCAGCTGAAATCCCTTGAAAATGGTATCAATAGAAAGCTTAGGTGATGAGGGAGAGATTGGTGCACTCAAAGCTTCATTTTTGGCCAAGGAAGTTCAACATGCAAAGGAGAGAAGGTGGCTGTAATGGAGAAGAAGAAAGAGCTCTCTTAGCTGCTGTAGCAGAAAAACAGAAGTGAAGAAGAGAACCCACGTTGGGTTTTTAAGTTGGGTGAGGAGTGGGTCCCACCAGCTCCAAAGTTCCAGTTGGCTCAAAACATCATTTTGTGGGTCCTGGATGAAATCGACGAAAGAGACAAAATTGATCGTTGAAAAATCTAGTTTCCAAAAGTATATTTTCCTCATGATTTGCAAGTTTGGAAATTTATGCACAGATTTGGTGTGAAAAGCCATTTTTGCCCTTTTTCTCGAAAACCGTGATTTTTGAGTTTCAAATTCAAATGGATAAAACATGAAAGTTGTTAAGATCAATAAAACTAGTCAAAAGGAGTAAAAATTAGAATTTTTTGAAACCAAGAGTAAATTCTCAGAAGAGTACTAAACACATGGACCACCCCGGGCCAGGTCAAACTAAACTCAAGGACTCTCAAAGTTCTCCAAAGCTATGAAAAATCTAACCCAACTCACAAACGAAGTCAAACCAACTCTAATCTCACTCAAAAAGCTAAAACACATCTAAGACAACACAAAACACGAGGATTAGGGGTTGGAGTCTTACATTCTCCCCCCCCTTAGAACATTTGGTCCTCCAAATGAACTAAACCAAATCAAAATAAAAAAAATACTCAGAAGACCGCTCAAATTAAACACTGAAACCCTACGCTGATCCTCGTCAATGTGATACCCCCTGATCAAACCTGGCAGTGAGATGCGCATGCAAACAACATCAATCCGATTGAGGCTTCATACAGTCCCACACAGCTACTCAACAATAAGCTCCTCTGACAAAACTGATGTTCAAAAATTCCTCTAGTCATCTCTTGGTGGTTATCAGTCATCTTTGCACTGGATTAATTCTTTTACTTGCCTTGTCAATCACTGTCGTTCCAAGAAAACTGTAAGTTTTGTCTCCTCTATCACCCTGGAATTATGTGCCTTAAGTCATACAAAGCTGCACGCGGTGATCCTTACACTCGCATGAAGTTGTGGTTGTAGACAAGCTCCCAACAAAGTAATCTCCATCCCAGAAAATCTTGGAAATCCAATATGTGTTTACAATACTAAAGTCCAATCTTTCTTCGCTGTACTCAGAAGTTCATGCACGCTCTGGTTCTATCTGCTTACTGCTCTTGATCCTCTACCTCTGTCTCATGCTCTACCTTTCTTGCAAGAGCAGTATCTCATCCACATCCGAGTGTCCCATCGTAAATTATGTTCACTGCCTTATAAATCTGAATTTATTTCCAACTTTCTTCCACACAGCTAATGTACCTCCATCCATAGAGTAAACAAAACGACAACCAACTAGTGCCACTTCTTCAGCTTGCATCTATACACTGTCCAATCCAATAACCTGTAAGTTGATAAAATCCACAAAATCTCCTCTATCCTGCTATCAAATCATGCTCCTTTCTGCATAATACCTCTTTTTCTGTTGCTGAAAATTGACTTTGAATGCACCTAATCACCCACTTAGCACTTCTTTTGAGTCAATTGCACGGCATAGCTGTAAGTTACAAAAGTTATCAACCAAAACTATGACAAAAGCTCCTTGAATTCGAGAAATTCCAAAGTTTCTGGCACCAACTTCTATCCTTAATAACTGAAAATCACTTCACTCTTCATAGAGTCAACCACCAATACGGCTTCTGCACTCATTTGTCTCAGAAAATGGTCCAAATTCATTCCAAAATCCAAACTTTCTTGCCTTGTATGCTTCATGACGATCCTCATTCATCTAAAAAGGAGTCTTCAAGTACTACTCACGCTATTCTCTAGCAAACAAATGCGCACATCTTCTCTCACTAACCACAATGATGATGCTGAAAAGCTGAAAATCTGTCGAAGTCCTTCGGAAACAACACGCTAAGCTCACAAAGTTCTCAATCTCTGGCACAAACCTCTCAATCTCTGACGCAAACAAAAGCAAAAGACACTAAATGTGGGTATAGAGACTTTAAATTCTCCCCCACTAAAGAGGAATTTGGTCCTCCAAATTCCCTAACAACAAAGACGAAAAGAAATCTCCCCCACTAAAGAAAAGCAAACCCGAACTCAAAGAAACAAAAACTCTAAACTCAATGAAACAAAAACTAGACAAAATAAACCCACACAATCTAACGAGTCCTCACCACACGTCTTAAGGTTCCTAGAGTGTTTTATTTTCTAGAAACCTGCCCACTCTGATACCAGTCTGTCACGCCCCCAAAACTGAGACCGGCCCTGCAGTGATCCGATCTCGGGGAGCGTGAACTTGGGGTTAATTGAAAATCTTTTCTTTCCCCAGGATCCGCATGTGTGAGGATTACAAAATTCCACACAACTGAATATTTTGCGGAAGCTTACGTGGTGTTGCGACCCGAAGTCCATGGCCATCGGATTCCACGTCGCACCTAACCCATCAGCGTAAAGCTGTCATAGCAATGTCCAAACTCAAACTGGAACAAACAAAGATAATACATAAACAGAGCTGACAGTAACAGGCTATTCATTACCCAAACATATTCAAGTTACAATTAACAAGTGTCTTAATTACAATCCCAAAGAAAAAGGCTAACAAAATCCATACAAAAATAACAAGCTAAGGACAATTGCTACCCAAGTATGTAACGTAACTCCGAAGTCAAGCACGACGTCTATATGACATCGCTGACACAACAAGCCTGCAAAACTCATGGCTCAACAGCCCTCTGCACACGAACTAGCTCAAGTCGAGAACCTGCCACCTAGAGCACCAAAGTAGTATATTAGACACGACTGTCTGGCAGGTGAATAAATTGGGCATAAATATATACAAAAATCAAAGTTTAAAAGAAATAATATTTAAAACAATTTACTGAACTTTAAAACAAGTACATGACTGAGATATATTTCACCGATACAAAATCCATGAACGAAGTACAAAACAAAACTAGCATGAGTACATAATATATCATGAATAGTAAATCCACATTGAGCTAAATCCTTTCTCCATCATACATGATGATAAGAGTAAGCGAGCGAGCGAGCGGGCACCCAAGCCACACAAGGTGGGAGGGGAAAAATTTCCGGCCGTGGAATCGGAATGAGCTAAAATGTGTATTAATACACTACCAATCTGCAGATGGTCCTTACTTATGTTTAAAGACCTCCTAACTAGTGGATCAGGCTGAGAAGGCAGTCTAAGCTCAGTGGTGTTCACTTAAATCCATGAATGCACAAAACAATACAATATACTTATCGAGCTTATCAAAACAAAAAGGGGAAATCACTTATCAAAACGAGCGAGCGAGCGGGCAAAAGGCATAATATATATGCATAACGAGCTTAGGAGGTGATCCCCTTTTTCCTTCAAAAATCAAACCTTCAAACGAGCTTATACTTGAACTTCAAAGCAATACACAATGATATTCTGGCTAACAAAACTAAAGTTCGAAAAACAAGGTTTATCAAGCATATGTTAAAGACTTCCATTGATCCTTGTGTATTTGAAACTCAATGTCAAAGAAGTAGAAATGGGATTGGTGCCCCTGAAGTTAGGACATTTAAAATTTCAAATGCACAATATTCATTTAGAAGACTCACAACATATTCTAATTGTTTAATCCTCAAGAAATCCACGAAAACAATGGAAATCAATTCAAGAATCATTTCAGGTCCATAATTAGTGAAAGAATATCAAACAGGCTTCAAAATCATCAAATGTGTTTCAACTTTCTCCTTATTACTTCCGAGCAAGTTTTTGGATTAATAAATTCATCCATTAGTGAGAAGAGGGAATTCAGCCCATACCAATAATAGGACAGCAAAACAGGCCCAACCATTTAAATAAAAACATCAAAACGGTCCCACAAAAATGAATGAGCAAAGACCAGGCCCAAACTATGAAAAACAAGTCCCAAAATTCATATGAAACTGTGACTGGGCTTAATCATTTAATAAAACATCAAAACAGGCCCAAGCTATGTAAAACAAGCCTCAAAAATTACATGAAACAGTGGCTGCGCTCAACCATTTAATAAAACATCAAAACAGGCCCATGCTATGTAAAACAAGCCTTAAAAATTACATGAAACAGTGGCTGGGCTCAACCATTTAATAAAACATCAAAACAGGCCCAAGCTATGTAAAACAAGCCTTAAAAATTTCATGAAACAGTGGCTGGGCTGAACCATTTAATAAAACATCAAAACAGCTCCATCTAATTCAAGAAACCATGCAGAAACAGGCCCAAAACAGAAATGGGCAGTGGCTGGTCACGCCGGGGCTGTTTTCTGCACTATTTTGGATCTCTTCTTCCACTCTTTTCCAACCAAATTTCAAAATCAAATCTGAGTTCTTTCAAGCCTCAATCAATCATCTATTCACCACTAAAAATGTTTCAATCCATGCATAAGCTTAATATAGATATTAAGCTCTAATCATAGGAAAATACAAGAGAAATCCAAGATAGCAATTCTATGTACAGATTTCTTGCAGAAATTCTGATAATAACCAAGATGAAAACAGAGGTTCAGAGATGGATTTCCAGCCTTATAAAACCATTAGTAAACCAGGAATTTTCAATCTAATACAAACAAAATCATATAGAAAAACTGAACATAAATCCAATGCTAGAAAACTTTATGAAATCAGAATTTACATGGCTAAGTTAATCATTCAAATGAACAAATATTTCAGATCAGAATTTATTTAAAAATCCTGCATACAGCTGAACATAAAACATTCAAAGATAAGAGTTTTCAAATTGTGATCATAGACGAATAAAAATTCTGTATACAGCTGAATATAAAACATTCAAAGATAAAGAGTTTTCAATGTGATCATAGACGAATAAAAATTATGTATACAGCTGAACATAAAACCCACTTTACTTAGACAAACAAAAATCCTGCATACAGCTGAACATAGCTTTGATACTAGAGAATTTCTCGAAATCAAACCTTACATAACTAAGGAAATCATTCAAATGAAACCACATTTTCAAATAAGAAATTATAAGTAGATAAGATTAAAATGCATGCATTCGAAACAATTTATTCACTTGCCTCCACTCCAAAAGGATCTAAGGTTTCCTCCCAGAAATCTCTTCCCTCAGCCCAACTCCAAGCTACAAAAACCATGGAAAAATCCATCTCAAAAGAAATCCAGATTTTAAAAAATAAAAGGGTTCTTCAAGAACCACCTTGCATGCATTCTAAAAAGCTTCGAAAGGGTCTAAAGAACCCAAGGCTAGGAGGAGAAAGCCAAGCCTCACCTGAAAGTGCAGAGATCAGCAAGAAAAGTTCAGTGAGGAAGATGGGTCCAGCTGAAACCCGTTGAAAATGGTATCAATAGAAAGCTTAGGTGATGAGGGAGAGATTGGTGCACTCAAAGCTTCATTTTTGGCCAAGGAAGTTCAACATGCAAAGGAGAGAAGCTGGCTGTAATGGAGAAGAAGAAAGAGCTCTCTTAGCTGCTGTAGCAGAAAAACGGAAGTGAAGAAGAGAACCCACGTTGGGTTTTTAAGTTGGGTGAGGAGTGGGTCCCACCAGCTCCAAAGTTCCAGTTGGCTCAAAACATCATTTTGTGGGTCCTGGATGAAATCGACGAAAGAGACAAAATTGATCGTTGAAAAATCTAGTTTCTAAAAAGTATATTTTCCTCATGATTTACAAGTTTCGAAATTTATGCATAGATTTGGTGTGAAAAGCCATTTTTGCCCTTTTTCTCGAAAACTGCGATTTTTGAGTTTCAAATTCAAACGGATAAAACATGAAAGTTGTTAAGATCAATAAAACTAGTCAAAAGGAGTAAAAATTGGAATTTTTTGAAACCAAGAGTAAATTCTCAGAAGAGTACTAAACACATGGACCACCCCGGGCCAGGTCAAATTAAACTCAAGGACTCTCAGAGTTCTCCAAAGCTATGAAAAATCTAACCCAACTCACAAACGAAGTCAAACCAACTCTAATCTCACTCAAAAAGCTAAAACACATCTAAGACAACACAAAACACGAGGATTAGGGGTTGGGGTCTTACATTTGTAGCCTTTTGAGCTTCCTGGGGAATTTTATGGTAGTGAAAGGGATCACGTACCATCTCGAGGCAAAGTTTTGAAGATGACATCAGGGATTTGGATTTGGGTTTTGACCTTGTGTCCTAACAAGCTGTATTTGGCAGGTTAGCGGGTCGGGTTTGGTTTTGGTCGTGTGACCCAACAAGCTGTATGTGGAATGTTGGGGGGTCGATTTTGGTTTTGATCTTGTGACCTAACAGGCTATATGTAGCAAGTTAGGGGATCAGGTTGTGATTTTTGGTTTTGGTCTTGTGACCTAACAAGCTGTATGTGGCAAGTTAGGTGTAAGACCCCGACCCCCAATTTCTCTATTTAGTATTGTTTTAATCATGGTTTAACTTGTTAAGTGAGATTTGAGTTGGTTTGACTTTGTTTTTGAGTTTGACTAGATTTTTCCATAGCCTTGGAGATTTTGAGGACCGTTGACCTTGGTTTGACCCGGTCCATATGATATGTATTTTTATGAGAAATTACTTTTGATTTCTAAAAATTCTGAATTTGGTGTATTTTGACTCATTTTATGAAGTTTAACAACTTTCATGTTTTGACCATTATGATTTGATGATCAGAAAATGCGTTTTTCGAGAAAAATGGGAAAAAATGACATTTTCACTAAATCTGTCCATAAATTTCAAAAATTTCAGAATTTGGGGAAATTATACTTTTTGGAAATAAAAAATTTCGCTGATCATTTTTGTCTTCTTCGTCGATCTCATCCGGGACCCGCAAATGTTAGTTTCAGCCTTTGTAAGTTTGGGGCCTATAAGATCCCGACCCCCAGTTCTTTTGTTTAGTATTGTTTTAATCGTGGTTTAACTCGTTAAGTGAGATTTGATTTAGTTTGACCTTGTTTTTGTGTTTGACTCGACTTTTCCATAGCCTTGGAGATTTTGAAGACCGTTGACTTTGGTTTGACCCGATTTATACGATATGTATTTTTATGAGAAATTACTTTTCATTTCTAAAAATTCTGGATTTGGTGTATTTGGACTCATTTTATGAAGTTTAACAACTTTCATGTTTTGACCATTATGATTTGATGATCAGAAAATGTGTTTTTCGAGAAAAAGGGCAAAACTGACTTTTCACACTAAATCTGTCCATGAATTTCGAAAATTTCAGAAATTGGGGAAAGTATACTTTTTGGAAAGTAGAAATTTTGCTGATCGTTTTTGTCTTCTTCGTCGTTTCCGTCTGGGACCCACAAATGTTAGTTTCAGCCTTGTGAAGATTGGGGGCCCATGGGGCCCAGCCCATTTGTTCTATAAAACCACCATTGGGTTTCTCTTCTCTCCCATTCTTCATTTTTCCTGCAACAAAGGGGAGGAGATAGGGTTCTTCTCCCAGCCCCTTCCTCTCTCCTCTTGTGTCTCTTGTTCTTTGATGCTAAATGGAGGAATGAGCTCCTCATCTTCTTCCCCATCTTTCAAGCTTCCCTTAGATGCCATTTTTGAGATGTTTGAGCTAGAGAAGATCCATCTTTCAAGCTCTTCTTCTTGTTTGGAACACCCAAAGGTTAGCAATGGTTTTCTCTTCTTGAGATTCTTGTTTTCCTCTCCATTTGGAGTGTTTTAATCCCATATGCTAGGGTTTTCCTTGAAGATTTACAAATGTTGATTTTTAGGGTTTTCCTTGGGAAAATTTTGGGGTTTTTGTAGGTTTGAGGCTTGAGACACTAAAGCTTTGTTTGAAGAGTAATTTTACTCCTATCTTGACTAGAGGCAAGTAGATTCCACAATTAATATGATGATTTCTCTTGTTTGGTTCTATTTCATGATTTTTCCTCTTATGTGCTAATCTTCTTTTGATTTATGGATCTTCCTTGGATGAGTGAAGTAATATGATGTTTATTTTCACTTATGCTATTGTTTTACATTGTATGGGAAGTTGACTTCACTTTGTTTGCTTTGAAAAATTAGTTTTCCTTGTGATAAATAGTGTGTTCAAAGAAAGGGAGAAAAACTTTGATCTTTAAAAGTATTGTGTTGGGCTAATTAGAATGGTTTGTGAATGGTGATTTGATGAGTTTGGAATGTCAAGGAAGGGCCCAAAGGATCTAGGAAATTTGTATGAAAGATTGAAAATGGAAAAGATCTCAAAAAATGGAAAAAAAAGAGAGAAAGAAGCTGCCGAGCCGGACTGGACAGAGCCCAGTCCGCTCGAGCGAGCCCAGCTCAGCTTGGGGGCCCGGGTTGGGCCTGATTCAAGATCAACTTCTGGGCTATTTTGAGACCTAAGATTGGACTGTTTTATGGCCTGAATCTCGGGCTACTTTAAGGACTGTTTTGTGGGCCCATTCAAAGATTAGTTTTAGGCTGATTTTAAGATTTGTTTTGTGGGCCATTCAAAGAATAGTTTTGGGCTGTTTTTAAGGTTTGTTTTATGGGCCATTCAAGGTTTAGTTTTGGACTATTCTAAAGATTGTTTTGGGCCATGTTTAAAGGGCTATTTTGGGTTAAATGAGTAGACTGTTTGGGCTCGGTTTAAGGCTAGCTATGGGCCTGTTTTTAAGAGTTTTGGGATCACTTGTGATACTTGGAAATTGTGAAGTGGGAATGGGATCAAGGAGAGAATGATCGTGTGTGAAGTTACACGGGAACCTTTCAAGTCTCAATATGCACTTTATCATTTAAATGTTGTGGATTTTCATTGGCATCAAACACGCCCCTTATAAATCAATGTTTAAAGGTTAAATGTGCATTGAGATGGTTCCTTGGTAAATCATTAAGTCATTCTCCACTATCCATTCCATTTCAAGTCAGAAAATGTATTTGTATTGTATTCGTATTCTTCGGTAAACTAATTTAAATAGCATCGGTGATTTGCTATAAAATCATGTGGTTTTCCATGTTCGAAAGGATTGATCGTATGATTTTATACAAATCACTTTGATGTGTATTTGAGCGGTTTACCTTGGATATTCATATGTTTTCTCCGATTCGATTTGAAAAGAGATTGGAGTGGTTTGTCACATTCGGGATTTCTTTGATGAGACTATTATTTTGATAAGACTAGTATTTTGAAAATAAAACCTCAAGGCAAGACGGGGCCAGAGCTTTGTAGTGTGAGCCCCTGAGCAAAAGGGATTAGTATTATGGTTTGATTTGTATCGGTTTGAGTTTCGAAAACTAAAGGCACCACTAGGCTTAGGTCACCTTGTCGGGCTGATCACCCGGCTTGGGATCTTTAATCTGTCCGCCAGCTGCAGCTTGGATTCTGTCTGTACCGACCATGGCAACGGTTTTATCTGCCGGTCCCATTTGTATGGCTACGGTTCTGATTTTTGATCTGCCGGTCCCATTTGTATGGCTACGGTTCTGATCCTATTTCTAGTACCACGTTCAGTGGCTACGCTTCTGTCTGCTCTTGTTACTTCGGTAATAGGAGAATATAGCTATGTGTGGTTGCCAGTGTTTCATATGCATATTACTTTATTTCATGATTCTTGTTGTTTATACTTTTTATGCTTCGATTTGTTTTATGTTTACGATATCGATCTTTATTGTATTGTCTCTACTGTTCAGTTTTAAATATTTTGCTTAGGTGGTTATCTCTTCGAGATATTTATGCTTTAGAGACTGTTCGTTTATTTGTCTTGATATTTATGTTCAGACTTTCGATCGTTTTAGCATGTTTTATTGTTATTATTGTTTAGACTCTTTATTTGGTTTTACAATGATTTCATCAGGTTTTATGTATGTTCTTTTGTTTCATATTACTTGTTTATTTACTTGCCAGACCGTCGTGTCTGACTCTATTTGTTTGGTGCCAGTTTCCTCTCCTTTTGTTTTAGGTGTTTGATCAGAGGAGGCGGTGGGACCACCGGTCTGACGTGAGAGGCTGCCTTGTGATATCATTTAGATGTCAAGTTTGGCACCGGAGTTCGTATCTTACACTTGGGGTAGTATGACACTAGTTGGTTATTTTGTATGGCTTTGTCAGCCTTTTTCTCGGGTTTGTAATTAAGACATTTGTTAATTGTAATCTGAACATGTGGGAATTAATTAGTCTTGTTACTACCAGCTCAGTGTGCTTTGATATATGATTTATGCCAGTCTGCCTATTTGATGGCTTTGTGATATTGGTTGCGTGCGACACGGAACCCGATGGCCACGGATTCCGCGTCGTAACACCACGTGTAGCTTCCGCGAAAATATACTCTGATCGTGATGGAATTTGTTTATCCTCATTCACGCGGATCTTGGGAAAGATAACAAAAAGTTTCAAATTATCCCAAAATTTCGCACTCCGGGATCGGTCCACTGCAGGGCCCGGTCTCGGGGCGTGACAGGGCCCATGGGGCCCAACCCACTTATCCTTTATAAAACCATTGGGTTCCTCTTCTCCTTCTCCATTTTTCCTTTTCCTGCAACAAGGGAAGAGATAGGGTTTTCTCCCAGCCCTCTTTCTCTCTCCTCATGTATCTCTTCTTCTTGGATGCTAAATGGAGATTTGATCTTCCCATCTTCTTCTCCTCTCTCTTGGCTTTCCAAAGATGCTTTTTTCAAGGATTTTGAGCTAGGGCAAGGCTCTCATCCAAGCTTCTCTTCTTCGTTTGGGCTTTTCAAGGTTAGCAATGGCTTTCCAAACTTTAGATCTTTGTTTTCCTCTTCATTTAGGGTGTTTTCATCACTCATGCAAGAGCTTTCCTTGGAGATTTGAGAAAGATGGATTTTTAGGGTTTTCTTTGGAAATTTTGGGGTTTTTGTAGATTGGGAGCTTGAGACCCTAGAGCTTGGTTTGAGGAGTATTATTTCTCTCAATTAGACTTGAGGCAAGTGAAATTTTCAATTAATATGATGGTTTCATTTCTCTTGTTTGGTTTCATGGCATTTCATGGTTAAGTTCACATCTCCTCATGGTTTATGGATTTACTTTGAATAAATGAAGCAATGTTTTGTTGATTTCCACTTATGCTATTGTCTTATAATGTATTGGAAGCTTGGTTTCACTTTAATCCTTTTGCAAATTTGTTTTCTTTGTATTAAAAGTTGGTGTTCAAGGAAAGGGAGAAAAAAGGCTTTGATTTAAGGGTGTTTGTTTGGTTAATTGGATTGCTAATGAATGGTGATTTGATGAGTTTGGGAGGTCAATGAAGGGTCCAAGTTATTGTGAAAATAAGTATGGAAGAAAGAGGGGGAAAATAAATCAGAAAAATGCACAAAAGAGTGCATTTCTGCACTCGGCCCGGACTGGGACAGAGCCCAGTCTGCTCGAGCGACCCAGTGGGCGCTCGAGCGGGCCAGGTTCTACCTGGGCTTGGCTCGAGCGGACCCTGGGTCGCTCGAGTGAGCCCAGGTCTGTCTGGGCCCATTCTTTAGGCTGTTTTCGTGGACTGTTTGGGGTTCTTTTTCAGGCCCGTTTCAGCCCGTTTCTCCTCCTCGATTGTGGTCCGTTAATCCCCTTTTTATGCTTGAAGGCCCATGAAAGTTTGGGGTTAATTTTGATAGAAAGCCCATGAAAGTTTGGGATTAATTGTGATACTTGGAATTTGTGAAATGGGAATGGGATTAATGAGAGAATGGGCGTGTGTGAAGTTACCCGGGAACCTTTCTGATGGACCGCGCTCCTGCTTGGTTCTACCGAGGTCGGCGGACGTGGGAGTCCGTCGGGTCCGACCCTTTCGTAACCGAGGGGCAGGGGCGTGCATCAACATTTCTTTTTTTGTGGGTGTGCCAGATTTTCTATTTTACTTGGAATTGCAAGTGGTGATCCGGGGATCAACCTTCGCAAGTAAAAAGGAAATCAACTTCTTTCAAGTTTTCCATTGCACATATATTTAAGAAAAGAGACATTTTTCTTAGTTTGCCGTGAAAGGCGATTTTTTTGGCATTTATAGCCGATTTTTGGCGTTTATAGCCGATTTTGGCGTTTATAGCCGATTTACAATCCTTATCAATAATGAAAGACAAGAGTTGTGATTTTTGTCTCTTTTAAAAAAATACAAACTACAATGAAAAGCAAGAAAAGGAGGATCTAACTTCTCAGGAGATTGTGGGGGACTCGTTTAGATTGACGGTCGCAAGCCATATGTGGGCTTCGCCATCATCCATGCAGATGAGAACAGAGGATGCTATTTGATTCGCTTGGCTTGGCTATGACCTCGGGTTTTTAGAAGACAAAGATCAAAGGAAGATCCTATGTCCAATAAAAAACCGAGTAGACGGGCTGAAAAGCCATATCTAAGCCATTGGAGGCAGGAGGAGAAGGCAAGGACCTTGGGGGGGGGGGTACCCCCCAAGGGACTTTTGTCACCTTGTTGTGGTGGCCGGTGTAGAATTTCCGCAGAGTTTTCTCTCTTTTTCCTTTCTCTGGATTTCTGTTTGTGTGCTTGTGCTTTTTTCTCTGATTTTTCTGATGCTCTCTGATGATGTTGTCTGTGTTTTCCGATCTGGATTCCTTTGGAGTGCTCTCCTATTTATAGGCTCTTGGTAGCCATTTAGGAGAGTTTATGGGCTTTTAATGTCATTAAGCCACATAATGGGAGGAGTTACAAAAATTGAATTGTTTATTTTGTAACTCCTTTTTCTTGGCTTCTGATTGGCCGGAGGAGATTGAGGGCATTTAATCGCCTTTAATCGCCATGATGGGAGGAGTTTCATGGGTTAAATGCCATGAATCTCTTGACTTGGAACTCCCGAATGCTTGCTTCTGATTGGGCCGTCCAAAGAAATGGATTAATGACTGTAATAAAGCTAGTCAATTAATCGCATTAAGTGGTCGCCGAGCAGCTGAAGAGTCGCGGGCCGTGCCACGTCTTTTGGAATTCTTCTGTCGATGATCATCGATGGATCTTCATGTAGATCGACATCAGATGACCATGTAATTTCAGGTGTTTGTTGCCAACAGCGGGTCGGTGCCATCTGTCCTGTCGATTTCTCGATCGGTCGGGTGGAAAGCACACTTTTTTTTGGTTGACCGGGTGGCGATCAATACTGTCTTCGATACTCTTGATGATTTACCCGTGTTTTGGACGGATGTCAGAGGACTTGGTGTCTCAAAAGCATGAATTTTGGAAAGTACCAGAGGCTGGGCCCTTCGAATCGCGAAAAAAACGGCGAAAACCGGGGTTTCCGAGGCTTTCCCGGCGACCCCGGGGTCCATGGTCGCCGGCGACCCTGGCCCAGGGTCGCAGGGGGCTGCGACCCTGGGGGGGTTTTCCCCCTTTCGTGTCCCGTTTTGCGTCCGTTTTTGCTTTTTTCTGATTCTTTTTTCTTCTGTACTTTTCCTTGACATTTTGACCATTTATTGGCCTGATTTATTTGTAGGAAACCTGATGAGAATCCTTTCATTTTATTTTGCAAAGTTTCCAATTTCCTGAGAAAGCCGAAGACTTTGTCGCGCAGAGCTGCCGATTTTCCGTCAGAAGCTGAAACTGGGTCAAACGATGTCGGAATGACCTGAAATTTGGTGTGAAGCTTCCTGAGCAATAAATAAGACCAACCATAGGCTTTTGTTTGAGTTTCGAAGCCGTTTGGGGTCCTATCACCTGTAGACTTGCTTTTTGTCGCGATGAAGATGTCGCGGTTTGATGCGCGGTCAACCGATGTCCGATTGACTTGAAATTTGACAGGGAACCTATTGGAGTCATTTTAAGATGATCCATAGGTTCTGTCTTGGAAACCATGGTCCCGGAGAGCTTTGCCGCCGAGAGGCCTGATTTGGCTGTCGGAGAAGCGAAGTTAGGCCAAATGATTTTGAAATGGCCTGAAACTTCTTGTGTACTCCTCTTTTGGCTGTCTGGAAGAATGTTGCAGTTTTTGTTTGATTCTGACAAGATTTTATTTTTAGAAGCAGCATTGCCTATTTATGGCAGGTTGCGACTTCATGTAGCTCTTTGGATCTTGATGAGGCAAAGTGACATTTTTGGTGTCAACAAATGCCCCCTCGAGGTACAGCGGCGAGTTGCTTAACTTTTGTAGTCGATGTGCCTCGAAGAGATTTTTGAAGGAGAGCTTGTGACTTGACCAAGAGTCTTTGAGCAATCTTTCTTTTTGGTATTTGTAGCCTTTTGAGCTTCCAGGGGAATTTTATGGTAGTGAGAGGGATCACGTACCATCTCGAGGTAAAGTTTTGAAGATGACATCAGGGATGTGGATTTGGGTTTTGACCTTGTGACCTAACAGGCTATATGTGGCAGGTTAGGGGGTCGGGTTTGGTTTTGATCGTGTGACCCAACAAGCTGTATGTGGAATGTTGGGGGATCAATTTTGGTTTTGATCTTGTGACCTAACAGGCTGTATGTGGCAAGTTAGGGGATCAGGTTTTGGTTTTTGGTTTTGGTCTTGTGACCTAACAGGCTGTATGTGGCAAGTTAGGGGACCAGGATTTGGTTTGATGGAATGTCAATTTCAAGAATTTGGCTCAATTTGGTAAATGAAGCTGGATGGTTTGATTTTTGGAAGCTCATGGGGCTTGGAATTTTCTTTTGTATGGTCCAATCAACTCAAAAGAGGCATGGAACCATTTTTGTATGCTCTTGGTAAGAGGGATTTCTCTTTGACTAAAAGCCCAAAATTTATTTATTTATTTATTTTTTTTTTTTTTTTTTTTTGCCTAGGTGGTCAAACCTGGCTCATATGGGCTAACCCATGGGACCTTAAGCTTTTGAAATAGCTTAGATCTCATATGGTGTCATTTTTGTAAAGAATATCCAAAAATATCTCATTTGGATAGAGAATATCCAAGAATATCTTTACTTGGAGAGAATCTCTCATGATCCCTTTATTTTTGGGATAGAATATCTCAAGATATCTTTCTTTTGGGAAAGAATCCGTCATAGATTGATTTTAGGAGAAAATCTCTCAAGATCCCTTTATTTTGGGATAGGATATCTCAAGATATCTTTCTTTTGGGAAAGAATCCGTCATAGATTGATTTTTGGGAGAAAATCTCTCAAGATATCTTTCTTTTGGAAAGAATCTTTCTAATTTCTTTCTTTTGGTAAGGTTACTAATTAGTAACACTTACCTCTTTCTTGTTTCCTTCTTTGGTTTGCTCTCCTCTATAAAAGCAAAGAGAAGGTTGGATCTCTTGCTCTTATTACTTTCTTTTGCAATAATCTCAAGAGGGCTTCAAGACCAAGAGCTTTTCTTCTTCAAGATCTTCAAGAGTTTTCTTCTTCTTCTCCATCAATGGCTTCAAGTAAGTTCTCTTTTTCAAGAAAACTCCATTGTAGGAAAAAAAAATTCTTCTTTCTTTTCTTTTCTTCTTCTTTTTTTTTTCTTTTTCACGTGTTTGCCCCCTTTTTTTTGTTCACACGTTTTTTTTTTTTTTTTTTTTTTTTTGCTTTCTTTTCTCTTTTTTTTTTCATGTTTTTTTTTTTGTGGGCCGTACGGACAGATCCGTACGGATCTGGCCGTACGGCCACGTGGCCTGTGGGCCAGCCCGTTTTTTTTTTCTTTTTCTTTTCTTTTTTTTTTGTTTTCTTTCTCCTCTCCTTTTTTTTTTAGAGAAAGTTTCTTTTCTTTTTTTTTGCTCATCATGATAATGCATTTTTTTCGCAAATCTAGATGTTCATGCATGCCTTTAATTTGTAAATTAAATTTGTAGCATGATGTGATTGCATACCTGAAAGTTTTTGCAAATTTGGAAACTTGGAGCTCGCAGTGATGTTGAGCCCTTCCTGATTTTGCGGAGACTTTTAGGTTTCGAAAGTTTGGAGTTTCGGAGCTCGCAGCGATGTTGAGCCCATCTTCAAGCTTTCTATTTCTTTCGGGATAGTTCCTTTTCTTCGGAATTGCCCCGTCATCATGTCAAAATTTCGCCAGATTTTTTTTAGCGAGATTCTGTCATTTTGATGTTTGATCTTTTTTCTTTTCCATCCTTTTCAGGTGGTTCCTCTAGAGCGAACAAGGGTAAAGAGCCTGCTACAAGCGTACCTCGTCGATCTTCTAGATCTTCTAATCCGGCCGTTCAGCAGGCTTTGAGAGTCCAGTATGTTGAGAGAATCTGGAAGAGTGCGACTCCCTCAACAGAGATGAGATGAGGCAGCGACTCATCACTCTCAAAGGAGAGGAATTCTATAAGATCATGGTAAGCAGTCGTCCATGGGTGATGGAAGATCAGAGCGTTTTGCCCAAGCCTACCTTCTTCTTTGGTGATGCAGTCCCTGATGACATTACATACCAGAGGAGATCTTTTCAGTTTTCCTTCATAGCAGATGGTGAGAAGAAGACTGTTACTACCCCGGTCGATGTTTGATCGCACCGTCTCGATTCTGAGCCTTGCCCCCACATGCCCTAAGAGGGAAGATCCTCCAAGCTGGGTGAGAAGGACAAATGTAATCAAGACCGGGGTTTTTGTCGGCGGTTCTCCTGGATATACGGAGAGGTCGCCTGTTGACATGGACCTGTTGATGCCATCCAGCGGCTACCAGGGCTCTGATTATCCGTCGGTCGATTTGAGACCGGTGGGCCTTGGTATTTTTAGTGGTGACGGCAGCAATTGGATCAAGCCTTTCCGACTTCGTGGCCGCTTCAATGCTGACTCCGAGTGGAAGTCGTGGACTGATCGCGTCCTGCTGATTGGTGGCGCCGTTTTGAAGGAAGCCGGGATTTTTGATGCGGTCCGCGCCTTTAGGGAGACCGTGATCTTTTCCGACGATGCCTTCATGGCTATGCTGGAGTCATTCCTTCCACAAACCAATACCTTCGTTGTGACGAATGGTGAGATTGGTTTTTCTTTGAAGGAGCTGAGCGCTATTACCGGATTGCCCATCCTCGGCAAGCTCTATGAGGAGTTTATGCCGATTGACAGCGTCCTCGAGGGGCAGTCTGAGGAGTTTAGGCTTCTATACTTTCAGCTCGTCGCCTTCTATGATTTTTTGAAGGAGAATGGGGGGTTCGAAAGTTAGATCCAGCAGTTGGAAGAGTTTTTGCTCTTTATTCCCCAACTTTTTTGATAGTAGGGAGCCTTCTGATAGCATGACCCAGGAAGCTGGAGCTCAGGATCCAAAGAAGATCTTGGTCATGCAAGAAGAGTTGAGAGATTTCTGTGCAAGTACAAACGCCATATGTCCTGACATTGCACTGAGGAGAGATCTCGCTGTTTACCTCACTTATTGGCTTGGTGAGGCTGTTTTTGCTGGAGGAGATGGAACGCACATCAGGCCGCATTGTATTTTCCCGGCTTGTCAGATGGCGTTTGGAGAGCAGCTTGCTTTGGTGCCAGCTCTTTACTCCTACCTGTGTACCGAACTGCAGGCTGCTGCTTTTCTGGTTCGGCTTGGGCTTCCCATGAATAGGGTATTTTCAGCCCATATCTTTTATTCGTGGTATGTATATCACTGTCCTGGCTTCCATCGGCTGGGTACTGCACAGGATGATGATCCTCTGATGATTCGACTGGCTAAGGGCAAAGCCGTGTCCGAATCACTTTTGTTTGCCCGCATGAGGATCCGACGGTTCAGGGACGTCGAGATGGGGCAATCTTCAGTAAAGCTTTCCCCGGAGTTGCGGAAGAAGGCTTTTGATTTTGGTGCCTCCCGAGACTCTACCAGGGCGGGGTCGGGAAGGCATTATTCCTTGACAAATGCAGAGAGAGAGTGGCTTTTCAGCATACGTGTCGGCACGATGGTGTACCGCAGACATCTTTTCGTCGACATCCAGCCGTATGTACCCTCTCGCTTTGCTTTGCAGCTTGGCTTTTCTCAAGGCATTGTTGGAGCGCCTTCAAGTATGGTGAAGCGCTTTGGAGGTTTACAGGACGGGAGAAATGCATGGGCTTTCTATAGTGCTGAAGACACTACAGCCATGATTTCTTATCCTGTGTTGCTGACTTCCCGTACTGCCGGCTTTGCGAAGTGGTTCGCGGAGAGCTTTTCGGCATATCGGGGGCTTTCCAAGAAGGAGCTTGATGTGAAGCTGGTATCTGGAAAGGGCCTTGGAAAGTCGGATGGCATCCGGCGAGAGGAAGTTTGGGCCTTCCTTTCTGGAGAGAAGCACAAGATAGGCTTTCTCGGTGACCAGGGCGTCATCGGTTCTGAAGCTGTTCGAGAAATACCTGACGAGGCTTTGGAGCAGCTAGAACAGGAGGAAGCCGATCTTGGCGCTTGGATGCAAGCGGCACAGAGGCAAGCTTCCGTGGAGTCTACTGGCAAGAGCAGACCATCCAGTGAGGAGTCAAGTGGGAAACTTGACTCTGACGGCGGGGCAGGTTCCTCTAAGAAGCGAGCCCGCAGAAGTAAGAGGAGGAGGAGTCATCATAGTAGCAAGGGGCGGCATGAGGACTCTCCTAACTTGGAAGTTCCTCTTACTATCAATGAGGATGTGCCAGTGGATGCTGACGAGCCTCCAGAGAAGAGAAGCCGAGAAGAAGAGACCGTGAGTTTGGCTGATGACCAGTTCTTCAAGGAGATGTTCCTGGACCCTGCTGATAAGGCTAAGTCTGACCTGGATGAGGCTACAGAAAGTAGGAAGCAGGCAGTCCGAAAGAGGAACTTAGAAGAGCTAGCCATCATCAGGCTGACGCATGACCTTAGCATCCTTGACAGGGAGGTCGATGAGGCCAGGAAACGTCTTGAGCATTTGCAGGCACAAGTCGCTGCCAAGTGGACTGCCATAATAGAGGCTCGCGACAGGGAGAGTGCCCTGATTCACCAGGTTGCAGATGCCGAACGGGTTCTCAAAAGGAAGTCTGATGAGGAGGAACAATGGCAAACTGCTCGAGGTAAGCTTCCTGGTGTGAAAGAAGGGGTACAGCCCACTCCAGCATCTCATGGCAGGTTCCTGAAGAAGCGTGCCTTGGAATCCTTGACGGATGAGGCTAAAAGTTTGCTCGGGGAGCTGAACTCTTGGCTGGAGACCATTTTTGACTGAGCTCCTGTATATCATCCTTCTCTCTTTTCTTTTTTTTTGGTACCACTTGTATTTTTTTGGTACTTATTTTTTTGTAGTGCTTGTGAACACTTTCTCTCTTTTTTTGGTACCACATGTATTTTTTGGTACTCTTTTCTTTTTTCTTTTGTTATCCCTACGCTCACTTGAATCTTTTTGTGATAAAAGTAATTGCTAAATGGGATGCTCTCTTTTTTTTTGTTATCCCTACGCTCACTTGAATCTTTTTGTGATAAAAGTAATTGCTAAATGGGTTTTGATCAAAAGGTTATCTTTTTGTGAAAATCTTTTGTCAAGTGATTGTTTTGGCATGAAAGCCAGGTTTTTGTTTGTGGCATGGAAGCCAATTTTGGCATGAGAGCCAGCTTTTCTTGTGGCATTGATAGCCGAGTTTTTTTTGTTTGTGGCATCTATAGCCAGTTTTGGTGGCATTGATAGCCGAATTTCTTTTGGTGGCATTGATAGCCGAATATGTTTTGGTGGCATTGATAGCCGGTTTGTTTTGTGGCATCTATAGCCGGTTTTGTTTTGGTGGCATTGATAGCCGGGTTTTTTTTTGAAATCCAAGTTTTTTTTTTGTTTGTTTGTGGCATTGATAGCCGGTTTTGTTTTGGTGGCATTGATAGCCGGTTTGTGGCATTTATAGCATGTTTGTGGCATTTATAGCCGGTTTGGTTTTCGGTGGCATTGATAGCCGGTTTGTGGCATTTATAGCCTGTTTGTGGCATTTATAGCCGGTTTGGTTTTCAAAAAATGCAAGTATCGACTAAAAGTCGCCTCCCTGCTGAATGTTCTTGCAAGTATCGATGGAATGTCGCATCCTTGCTCATTCGGTTGCGAGTATCGATGGAATGTCGCATCCTCGCGGATTTGGGTGCAAGTATCGATGGAATGTCGCATCCTTGCTTTTCAAAAATTTGGTTTTGCGGGTACTGACTTGATGTCGTTTCCCCACGATTTTTGAAGTTCGTGGTTTTCTCGAACCTTTTGGGTTATGGATATCAACTGAAATGTTGCGTCTCCACAGTTTTTTAGGTTTTTTAGGTTTTTTCGAACCTTTGAAATTTGGGTTGTGGATATCAACTGAAATGTTGCGTCTCCACAGTTTTGGATTTTGCAAGTATCGACGAAATGTCGCTTCCCTGCGATTTTGGAAGTGTCGAACGTGGTTCGCTTGCTTCCGATTTGTGCGAGTATCGACTAAGCGTCGCTTCCTCGCGGGTTTTTGAAAAACCATTTTTTTTTTGTTTAAAGACACGAGGGTCATAAGTTTTGACCTAAAACCATTTTGGCGGTAAAAGGCAGGGTGGACTAGGGTGGAAATCCCTGAATCCGGATTTTGTTTCAAACCATGAATTTTGGGTTCAAGGGTTGAAAATTTTGGTCAAGTTAGGGAAAGGTTCCTAAGATTGGATTTTTTTTTTTTGAACAATGAAACGATGAAAGTAAGCATTGTTTTAGATTTCTAGAAATTTCAATATTTGACATAAAAATTCTAAAAAAAGGGTGGGTTTAGCGAGCGTGTACCTGGAAACCGGTTTTGGCCGTACAGGCATTGCTCTTACCCAGTTGGGTAAGTCTTCAAGGGTAGTACCGCTTTAAGAACTTGCCGTTGATGGGCAGCATACATCTGTCACCTTCCATGTTTAGGAGTGCGTATGCGCCATTGGAGAAAACCTTGTCGATGACGTAGGGTCCTTCCCATTTTGGCTCGAATTTGCCTTTGGACTTGTGAGCGAAGACCATTGGTCTTTTTACCGCAAGAACCAAGTCATTCTTTTTGTAGGCGCGTTGCCTGACCTTTTTATCGAAAGATCCTGCCATACGTGCTTGGTAAAGTTCAATGCTTTGTTGAGCTTCGAGCCGTCTCTCATCGAGATTGTCCAGCTCATGGAGTCGCAATTTGACATTGCTTTCTTGAGTCATGTCATTTTGCAAGGATACCCTCAAGGAAGGAATTTGTACTTCCAAGGGCACGACAGCTTCGCATCCATAGACCAAGGAGAATGGTGTGCTATGGGTTGGTCCTCGAACGGTGGTTCGATAGGCCCACAAAGCTTCAGACATTTTGTCGCTCCAGTCTCTTTTGTGATTAGAGACCATTTGTTTGAGGATTTTGCAGAGTGTCTTGCTGAAAGCTTCTGCTAATCCGTTTGCTGCCGGATTGTATGGAGATGAAGGACAGCTTTGAATTTTGTATTTGTCGCAGAACCTGTAGAATCGATGATCCCGGAACTGTGGTCCGTTATCATGGACGAATCTTTTGGGTATGCCGAAACGACAAATGATGTTGGTGCGTAGGAACTGAAGGACTGATGAGGTCTTCATTTCGTTAAACGCAAATGCTTCTGACCACTTGGAGAAGTAATCCGTAGCGGCGAAGATGAAGCGATGACCTTTGCTTGAAGGGGGAGAAATAGGACCTATGATGTCCATACCCCAGGCTTCGAAAGGCCATGAGATCGCTGTAGGATGCAGCCATTCTGGAGGCATGTGAATGTAATCTCCATGAACTTGGCATTGTTGGCAGCGCTTAGCAAATTGCATTGCGTCAGCTACCATGGTAGGCCAGTAATATCCTAACCTTTTTATCTGATCATAGAGCTTAGGTCCAGCCTGATGAGCTCCGCAAAGACCAGCATGAACTTCTTTGAGTGTTTTCTTCAGCCTCTTGTTGTGACAAGCAGCGTAGAAGTACTCCGTTGAAGGATTTCCTGTAAAGGATTTTTGAAGGAATATCCAAATGGAAGCTTGGGGTTCGCCTTTGGATGCTTACCCGTTCTTTTGGATCTTCAGGTAGGATTCCGAACATAATGTAATCAATGAACGGATCCCTCCAGTCGCCAATTGAAGTTTGAAGGATTGAAATCCGACTTCCGACCACTTGGTGGCATTCAGCAACTGCTTGGTGTGTGTTAAGAGGAGGAAGGATTCTCCTTTCGCACACTGTGATTTGCATGTTTTCCCCTTCCTGGATTGCCATGGATGCGGCAAGTCCGGCTAGGGCATCTGCACGTATGTTTTCACCTCTACGAATGTGGGTGATGTGACAGATGTCAAACTTTTGCAGAAGTGATTGTGCCTTGTTGTAGTAGGGCAGCAAATCTGGCTTCCTGACTTCAAATTTCTGATTCATCTGGTTGACGATCAGTTGAGAGTCTCCAAAGACTTCCAGCATGGTGATACCGGATTCGATGGCGAGTTCCAATCCTAAGATCAGAGCTTGATATTCAGCTGCATTGTTTGTGCATGGTTCCAGTAGCGAGAAAGCGTGTGGAATCATGTATTTGTCGGGGCTAACAAAGAGGATGCCAACTCCCGAGATCAGCTGTCTTTTTTCATTTGTCCTGGTTGCACCGTCAAAGTACATGTCCCAGGAGGCACTTTGTGAGAAAGTCTCCACATTATAGACTGGTTCGTCTGGGAGATCATCTCTGAGTGGAGAATCTTTAGGCAATGGATGCTCTGCGAGGAAGTCTGCTAGAGCTTGCCCTTTGATTGCTTTTTGTGGTACATACCTAATATCAAATTGTGACAGAAGGATGGACCATTTTGCCAGTCGAGCATTGAGAGAACCTGCCTTTGTGACAAGGACCTTCAAGAGGTTGACCCTCGAGACCAGGTAGACTGTGTTGGAAAGCAAGTAGTGACGCAGCTTTTGTACGGCGAACATCACTGCAAGACATTCTTTTTCGACTGGAGAGTAGCGATGCTCTGCACCTACTAGCATGCGGCTGAGGTAATATAGAGCAGCTTCTTTTCTTTGATCATTTTCTTGCGCAAACAGAGCTCCCAAAGAGTGATCAAGGGCTCTTGTGTACAAGATGAATGGTTTTCCAGTGGTAGGAGCAGCTAACACTGGAGGTTTTGTCAGGTATGACTTGATGTCTTGGAAAGCAGCTTCACAGTCAGCATCCCAGACAAAGTTTACACCTTTTTTCATCAACCGGGAGAATGGACGGCATTTCCCCGAAAGATTGGAGATGAACCGTCTGATGTAGTCCAATCTCCCTTGAAGCCCTTTGAGTTCTCTCAAGGTTCTTGGAGAGGGCATTTCTAGAATGGCTTTGACTTTTATGGGGTCAAGCTCTATTCCAGCTTTCCGAACTAAGAATCCGAGGAACTTACCCGACGAGACGCCGAAGAAGCATTTTAATGGATTCATTCGCAGTTTGTGTTTGCGAAGCCGGAGTGTAAGTGCTCTCATCAGACGATGCTTCGGAAGAGCTATAATCCCGAATTATCACATTACAGGAAGCTCTGACGGGAGACGTTGCCTGATCGGAGTCAGACTCATCCTCGGATGTGAGAGGATCGTCTATCCAGCAATTTTCTCCATTTTCAGGAGTTAAGGGAGGATGTACCTGGTGGTCTTCAGGGACTTCAGGCTCTGGATTGCGAGGAGGCTCGTTGACGCGTTCTTGCTCTTGTTCTAGAGCGAGTCGCTGCAAGATCCTTGCATATTCTTCAAGATCAGGCATGGGAGCCGGATCTTCTTCTTCATCATCTCTTTGTGGCTCAACATTGTTGATTTCCACTGGAGAAATGAGAGGTGCTGGTTCAGCAGCATTTTCTTGTACAACCTCTTGGTCTTCTTCATCATCAGACCAGGATCCTTGTGGCTGTAGGGGGTTATACCAGATTACTGGCATAAGATGAGACTCAGGAACCCATTCTTCATCGGAGAGATATTCTCTGTTTCAAGGGATTCCTCCCACTCATCTGTGTAGTTGGATTCGAATCCATCATCGGTGTCGCTGGACTCGTATCCATCAATGGAGAATCCAACTACCGAATTGCAAGAGTATGATGCCTCCTGCATGGCTTCTTTAAATTGAGGTGGCATGAAATCACTGAGAGTGAATTTCCTTACCCCCTTTGAAGTCTCTGGAAGGGATGTTTTTGTTACCTCCAGTGAAGCGGTAGAGGAAGCCTCTGCCTTTTCTTTGACCTCCAGTTTTGGCTGGGTCTTCTCTTGCCGTTTGAGCTTGAGGAGATGTTTCCTAGCCTGCCTTCGCTGTTGAGCTGTAGGCTTTATTTTCACGACCTCCCAATTTTCATCTTCCAGGAGATCGGGATGTACCCATATCGGTTGTCCGTCTGGTGTCGTGTAAGGAACCAGTTCTTCGGACGCTTTGATTGAGTTTATCACCTTGAAGGAAGTAGTGATCTTCTTCTTCGGTGATCTTGATGTTTGTCCACATGTCACCATGTTGACGGAGGCAGACCCATAGTTTTTGTCAAAGGTGATGACTCCGTTTTTCCACATCTCATTTATTTTCTCTCTCACAACGAAGCATTGATTGAGAGGATGCGAGATCATCTGGTGGTATGGACAGTACCGAGGATCGTTGGTTTTGCCAACATCACCCGGTCTTTTTGGTTCAGGCAAGGTGAGCTTGCCGTTTGCCACAAGAGCCCCGAAGATTTCATCAACATCTTCATCAA
Organism: Litsea cubeba; assembly: GCA_012931725.1. Taxonomy (NCBI): domain Eukaryota; kingdom Viridiplantae; phylum Streptophyta; class Magnoliopsida; order Laurales; family Lauraceae; genus Litsea; species Litsea cubeba. The sequence continues at coordinate 81,050,070 of CM022946.1, read as the reverse complement.
ACGGGTATTTCTTCTCTACTCGTTCTTTGAAGGCGTCTGAGAGTTCAGGTCTCTTACCAGCAGCTTTGTTTTCAGCTTTCTTTGGTGGCTGAGGAGCTGACTTGGTCTGCACATTGAGGACCTCTTTTTTCTTTGGTTTAGAGGTTGCAATGGCGGTTGGCTCTTTCTTTGATGATTTCTGACTGTTGAGGTCTTTAATCACCGTTTCAGCTTCCATGGAAGCTTCTAGGAGTTCTCCCAGGTTTTTTGACTTGTTGCCGATGATCATGGAGCGAATTCTGGCTCTCATGTTGTTTCGGCAGATGTCGACTAGCGACGCTTGTGGCAATACATCAGAGCATTTGTATGCCATTGCTTTCCACTTGTGAATGAAGTCATATGTTGATTCATTCTCCCCCTGTTTTAGGCTGCACAGCTGAGCCATAGTAGCGGGGTGATCCTCACCTTTGAAGTGAGTCAGGAAGCGTGTCTCTAGCATGGCCCAGTTTTAGATTGAGTCCTCCGGCAGAGTGGAGTACCAATCGAAGGCCGTACCTTTTAGGGTACTTGCAAAGAGGCGAATCTTGAGTGCATCTTGATCCGCGATAGCTCCCGTCAGGATCTTGAAGTGGATGACGTGCTGTCTGGCTGATCCTTTCCCCGTATATGTTTGGAGAGTAGGATGCTTGAATTTGGTGGGGAACGGGACCGAGTCCATCCATAAGGGATATGGTGGCTTGATCCCATGCTCCTTGAGTATATCCTCTTCTTTTGCTTTGGCGAGGATACCGTCTACGTCCTTTTTGGTAAGGGCGCGTGACTCATTTTCTTCTCTATTTACCTCGTCGTCTTGATGATTCGGAGGAGGTTCATTGTTCGCCTGATTTTGGAAGGCGAGGAGAAGGTTTTCCATCAGAGTTTCAATCCTCTGCTGGCCCTGTTCCAACTGTTGGATGCGGGTGATCGCATCTTCTGGAGGTGGATTGCGGGGTGGTGGCTCAGAATTTGTAGCCAAGACATTCATCCTTCGTGATTCAAACGAAGAAACTGTCCTGGTGACTGAGCTGGGGCTCATTCTTTTCGAAGAAGAGCTTGAGGAAGGATCACTCTGCTGTCCTTTGCTTGAAGGAGCAGGGGATTCTTCTGAATGTCTTCTTGTCCTGGAGAAGCTGCGGGTCATCGGACGTCGGACATGGATTTTTGTTGCTGATTTTTGGCGCCTTCTGGTTTTTCCAACCATATGGACGGCAGCAACTTGGTTGGGTCTTTCTTTTTCGACCCATTTGGGAGAGACTTGAAGTGTGGGAGGCTGGGTCCTTTGCTTCTGTAGTCTCTTTTGTCGGTACGACGCGCGGCGGCGTATACGACGAGCAATTTGAGCTTCGGTCAGCTCTGACTTGGCTTTGACAATGAAGGATGTGCTCCCTCGGGCGCAGCAGCCGAGCCTGTCTTCTTTGTAACTGGGCAAGGACAGGATGCGAACCCTATCCTTCGCCAGTTGCAGCGAAGCTTTGAATTTGTGAAGTTCGGCCCCTGTAGAGATGAAGGGTCGAACTGCAGATTTGTAGGCCTTAGCAGGTGCTTGTGGAGGCCTTGTGACGCATGACTTGATTTTGGGCTTGTAGGAACAAGCCGGCTCATGCTGGGATGACTTGGAAGTCAGATTGGAGATGGGTCTCTCCTCCTTCATGTAAGCAAGAGGGTAGAACTGGTTCTCCTTGAGTGGGGCCAGGAATGCTGGCTTAGTGGATGTTTGGGACCTTCTCTGTTTTGGTGAAGGTCTTGGGGACCAAGTCTTGGAGTGGACCTGGTTGTTTGCAGGTTGAGGCTTCGCGGGGCTGCCACGGGCTTCAGGCCTTCTGGTGCTCGCCTTTGGTGTCATGGTAGTGACACGTTGAGAGGCGAGTTTCTGCTTCTTGGAGGGAGCAGTTTGTTCCTCAGGAAGTGGGAATGGTCCCAGCGTCCCAAAGACGATAGTCCGGGGAGTCGAGGTCGACCCGGAGTTCAGAGAGTTGCCGAGGGAGTTGACACTTCGGCAGCTGATGGGGCGCTTGTAGGTGCGCGTGGTTTGCTTCTGTTGAAGCATGAGTTGGTGCTTGTTTTCGTCGAAAGTAATGGTTAGTGAAGCTGCCATTGTTAGTTTTTCGAAAATTTCTGAAACAAGACCACATCCATTAGTAATCACAAGAATATAATGATCATAAATGGGATTTTCTATGGTTTCGTCTTTTCAAATTGCTCGAGGTAGATGACCCAAACAATTTGAGGAAGGCAAAATGCCATAGAGGGTACAATTGTTCCGATCGCAGGTATGGTAAGCCCAAAATGGGCATCCCAGTGACTGCTAGAAGCAATTGTGAACTTAAATTCGACTTATCGAGAAGCAGAGCTTGCTCGAGGTAAGAAGAATATAAAGTTGGAGTTACAAATGTGCCGGTCGCAATACAGTAGACCCTGAAAGGGCGTACTAGTACCGCTAGACACAAATGTTTTGAGACCGCATCTATGAGATGAGATTCTCTGTTTTGAAAGGTTAAGATTGGATTCATCAAAGAGAGCAGATGGTATCCCAATCTGAACACGGGCTCAGCGATTTCCGCGAGCGCCAGTGCTCAGAAAGAAATGAACCATAATTTCTCGGATCTGAATCTAAAAATGACGAGTTTTTTTTTTGAAAGGCCAATATCGGGTTCATCAAAGAGAGCAAAAGGTACTCCAATCTGAACACGGGCTCAGCGATTTCCGCGAGCGCCAGTGCTCAGAAAGAAGAAGACCAAGATTTCTCCAATCTAAACCCAAAATGACGGAAGTTTTTTTTTTTTGAAGATTTTTGAAGATTTTTTTTTTTTTTTTTTTAAAATCTTTTTTTTTATTTTTTATTTATTTTATTTATTTTTATTATTTTTTTTTTAAGATTTTTTTTTTTGAAAATTTTTTTATTTTTTATTTTTTATTTTAAATTTTTTATTTTTAAAAATTTTATTTTTGAAAAAAAATTTATTTAAAAGACGAGAGAGTACACATAGGCCTCCTAACCCGGTCTTATGAAATCTTGATTGATAGAATTGCCCCAAGGTAAGGGTAGGATTACTTAATGAACCCGTTTGGAGGACCCTTGCCTAGAACAGTCAAGCTGTCTCCACACTCTGGACAAGGCTTTTCTTTGAATCAACCAAGATCAAAGAACACAGTTGGTTTAACCTTAGTGGTCTATGTCTTTTTTTTTTATTTTATTTTTATTTTGTTTTTTTTTTTATGAATTCATCGAAGAGAAACAATGGCCCAAAACCTTAGTCGAACAGGCTCAACATTTCTGCAAGCGCGATGAACGATAGGAACGGATCAAGGTTTCTCAATTTTGAATCAAAATTGAGAAATCTAAATTTATATATATATATATATATATTTAATGAACTCATCGAAGAGAAACCATGGCCCAAAACCTTAGTCGAACAGGCTCAACATTTCTGCAAGCGCGATGAACGATAGGAACGGATCAAGGTTTCTCAATTTTGAATCCAAATTGAGAAATCTGATTTTTTTGTTACTTTTTTTTTATATATATATATATATTTTTTTTTATTTTTAATGAACTCATCGAAGAGAAACCATGGCCCAAAACCTTAGTCGAACAGGCTCAACATTTCTGCAAGCGCGATGAACGATAGGAACGGATCAAGGTTTCTCAATTTTGAATCCAAATTGAGAAATCTGATTTTTTTGTTACTTTTTTTTATATATATATATTTTTTTTTATTTTTAATGAACTCATCGAAGAGAAACCATGGCCCAAAACCTTAGTCGAACAGGCTCAACATTTCTGCAAGCGCGATGAACGATAGGAACGGATCAAGGTTTCTCAATTTTGAATCCAAAAATGACAAATCTGATTTTTTTATTTTTTATTTTTTTTTTGAAAAGAGAAAGAGTGGAAATAAACTCAAAGAATTAGAAATTTCCAAACAAAAAATCTCATCTCATTTTTTTTTATGCGGAATTCAACATGGGCCACCAATTATAAAGTAGCCAAGGAATCGAGAAAAGAAATATAAGCATAGAGCAAAATATATGATATGCAAATATTTCATTTCTAGCATCGTGTTCTCAAATAAACGAGTCCCACCGGGTGATGCCAGCTTGATGGACCGCGCTCCTGCTTGGTTCTACCGAGGTCGGCGGACGTGGGAGTCCGTCGGGTCCGACCCTTTCGTAACCGAGGGGCAGGGGCGTGCATCAACATTTCTTTTTTTGTGGGTGTGCCAGATTTTCTATTTTACTTGGAATTGCAAGTGGTGATCCGGGGATCAACCTTCGCAAGTAAAAAGGAAATCAACTTCTTTCAAGTTTTCCATTGCACATATATTTAAGAAAAGAGACATTTTTCTTAGTTTGCCGTGAAAGGCGATTTTTTTGGCATTTATAGCCGATTTTTGGCGTTTATAGCCGATTTTGGCGTTTATAGCCGATTTACAATCCTTATCAATAATGAAAGACAAGAGTTGTGATTTTTGTCTCTTTTAAAAAAATACAAACTACAATGAAAAGCAAGAAAATGAGGATCTAACTTCTCAAGAGATTGTGGGGGACTCGTTTAGATTGACGGTCGCAAGCCATATGTGGGCTTCACCATCATCCATGCAGATGAGAACAGAGGATGCTATTTGATTCGCTTGGCTTGGCTATGACCTCGGGTTTTTAGAAGACAAAGATCAAAGGAAGATCCTATGTCCAATAAAAAACCGAGTAGACGGGCTGAAAAGCCATATCTAAGCCATTGGAGGCAGGAGGAGAAGGCAAGGACCTTGGGGGGGGGTACCCCCCAAGGGACTTTTGTCACCTTGTTGTGGTGGCCGGTGTAGAATTTCCGCAGAGTTTTCTCTCTTTTTCCTTTCTCTGGATTTCTGTCTGTGTGCTTGTGCTTTTTTCTCTGATTTTTCTGATGCTCTCTGATGATGTTGTCTGTGTTTTCCGATCTGGATTCCTTTGGAGTGCTCTCCTATTTATAGGCTCTTGGTAGCCATTTAGGAGAGTTTATGGGCTTTTAATGTCATTAAGCCACATAATGGGAGGAGTTACAAAAATTGAATTGTTTATTTTCTAACTCCTTTTTCTTGGCTTCTGATTGGCCGGAGGAGATTGAGGGCATTTAATCGCCTTTAATCGCCATGATGGGAGGAGTTTCATGGGTTAAATGTCATGAATCTCTTGACTTGTAACTCCCGAATGCTTGCTTCTGATTGGGCCGTCCAAAGAAATGGATTAATGACTGTAATAAAGCTAGTCAATTAATCGCATTAAGTGGTCGCCGAGCAGCTGAAGAGTCGCGGGCCGTGCCACGTCTTTTGGAATTCTTCTGTCGATGATCATCGATGGATCTTCATGTAGATCGACATCAGATGACCATGTAATTTCAGGTGTTTGTTGCCAACAGCGGGTCGGTGCCATCTGTCCTGTCGATTTCTCGATCGGTCGGGTGGAAAGCACACTTTTTTTTGGTTGACCGGGTGGCGATCAATACTGTCTTCGATACTCTTGATGATTTACCCGTGTTTTGGACGGATGTCAGAGGACTTGGTGTCTCAAAAGCATGAATTTTGGAAAGTACCAGAGGCTGGGCCCTTCGAATCGCGAAAAAACGGCGAAAACCGGGGCTTCCGGGGCTTTCCCGGCGACCCCGGGGTCCATGGTCGCCGGCGACCCTGGCCCAGGGTCGCAGGGGGCTGCGACCCTGGGGGGGTTTTCCCCCTTTCGTGTCCCGTTTTGCGTCCGTTTTTGCTTTTTTCTGATTCTTTTTTCTTCTGTACTTTTCCTTGACATTTTGACCATTTATTGGCCTGATTTATTTGTAGGAAACCTGATGAGAATCCTTGCATTTTATTTTGCAAAGTTTCCAATTTCCTGAGAAAGCCGAAGACTTTGTCGCGCAGAGCTGCCGATTTTCCGTCAGAAGCTGAAACTGGGTCAAACGATGTCGGAATGACCTGAAATTTGGTGTGAAGCCTCCTGAGCAATAAATAAGACCAACCATAGGCTTTTGTTTGAGTTTCGAAGCCGTTTGGGGTCCTATCACCTGTAGACTTGCTTTTTGTCGCGATGAAGATGTCGCGGTTTGATGCGCGGTCAACCGATGTCCGATTGACTTGAAATTTGACAGGGAACCTATTGGAGTCATTTTAAGATGATCCATAGGTTCTGTCTTGGAAACCATGGTCCCGGAGAGCTTTGCCGCCGAGAGGCCTGATTTGGCTGTCGGAGAAGCGAAGTTAGGCCAAATAATTTTGAAATGGCCTGAAACTTCTTGTGTACTCCTCTTTTGGCTGTCTGGAAGAATCTTGCAGTTTTTGTTTGATTCTGACAAGATTTTATTTTTAGAAGCAGCATTGCCTATTTATGGCAGGTTGCGACTTCATGTAGCTCTTTGGATCTTGATGAGGCAAAGTGACATTTTTGGTGTCAACACTTTCGAGTCTCAATACGCACTTTATCATTTAAATGTTGTGGATTTTCATTGGCATCAAACATACTCTTTATTAATCAATGTTTAAAGGTTAAATGTGTATTGAGATGGTTCCTTGGTAAGTCATTAAGTCATTCTCCACTATCCATTCCATTTCAAGTCAGAGAAGGTATTTGTATTTGTATTCCTCGGTGAACTAATTTAAATAGCATCGGTGAGTTGTTATAAAATCATGTGGTTTTCCATATTCTAAAGGATTGATCGTGTGATTTTATACAAATCACTTTGATGTGTATTTGGGCGGTTTACCATGGAATTCGTATGTTTTCTCCGAATCGATTTGAAGGAGATTGGAGTGGTTCGCCACATTCGGGATTTCTTCGATAAGACTATTATTTTGATAAGACTAGTATTTTGAAAACAAAACCTCGAGGCAAGACTGGGCCAGAGCTTTATAGTGCGAGCCCATGAGCTAAAGAGACTATGATTTCAAAAATAAAACTTCGAGGCAAGATGGGGCCAGAGCTTTGTAGTGTGAGCCCATGAGGCAAAGGTATTACTATGGTTTGATTTGTATCGGTTCGAGTTTTCAAAACTAATGGCACCACTAGGCTTAGGTCACCTTGTCGGGCTGATCACCCGGCTTGGGATCTTTAATTTGTCCACCAGCTGCAGCTTGGATTCTGTCTGTACCGACCATGGCAACGGTTCCTATCTGCCGGTCCCACGTGTAGTGGCTACAGTTCTGATTTTGATCTGCCGGTCCTATTTGTATGGCTACGGTTCTGATTCTATTTCCGGTCCCACGTGTAGTGGCTACGGTTCTGTCTGCTCTTGTTACTTCGGTAATAGGAGAATATAGCTACGTGTGGTTGCCAATGTTTTATCTATTATTATTTTGTTTTATGATTCTTGTTTGTTTATACTCATTATATTCTTTGAATTTTGTTAATGTTATGAAACTGATCTTTTATCGTATTGCCTCTATTATTCAGGATTTTAAATGTATTTCCAATTATTAAATGTTTTATGCAGGCTATTATCTTTCCAAGACATTTATGCTCAGGATCTGTCCATTTATTTGCTTTGATATTTATGTTCAGTCTTTCGATCATTTTATCATGCTTTAATGCTATTATTGTTTAGACTCTTTAATCGGTTTTACAATGATTCCATAAGGTTTTATGAATGTCCTTTTGTTTCATATTACTTGTTTATTTACTTGCCAGACCGTCGTGTCTGACCCTGTTTGTTTGGTGCCAGTTTCCTCTCTTTCTGTTTTTAGGTGTTTGATCGGAGGAGGCGGTGGGACCGCCGGTCTGACGTGAGAGGCTGCCCATTGATATCATCTAGATGTCAAGTTTGGCACCGGAGCTCGTAAAAATCACTTGGGGTAGTATGTCACTTGGTGGTTTATTTGTATGGCTTTCTTAGCCTTTTTCATTGGGTTTGTAATTAAGAAATTTGTTAATTGTAACTTGAATATGTGGGAAATAAATAGTCTTGTTACTACCGGCTCAGTATTTTGTGACTTATGATTTGTGCCAGTCGGCTTATATGATGGCTTTATGATATTGATCGAGTGCGACACGGAATCCGATGGCCACGGACTCCGGGTCGTAACACCATGATTAGCTTCCGCGAAAATATACTCTGATCGTGATGGAATTTTATTATCCTTATTCACGCGGATCTTGGGAAATATAGCAAAAGTTTCAAATTTATCCCAAAAAATTCGCATCCCGAGGTCGGATCACTGCAGGGCCCGGTTTCGGGGTGTGACATTAGGAAACCAGGATTTGGTTTGGATTTTTGTGGAATGTCAATTTCAAGGTTTTGGCTCAATTTGGTATATGAGGCTGGATGGTTTGATTTTTGGAAGCTCATGGGGCTTGAAATTCTTTTTTGTATGGTCCAATCAACTCAAAAGAGGCATGGAACCATTTTTGTATGCTCTTGGTAAGAGGGATTTCTCTTTGACTAAAAGCCCAAATTTTTTTTTTAAAGTGCCTAGGTGGTCAAACCTGGCTCATATGGGCTAGCCCATGGGACCTTAAGCTTTTGAAATGGCTTAGATCTCATATAGTGTCATTTTTATAAAGAATATCTAAAAATATCTCATTTGGATAGAGAATATCTAAGAATATCTTTATTTGGAGAGAATCTCTCATGTTTCCTTTATTTTGGGAGAGAATATCTCAAGATATCTTTCTTTGGGAGAGAATATCTGAAATCTCCTATCTTTTAGGAGAAAATCTCTCATTGATTTATTTTTTGGGAGAGAATCCCTCAAGATATCTTTCTTTTGGGAAAGAATCTTTCTAATTTCTTTCTTTTGGTAAGGTTACTAATTAGTAACACTTACCTCTTTCTTCTTTTCTTCTTTGGTTTGCTCTCTTCTATAAAAGCAAGGAGGAGGTTGGATCTCTTGCTCTTATTGCTTTCTTTTGCAACAATCGCAAGAGGGCTTCAAGACCAAGAGTTCTTCTTCTTCAAGATCTTCAAGGCTGTCTTCTTCTTCTCCATAAATGGCTTCAAGTAAGTTCCCTTTTTCAAGAAAACTCCATTGTAGGAAATGTGATGATAAAAAAAGTTCTTTTTTTTGTTTCTTTCTTTTCTTTTCTTCTTTTTCTTTTCTTTTTGACGTGTTTTCCCTTTTTTTTACACGTTTTTTTTTTCTTTATCTTTTTTTTTTTGCATGTCTTTTTTTTTGTGGGTCGTACGGACAGATCCGTGCGGATATGGCCGTATGGCCACGCGGCCTATGGGCCACGGCCTATCGGCCAACTCCTTTTTTTTTGTTCTTTTCTTTCTCCCCCTTTTTTTTTGAGAAAGTTTTTTTTTTCTTTTTTTTTTTTGCTCATCATGATAATACATTTTTTGGCAAACCAAGATGTTCATGCATGCATTCTTTTGTAAATTGAATTTGTAGCATGATGTGATAGCATAACTGAAAGTTTTTGTAAATTTGGGAGTTTCGGAGCTCGCAGCAATGTTGAGCCCTTCCTGATTTTGCGGAGACTTTGAGGTTTCGAAAGTTTGGAGTTTCGGAGCTCGCAGTAATGTTGAGCCCATCTTCAAGCTTTCTATTTCTTTCGGGATATTTCCTTTTTCTTTGGAATTTCCCCGGAGTCATGTCAAAATTTCGCCAGATTTTTTTTTAGCGAAATTCTGTCATTTTTTATGATTGATCTTTTTCTTTTCCAACCTTTTGTAGGTGGTTTCTCCAGAACGAACAAGGGTAAAGAGCCTGCTACAAGCGTACCTCATCGATTTGCTAGATCTTCTAATCCGGCCATTCAGCAGGCTTGGGAGAAGGTCCAGTATGTTGAGAGAAACCTGGAAGAGTGCGACTCCCTCAACAAAGATGAGATGAGACAGCCAGTAATCGCTCTCAAGGGAGAGGAATTTTATAAGATCATGGTAAGCAGTCGTCCATGGGTGATAGACGATCAGAGGGTTTTGCCCAAGCCTACCTTCTTCTTTGGTGATCAGTCCCTGATGGCATGACATACCAGAGGAGATGTTTTAAATTCTCTTTCACAACTGATGGTGAGAAGAAGACAGTTGATACCCGGTCGACGTTTGATCGCACCGTCTCGATCATGAGCCTTGCCCCCACGTGCTCTAAGAGGGAAGATCCTCCAAGCTAGGTGAGAAGGACGAATGTAATCAAGAATGGGGTTTTTGTTGGCGATTTTCCTGGATATGCGGAGAAGTCGCCTGCTGACATGGACATGTTGATGCCGGCCAGCGGCTACCAGGTCTCTGATAATCCGTCGGTCGATTTGGGACCGGTGGGCCTTGGTATTTTCAGCGGTGACGGCAGCAATTGGGTGAAACCTTTTCAACTTCGTGGCTTTTTCAGTGCTGACTCCGAGTGGAAGTCGTGGACTGATCGCGTCCTGCTGATTGGTGGTGCCGTTTTGAAGGAAGCCGGGATTTTTGATGCGGTCCACGCCTTTAGGGAGACTATGATCTTTTCTGATGAGGCCTTCATGGCTATGTTGGAGTCATTCCTTCCACAAACCAATACCTTCATTGTGACGAATGGTGAGATTGGTTTCTCTTTAAAGGAGCTGAGCGCCATTACTGGATTGCCCATCCTTGGCAGACTTTTTTGAGGAGTTTATGCCGATCGACAGCATCCTTGAGGAGCAGTTTGAGGAGTTCAGGCTTTTGTACTTTCAGATCGTCGCCTTCTATGATTTTTTGAAGGAGAAGGAGGGCTCAAAAGTAAGATCCAGCAGTTGGAAGAGTTTTAGCTCTTTGTCTCCCAACTTCTTTGAAAGTGGGGAGCCTTCTGATAGCATGACCCGGGAAGACAGGGCTAAGGATCCGGGTTTGAAGAAGATTTCGGCTATGCAAGAAGAGTTGAGAAATTTCTTTGCGAGTACAAACGCCATATGTCCCGACATTGCACTGCGGAGAGATCTCACTGTTTACCTCACTTATTGGTTAGGTGAGGCCGTTTTTGCTGGAGGAGATGGAACGCACATCAGGCCGCATTGTATTTTTTTGGTTAGTCAGATGGCGTTTGGAGGGCGGCTTGCTTTGGTGCCAGCTCTTTACTCTCACTTGTGTACCGAACTGCAGCCTACTGCTTTTTCGGTTCGGCTTGGGCTCCCTATGAATAGGGTATTTTCAGCCCATATCTTTCATTCGTGGTTTGTATACCACTGTCTTGGCATCCACCGGCTGGGTGTTGCACAGGATGATGATCCTCTGATGATTCGAATGGCTAAGGGCAAAGCCGTGTCCGAATCACTTTTGTTTGCCCGCATGAGGATCCGACGATTCAGGGACGTCGAGATGGGGCAGTCTTTAGTGAAGCTTTCTCCGGAGTTGCTGAAGAAGGCTTTTGATTTTGGTGCCTCCCGTGACTCTACCAAGGCGGGGCCGGAAAGGCATTACTCCTTGACAAATGCAGAGAATGAGTGACTTTTCAGCATACGTGTCAGCACGATGGTGTCCCGCAGACATCTTTTCGTCGACATCCAGCCGTATGTACCTTCTCGCTTTGCTTTGCAGTTGGGCTTTTCTCAAGGCGTTGTTAGAGCGCCTTCAAGCATGGTGAAGCGCTTTGGAGGTTTACAGGATGGGATAAACGCATGGGCTTTCTATAGTGCTGAAGACACTACTGTCATGATTTCTTATCCTGTGTTGTCAACTTCCCGGACTGCCGGCTTCGCGAAGTGGTTCACGGAGAGCTTTTCGGCATATAGGGGGCTTTCCAAGAAGGTGCTTGATGTGAAGCTATCGTCTGGAAAAAGCCTTGGAAAGTCGGATGGCGTCTGGTGAGAGGAAGTTTGGGCCTTCCTTTCTGGAGAGAAGCACAAGATAGGCTTTCTCGGTGACCAGGGCGTCATTGGTTCTGAAGCTGTCCGGGAAGTACCTGATGATGCCTTAGAGCAGCTAGAACAAGGGAAAGCTGAGCATGACGCTTGGATGCAAGTGGCACAGAGGCAAGCTTCCGTGGAGTCTACCGGCAAGAGTAGACCATCCAGTGAGGAGTCAAGTGGGAAACCTGACTCTGATAGTGGGGCAGGTTCCTCTAAGAAGCGAGCCCGCAGAAGTAAGAGGAAGAGGAGTCATCATCGTAGCAAGGGGCAACATGAGGACTCTCCTGATATAGAAGTCCCTCTTACTATCAATGAGGAGGTGCCAGGGAATGCTGACGAGCCTCCAGAAAAGAGAAGCCGAGAAGAAGAGACCGTCGGTGAAGGTATAATTCTTCCTCTTCCTCTTTCCATTTCTTTTCACGGGATTTTTCCATGTTCTAATTTGCTTTCTCCCCCTGCTGCTCCTTTTTTTTTAGCAGAGGATGAAGACTTGGTGACGCCTGAGGTTCCTGCAGCTGAGGCGGTGATGGATCCTGTAGCGGCACCAGAAAAAGAACCCAGGGATTCTGGAGTAGTTCCAGAATCTCCAATTGGTATAACTTTTTTTACTTTTTTTTTTGTCTGTGACTTGGTTTGCTAACATTTTTCTTGTCAGCTGACTTGCCATAGGATTCCGATGACTTTGAACCATCGATGGACACAAATGTTGATGATGCTCCCGATGAGTTCATGGAGGAAGAGAGTGTTCCGCCAATCGTCGAAGAAGGTATTTTATAGTAACAACCCTGATAATGATTTTCAAACAGGATCATGTTCATACCTTTTTGTGTTTCTTTGGCAGGTCTTAAAATGACAGAGGAGAGTCCGTCGCTTCCTTCAGAACCAGAGCAAGGGATGTCAGAGGTTGATCCGGAGGTAGAGACTCCTGCAACCAATTCTGACACGGTGAGGAGGTACCTCGTGCTGAGATTCTTTCCACAGCAGCTCCAACTGGAAAGAGTTCTTTTGTTCCTCTTCCAATGGGGCATCACATGAGCAGCCGACCGATGGAGCAGGGTGAATCTTCAGCTAGGCCATCTCTTCTTTTTGTGAAGAAGGTGGCGGTGCGGGTTCTGAGCTCTTGGATTGAGACTATCCTTACTGGACACTTGGATGCCGGATTTGGCATGATCCAGCATGTGCAGGAGATTCTCGGTGATGTTGAAGAGGCTGGTCTGGATGTCACAGGTGCTAGGGCGATCGTTGATAGGATCATTGCACTGGGTGACAAGTGGTTTGAGACCATTGGCTTTGCTGATGACCAGTTCTTCAAGGAGATGTACCTAGACCTTGCTGATAAGGCTAAGTCTGACCTGAATGAGGCTACACAAAGCAGGAAGCAGCTAGTCCGAGAGAAGAATTTAGAAGAGCTAGCCATCATTGGGCTGACACATGATCTTAACATCCTTGATAGGGAGGTCGATGAGGGCAGGAAACGTCTTGAGCATTTGAAGGCATTAGTCGCTACCAAGTGGGCTGCTATAACAGAGGCTCGCGATAGGGAGAGCATTTGGTACTCTTTTTTTTTGTAGTGCTTGTGAATACTTTTTTTTTTTGGGTACCGCATGTATTTTTTGGTACTCTTTCTTTTTTGTTTTCCCTACGCTCACTTAAATCTTTTTGTGATGAAAGCAATTCCTAAATGGGATGCTTTTTTTTGGTTTTTCCTACGCTCACTTAAACCTTTCTGTGATGAAAGCAATTGCTAAATGGGATGCTTTTTATTTATTTATTTTTTTGTTTTTTGTTTTCCCTACGCTCACTTAAATCTTTTTGGGATGAAAGCAATTGCTAAATGGGATATTTTTTTTGTTTTCCCTACGCTCACTTAAATCTTTTTATGATGAAAGCAATTGGTAAATGGGATTTGATCAAAAGCTTGTCATTTTGTGAAAATCTTTTGTCAAATGATTGTTTTGGCAGGGAGTCAGATTTTTTTTATGGCATGGAAGCCGATTTTCGCATTAGAGCCAGTTTTTTTGTGGAATTGATAGCCGGTTTTGTTTTTTGGCATTGATAGCAAGTTTGTGGAATTTATAGCCGGGTTTTTTTTAAAGCCAAGTTTTTGGTTTGTGGCATTGATAGCCGATTTTTTTTTTGTGGCATTGATAGCCGGTTAGGTTTTGTGGCATTGATAGCCGATTTTGGTGGCATTTATAGCCAGTTTTGGTGGCATTTATAGCTGGTTTGATTTTCAAAAATGCAAGTATCGACTAAAAGTCGCCTTCCTGCTGAATGGTCTTGCAAGTATCGAAGGAATGTCACATCCTTGCTCATTCGGTTGCGAGTATCGATGGAATGTCGCATCCTCGCGGATTTGGGTGCAAGTATCGATGGAATGTCGCATCCTTGCTTTTCAAACATTTTGGTTTTACGGGTACTGACTTGATGTCGTTTCCCCACGATTTTTGAAATTTGCGATTTTCTCGAACCTTTGGGTTATGGATATCAACTGTAATGTTACATCTCCATGATTTCTTGGTTTTTTCGAACCTTTGAAATTTAGGTTGTGGATATCAACTGAAATGTTGCGTATCCACATTTTTTTTAGGTTTTGGATTTTGCAAGTATTGACGAAATGTCGCTTCCCTGCGATTTTGGAAGTGTCGAACATGGTTTGCATGCTTCCAATTTGTGCGAGTATCGACTAAGTGTCGCTTCCCCGCGGTTTTTTGAAAAATCATTTTTTTTTGTTTAAAGGCACGAGGGTCATAAGTTTTGACCTAAAACCATTTAGGCGGTAAAAGGTAGGGTGGACTTGGGTGGAAATCCCTGAATCCGGATTTTGTTTCAAACCATGAATTTTGGGTTCAAGGGTTAAAATTTTGGTCAAGTTAGGGAAAAGTTCCTAAACTTGGGCTTTTTGAACAATGAAACGATGAAAGTAAGCATTGTTTGAATTTCTAGAAATTTCAACATTTGATATGAAAATTCTAAAAAGAGTGGGTTTAGCGAGCGAGTACCTGGAAACCGGATTTGGCCGTACAGGCATTGCTCTTACCCAGTTGGGTAAGTCTTCAAGGGTAGTACCGCTTTAAGAACTTGCCGTCAGCATACATCTGTCACCTTCCATGTTTAGGAGTGCGTATGTGCCGTTGGAGAAAACATTGTCGATGACATAGGGTCCCTCCCATTTTGGCTCAAATTTGCCTCTGGATTTGTGAGCGAAGACCATGGGTCTTTTTACCGCAAGAACCAAGTCACCCTTTTTGTAGGCGCGCTGCCTGACCTTTTTGTCGAAAGATCCTGCCATGCGTGCTTGGTAAAGTTCAATGCTTTGTCGAGCTTCGAGCCGTCTCTTATCGAGATTGTCTAGCTCATGGAGTCGCAATTTGACATTGCTTTCTTGAGTCATGTCATTTTGCAAGGATACTCTCAAGGAAGGAATTTGTACTTCCAAGGGTACGATAGCACCGCATCCATAGACCAAGGAGAATGGTGTGCTATGGGTTGGTCCTCGAACGGTGGTTTGATAGGCCCACAAAGCTTCAGACATTTTGTCACTCCAGTCTCTTTTGTGACTAGAGACCATTTTCTTGAGGATTTTGCATCGTGTCTTGTTGAAAGCTTCTGCCAATCCGTTTGCTGCCGGATTGTATGGAGTCAAATGACAACTTTGAATTTTATATTTGTCGCAAAACCTATAGAATCGATGATCCCGGAATTGTGGTCCGTTATCATGGACGAATCTTTTGGGTATGCCGAAACGACAAATGATGCTGGTGCGCAGGAATTGAAGGACTGATGAGGTCTTCATTTCGTTAAGCGCAAATGCTTCTGACCACTTGGAAAAATAATCCGTAGCGGCGAAGATGAAGCGATGACCTTTGCTTGAAGGGGGAGAAATAGGACCTATGATGTCCATACCCCAGGCTTCGAAAGGCCATGAGATCGCTGTAGGATGTAGCCATTTTGGAAGCATGTGAACATAATCTCCATGAACTTGGCATTGTTGGCAGCGCTTAGCAAATTGAATTGCGTCAGCTACCATGGTAGGCCAGTAATAACCTAACCTTTTTATCTGATCATAGAGCTTGGGACCAGCCTGATGAGCTCCACAAAGACTAGCATGAACTTCTTTGAGTGTTTCTTCAGCCTCTTGTTGTGACAAGCAGCGTAGAAGTACTCCATTGAAGGATTTCCTGTAAAGGATTTTTGAAGGAATATCCAAATGAAAGTTTGGGGTTCGCCTTTGGATGCTTACCCGTTCTTTTGGATCTTCAGGTAGGATTCCGAACATAGTGTAATCAATGAACGGATCCCTCCAGTCGCTGATTGAAGGTTGAAGGATAGAGATCCGACTTCTAACCACTCGGAGGCATTCAGCGACTGCTTGGTGTGTGTTAAGAGGAGGAAGGATTCTTCTTTCGCACACTGTGATTTGCCTGTTTTCCCCTTCCTGGATTGCCATAGATGCGGCAAGTCCAGCTAGGGCATCTGCACATATGTTTTCACCTCTACGAATGTAGGTGATGTGACAGATGTCAAGCTTTTACAGAAGCGATTGTGCCTTATTGTAGTAAGGCAGTAGATCAGGCTTCTTGACTTCAAATTTCTGATTCATCTGGTTGACGATCAGTTGAGAGTCTCCAAAGATTTCCAGCATGGTGACACCGGATTCGATGGCGAGTTCCAATCCTAGGATCAGAGCTTGATATTCAGTTGCATTGTTTGTGCATGGTTCCAATAGCGAGAAAGTGTGTGGAATCATGTATTTGTCAGGGCTAACAAAGAGGATGCCAATTCCCGAGATCAGCTGTCCTTTTTCATTTGTCCTGGTTGCACCATCAAAGTACATGTCCCAGGAAGCATTTTGTGAGAAAGTCTCCACATTGTAGATTGGTTCGTCTGGGAGATCATCTCTGAGTGGAGAATCTTTAGGCAATGGATGCTCTGCGAGAAAGTCCGCTAAACCTTGCCTTTTGTGGTACATACCTAATATCAAAATATGACAGAAGGATGGACCATTTTGCCAGTCGGGCATTGAGAGAACCTGCTTTTGTGACAAGGACCCTCAAGAGGTTGATCCTCGAGACCAGGTAGACTGTATTGGAAAGCAAGTAGTGACGCAGCTTTTGTACGACGAACATCACTACAAGGCATTCTTTTTCGACTAGAGAGTAGCGATGCTCTGCACCTACTAGCATGCAGCTGAGGTAGTATAAAGCAGCTTTTTTTCTTTCATCATTTTCTTGTGCAAGCAGAGCGTCCAGAGAGTGATCAAGGGCTCTTGTGTACAAGATGAATGGTTTTCCAGTGGTAGGAGCAGCTAACATTAGAGGTTTGGTCAGGTATGACTTGATATCTTGGAATGCAACTTCACAGTCAGCATCCTAGACAAAGTTTACACCTTTTTTCATCAATCGGGAGAATGGACGGCATTTGCCCGAAAGATTGAAAATGAACCGTCTGATGTAGGCCAACCTCCCTTGAAGCCCTTTGAGTTCTCTCAAGGTTCTTGGAGAGGGCATTTCTAGAATGGCTTTGACTTTTATGGGGTCAAGCTCTATTCCAGCTTTTCGAACTAAGAATCTGTGGAACTTACCCGACGAGACGCCGAAGAAGCATTTCAAAGGATTCATTCGCAGTTTGTGTTTGCGAAGTCGGAGGAAGACTTCTCGAAGGTCTTCGAGATGATCTTCTTTTCTTTTGCATTTGACGGCGAGGTCATCAACATAACATTCGACCATCTTGTGCTGCATATCTTGGAATATCTTCATCATAGCCCTCTGATATGTTGCACCAGCATTTTTCAGACCAAATGGCATGACAGTGTAGCAATACACGCCAAATGGGGTCCGAAAAGATGTATGTTTTTCATCTTCAGGATGCATCTTTATCTGATTGTAGCCAGAGAAACCATCCATGAATGTCATTCGCTCAAATCCACATGTATTATCAATCATTTCCTTTGGTATGGGGAGCGGAAATTCATCTTTAGGGCATGCGCCATTCAGGTCTCTATAGTCAATATAGACCCTGATCTGCCCGTTTTTCTTTGTCACGGGGACAATGTTGGCCAACCATTGAAGATGTTGTTCCTCACGGATGAAGCCGACGCTTTTGAGTTTTTGAACTTATTGTTCAATTTTATCCATCACATCTGGACGGAATCTTCTTTGGCCCTGCTTGACAGGCTTGATGTCTTCTTGAAGATTGAGTTTGTGGATTGCTATTTTGGGGTCTAAGCGAGGCATTTCAGCGTAAGACCATGCAAAGCAATCAACGAACTCACGAAGAAAGGCGATATACTGGAGTAACTCATCATCCTTTATATTCTTGCTTATGAATACAGGACGTGGGTTATCTGGTGTTCCCAAGTCTATCTTTTGAACAGGATCTTCTGTTGGAAGGTTCGAAGGTGGTTCCTCCACAATATTTTCAGAGGCTTCCAGCTCTATGAAACTTTCTGGGGTTTCAAGGGCATTTCCAGACCAAGGTTTTGTTCCTTTCCACGGGTCTTCTTGATCGACAATTTTCCCAAGGCTTGCTATGAGATGATCCCAATCGCCAGTTGAAACCATGTCGAAGTAAGGTACTTCTTTTGGAGTCGAGGGTTCTTCTGGGTCAAAAGACCACACGTCTGTGCCATCGGACAATTCCTCTTCATTTTCAGAGAAATCATACCAATTAGATGAGCTTCCTTGATCTTTGTCAGGTGACTCATCGAAGAGATATCTAGGGAGATCGATGTCTTCATGGATTTGAAATGTTGAGGCTTAGTCAATAAATTGACTTTTAAACCTTTGTGTCAACCGTCTTAGGGGAGTTTCGGGATCATACCCTATCCCGTGTGAAGACTTTTCTACATTGCCGTAGAGTCTCCAATCTTCCAGCTGGCTTTTGGTCAAGGCGGGCTCCAATGGTGTGAGAATACCGCGTCCTTCTCCCAAACCGACTGGGTTTTGAGCGTCATAGCCCATTTTCTTCATAATAGCTTGTGCCACAGGACTATATAAGGAGAGTTGAGGCATACCTTCATTTTGGAAGGGTTTAGGCATGGAGTTTGATGAAGAAGCATCTGATCTATGGAAGAAGATCGGCTTTTCCTTTGCTGAAGTTGCTGGAACAACGAAGGAAGCTGACGTAGGATCTTCTATGTCAGAAGTTGTCTCCATTGGAGTAAGAGCAGGCTGAACTTGATGAGTGTCAGCTTGGCTTGACGATGTGTCGTCTTCTGGCTCTGAATCCGAATCCGTGTCTTGCATGATAGACACGAAAGAGACAACAAATTTGCCCCCAGACTTTTGCTTTGCCTTCTTCACTTTAGTTGTGATGACCAAAGGCTTTGAAGGTTTGAGGGATATGATGAAGGGAGTTTGAATGCTCTCTTAGGATTTACCAAATGGTTTGTTTTCTTCCGGTGATTATTGAGGAGCCTTGCCTTTATCTTTCTGGAGATTTTCGGTAAAGGGTGCTGTGTGCTTCTCCTCTTCTTCTGTTTCACCTTCAGACATCTGTGAGTTTACAAAGTGGACTTCTTTACCTTTGAAGGGTTTTCTGTCCGCAAAGAAACGATGTATCATACCGTCGTCGCCAACAAACTTGATGCATTAATGTGGAGTTGAAGGGACAACACCATTCTTGTGGATCCAAGGGCGTCTGAGAAGGAGGTTGTAGCATGAAAGGGCTTTTATTGCATATACAGTGACCTCAGAGATAAGATCACCGATCTGCAACTTGAACCTGATTTTGCCGATCGGCCTTTGGGTACCCCCATCGTATCCAAAGATAGATACAGATGTGTGGCTCAGTTTGCTGGGTGGGATGCCCAACTCTTCGAGAGCCAAAGTGGAGATGAGGTTGAGTGCAGAACATGGGTCGATCTGAACTCTGTGCATAGGCATTTCCTTGGTGTACCCTTTGAAGTACAGGGGTCAGTTGTGCCTTGTTTCGCCAAGTAGGAGGTCATCCTTAGTGAAGGCGATGGTTGCACTGGCTGCTTTTTGAACCGAGAGGCATTCAATGCATGATCCCTCAGTTTTCTTCTTTCCTCCCTTTGAGGAAGCTTCTGAGTTTTTGACCCGGTAGTCCATTTCAATTTGGAGGACTTGCGGGGCATGTTTGTCGACATCCTCATTCAGCTTTTGTAATTCTGAAATGAGATTATCACGAGTGCACGAAGACATTCATAATAAATCTAGGATGTGCAGACGTGCAGGTATGTGCTTGAAATGTTCAATCAAGTCATACTTGAAAGCCTCCTTTGGGCCTGCTTGTTCACCATTGTTGCCACTAGGGGCGCTTACAACATCTTTTCCTGAAGGATTTACATATGTAAAGGAGGATTTACATCTTTTCCTGAAGGATTTACATCTGGCCAGAGCGGGTGCCTCTACCAACTTCGAGAGGTTCATGAGAAAGGTCTTCATTTGGAAGATTGTCTTCAGGATCAAGAGGTTGTCGTTTTTCATTTG
Organism: Litsea cubeba; assembly: GCA_012931725.1. NCBI lineage: Eukaryota > Viridiplantae > Streptophyta > Magnoliopsida > Laurales > Lauraceae > Litsea > Litsea cubeba. The sequence continues at coordinate 81,029,836 of CM022946.1, read as the reverse complement.
ATGAGGATGTATCTGTAGCAGAGTTTCCATCCTTAGTGATCGTGTTGCACGGAGCATTTTCTGGGAACAAGCCATGAACAGCATCCAGCAACCTTTCTTCTTCGTTGACCAATTCATCGTCCAAAGCATCAATAGCTGGGAATTCTTCAGTCAGGAAGGGTGTGAGCTTTGAAGTCACAGTCTCAGGAGCAGAAACCTGAGAGGGTGTCGTCTCAGTGAAAGTCACGTGAGATGAGGTGGCTCCAGAGGATATATTGCTAGGCGTCGTCGGAGTGTAAGTGATCTCGTCAGATGATGCTTCGGAAGAGCTATAATCCCAAATTATCACATTACAGGAAGCTCTAATAGGAGACGTTGCCTGATCGGAGTCAGACTCATCCTCGGATGTAAGAGGATCGTCTATCCAGTAATTTTCTCCATTTTTAGGAGTTAAGGGAGGATGTACCTGATGGTCTTCAGGGACTTCAGTCTCTGGATTGCGAGGAAGTTCGTTGACGCGGTCTTGCTCTTGTTCTAGAGCGAGATGCTGCAAGATCCTTGCATATTCTTCAAGATCAGGCATGGGAGCCAAATCTTCTTCTTCATCAACTCTTTGTGGCTCAACATAGTTGATTTCCACTGGAGCAATAATGGGTGCTGGTTCAACAACATTTTCTTGTACAGCCTCTTGGTCTTCTTCATCATCAGACCAGGATCCTTGTGGCTGTAGGGGGTTATACCAGATTACTGGCATAAGATGAGTCTCAGGAACCCATTCTTCATCGGAGAGATATTCTCCCATTTCAAGGGACTCCTCCCACTCGTTGGTGTAGTTGGATTCGAATCCATCATCGGTGTCGCTGGACTCGTATCCATCAATGGAGAATCCAACTACCGAATTGCAAGAGTATGATGCCCCTTGCGTGGCTTCTTTGAATTGAGGTGGCATGAAATCACTAAGAGTGAATTTTCTTACCCCCTTTGAAGTCTCTAGAAGGGACGTTTTTGTTGCCTCCAATGAAGCGGTAGAGGAAGCCTCTGCCTTTTCTTTGACTTCTTGTTTTGGCTGGGTATTCTCTTCCCGTTTGAGCTTGAGGAGATGTTTCCTAGCTTGCCTTAGCTGTTGAGCTGTAGGCTTTGTTTTCACGACCTCCTAATTTTCATCTTCTAGGAGATCGGGATGTACCCATATGGGTTGTCCGTTTGGTGTCGGGTAAGGAACCAGTTCCTCAGATGAGTGATTTTCTTCTTCGGTGATTTTGATGTTTGTCCACATGACACCATGTTGACAGAGGCAGACCCATAGTTTTTGTCAAAGGTGATGACTCCGTTTTTCCACATCTCGTTTATTTTCTCCCTCACAACGAATCATTGATTGAGAGGATGTGAGATCATCTGATGGTATGGACAGTACCGAGGATTGTTGGTTTTGCCAACATCACCCGGTCTTTTGGGTTCATGCAAGGTGAGCTTGCCGTTTTCCACAAGAGCTCCGAAGATTTCATCAACATCTTCATCGAACGGGTATTTCTTTTTTACTCGCTCTTTGAAGGCATCAGAGAGTTCGGGTTTCTTACCAGCAGCTTTTTTTCAGCTTTTTATGGTGGCTGAGGAGCTGACTTGGTTTGCACATTGAGGACCTCTTTTTTCATTATTTTTGAGGTTGCAATGGCAGTTGGCTATTTTCTTGATGATTTCTGACTGTTGAGGTCTTTAATCACTGTTTCAGCTTCCATGGAAGTTTCTAGGAGTTCTCCCAGGTTTTTTGATTTGTTGCCGATGATCATGGAGCGGATTCTAGCTCTCATGTTGTTTCGGCAAATGTCGAGTAGCGACGCTTGTGGTAATACATCAGAGCATTTGTATGCCATTGCTTTCCACTTGTGAATGAAGTCATATGTTGACTCATTCTCCCCCTGTTTTAGGCTGCACAACTGAACCATAGTAGCGGGATGGTCCTCACCTTTGAAGTGAGTCGGGAAGCGTGTCTCTAGCATGACCCAATTTTGGATGGAGTCCTCCGGCAGAGTGGAGTACCAATCAAAAGCCGTACCTTTTAGGGTACTTGCAAAGAGGCGGATCTTGAGTGCATCTTGATCCGTGATAGCTCCCGTCAAGATCTTGAAGTGGATGACTTGCTGTCTGGCTGATCCTTTCCCCGTATATGTTTGGAGAGTAGGATGCTTAAATTTTATAGGGAACGGGACCGAGTCCATCCATAAGGGATATGGTGGCTTGATTCCATGCTCCTTGAGTATATCCTCTTCTTTTGCTTTTGCGAGGATACTGTCCACGTCCTTTTTGGTAAGGCCGCGTGACTCATTTTCTTCTCCGTTTACTTCATCATCTTGACGATTCGGAGGAGGTTCATTGTTCCCCTGATTTCGGAAGGCGAGGAGAAAGTTTTCCATCAGAGTTTCGATTCTTTGCTGCCCTTGTTCCAACTGCTAGATGCGTCTGATCGCATTATCTTGAGGTGGATTGCGGGGTGGTGGCTCAGAATTTGTAACCAGGACGTTCATCCCTCGAGATTCGAACGAAGAAACTGTCAATGTGACTGAGCTGGGGCTCATTCTTTTTTATGAAGAGCTTGAGGAAGGATCACCCTGTCGTCCTTTGCTTGAAGGAGCAGGGGATTCTTCTAAGTGTCTTCTTGTCCTGGAGACGCTGCGGGTCACCGGACATCGGACATGGATTCTTGTTGCTGACTTTTGGCGTCTTCTGGTTTTTCCAACCATATGGACAGCAGCAACTTGGTTGGGTCTTTCTTTTTCGACCCATTTGTGAGAGACTTGAAGCGTAGGAGGCTGGGTCCTTTGCTTCTCTAGTCTCTTTTGTCGATACGACACGCGACGGCGTATAAGACGAGCAATTTGAGCTTCGGTCAGCTCTGGCTGGGCTTTGACAATGAAGGATGTGCTCCCTCGAGCGCAGCAGCTGAGCCTGTCTTCTTTGTAGCTGGGCAAGGACAGGATGTGGACCCGGTCCTTCGCCTGTTGCAGCGAAGCTTTGAATTTTTCGAGTTCGGCCCCTGTAGATATGAAGGGTCGAACCGAAGGATTGTAGTCCTTAGCAGGTGCTTGCAGAGGCCTTGTGATGCATGATTTGATTTTGGGCTTGTAAGAACAAGCCGGCTCATACTGGGTTAACTTGGGAGTCAAGTTGGAGATGGGTCTCTCCTCTTTCATATAGGCAAGAGGGTAGAACTGGTTCTCCTTGAGTGGGGCCAGGTATGCTGGCTTGGTGGATGTTTGGGACCTTCTTTGTTTTGGTGAAGGTCTTGGGGACCAAGTCTTAGGATAGACCTAGTCGTTTGCGGATCAAGGCTTCGTGGGGGTGCCGCGGGCTTCGGGCCTTTTGGTGCTCGCCTTTGGTGTCAAGGTAGTTACACGTTGAGAGGCGACCTTCTGCTTCTTGGAAGGAGCAGTTTGTTCTTCGGGAAGTGGGAATGGTCCCAGCGTCCTGAAGACGATAGTACGGGGAGTCGAGGTCGACCCGGAGTTCAGAGAGTTGCCGAGGGAGTTGACGCTTCGGCAGCTGATGGGGCGCTTATAGCTGCGCGTGGTTTGCTTCTGTTGAAACATAAGGTGGTGCTTGTTCTCGTCGAAGGTAATGGTTAGGGATGCTGCCATTGTTAGTTTTTTCGAAAAGTTTCTGAAACAATACCACATCCATTAGTAATCACAAGAATATAATGATCATAAATGGGAAGTTCTATGGTTTTGTCTTTTCAAATCGCTCGAGGGAGATGAGCCAAGCAATATGAAGATGGCAAAAAGCCATAGAGGGTACAATTGTTCTGATCGCAGGTATGGTAAGCCCAGAATGAGCGTCCCAGTGACTGCTAGAAGCAATTGTGAACTTAAATTTGACTTATCGAGAAGCAGAGCTTGCTCGAGGTAAGAAGAATATAAAGCTGGAGTTACAAATGTGCCGGTCGCGAATACAGTAGACCCTGAAAGGGCATACTAGTACCCCTAGACACAAATGTTTGGAGACCGCATCCATGAGATGAGATTTCCTGTTTTGAAAGGTCAAGATTGGATTCATCAAAGAGAGCAGATGGTATTCCGATCCAAACACGGTCTCAGCAATTTCAGGGAGCGCCAGTACTCAGAAGGAAATGAACCATAATTTCTCGGATCTGAATCAAAAAATGGCGAGTTTTTTTTTTTGAAGATTTTTTTTAAATCTTTTTATTATTTATTAAATTTTTTTTAATTTTTTTAAGATTTTTTTTGAAAAATCTTTTTTTATTATTTATTTATTATTTTAATTTTTTTATTTAAAAATTTTTTTTTTGAAAAATTTTTATTTAAAAGACGAGAGAGTACACATAGGCCTCCTAACCCGGTCTTATGAAATCTCGATTGATAGAATTGCCCCCAGGTAAGGGTATGATTACTTAATGAACCCGTTTGGAGGACCCTTGCCTAGAATAGTCAAGCTGTCTCCACACTCTGGACAAGGCTTTTCTTGAATCAACCGTGGTCAAAGAACGCAGTTGGTTTAACCTTAATGGTCTATGTCTTTTTTGTTTTATTTAGATCTTAAATAAACTCATCGAAGAGAAATGATGGCCCAAAATCTTAGTCGAACAGGCTCAACATTTCTGCAAGCACGATGAACGATAGGAAAGGATCAAGGTTTCTCAATTTTGAATCCAAACTGAAAAATCTGATTTTTTTTGTTTTTTTTTAGATCTTTAATGAACTCATCGAAGAGAAACGATGGCCCAAAACCTTAGTCGAAACAGGCTCAACATTTCTACAAGCACGATGAACGATAGGAAAGGATCAAGGTTTCTCAATTTTGAATCCAAACTGAAAAATCTTATTTTTTTTATTTTTTTTAAGATCTTTAATGAACTCATCGAAGAGAAACGATGGCCCAAAACCTTAGTCGAACAGGCTCAATATTTCTACAAGCACGATGAACGATAGGAAAGGATCAAGGTTTCTCAATTTTGAATCAAAACTGAAAAATCTGATTTTTTTAGATCTTTAATGAACTCATCGAAGAGAAACGATGGCCCAAAACCTTAGTCGAACAGGCTCAACATTTCTGCAAGCACGATGAACGATAGGAAATGATCAAGGTTTCTCAATTTTGAATCCAAACTAAAAAATCTTAGGTTTCTCAATTTTGAATCCAAACTAAAAAATCTTATTTTTTTTCTTTTTTAATTTTTTTAGATCTTTAATGAACTCATCGAAGAGAAACGATGGCCCAAAACCTTAGTCGAACAGGCTCAACATTTTTGCAAGCACGATGAACGATAGGGAAGGATCATGGTTTCTCAATTTTGAATCCAAAATGAAAAATCTGATTTTTTTTATTTTTTTTAGATCTTTAGTGAACTCATCGAAGAGAAACGATGGCCCAAAACCATAGTCGAACAGGCTCAACATTTCTGCAAGCACGATGAACGATAGGAAAGGATCAAGGTTTCTCAATTTTGAATCCAAAATGAAAAATTTGATTTTTTTTAGAAGAGAAAAAAGTGAAAATAAATTCAAAGAATTAGAAATTTCCAAAACATCTCATCTCATTTTTTTTAGATGCAGAATCCAACATAGGCCACCAATTAGAAAGTAGCCAAGGAATCGAGAAAAGAAGTATAAGCATAGAGCAAAAGATATGATATGCAAATATTTCATTTCTAGCATCGTGTTCCACCGGGTCCCACCAGGTGGAGCCAGCTTGATGGACCGTGCGTTCATTGCCTGGTGCTACCGAGGTCGGCGGACGTGGGAGTCCGTTGGGTACGACCCTTGCGCGCCCGGGGGGCAGAAAGCGGGTATCAACATTTTTTTGTGTGGGTGTGCCAGACTTTTTATTTTACTTGGAATTGCAAGTGGTGATCCGGAGATCGAGCTTCGCAAGTAAAAAGGAAATCAACTGCTTTCAAGTTTTCCATTGCACATATATTTAAGAAAAGACACATTTTCTTGATTTGCCCTGAAAGGCGATTTTTTTGGCATTTATAGCCGATTTTGGCATTTATAGCCGATTTTTGGCGTTTATAGCCGATTTTGGCGTTTATAGCCGATTTACAATTCTTATCAATAATGAAAGACAAGAGTTGTGATTTTTGTCTCTTTTGGAAAAATACAAACTACAACGAAAAGCAAGAAAATGAGGATCTAACTTCTCAGGAGATTGTGGGGGACTCGTTCAGATTGACGGTCGCAAGCCATATGTGGACTTCGCCATCATTCATGCAGATGAGAACAGAGGATGCTCTTGATTCGCTTGGCTTGGCTATAACCTCAGATTTTTAGAGGACAAAGACCAAGAGGATGTCCTATGTCTAATAAAAAGCTAAGTAAACGGGCTGAAAAGCCACGTCTAAGCCATTGGAGGCAGAAGGAGAAGGCAAGGACCTTAGGGGGGGGGGTACCCCCCAATGGACTTTTGTCACCTTGTAGCAGTGGCCGATGCAGAACTTCAGCAGAGTTTTCTCTCTTTCTTTCTCTTAGATTTCTGATGCCTTTTTTTGTCTGGATTTCCGGATTGTCCTAAGTCTATATGGAATGCTTGGGATGCTCTCCTATTTATAGGCTCTTGGTAGCCATTTAGGAGAGTTTATGGGCTTTATTGTCATTAAGCCGCATAATGGGAGGAGTTACAAGATTTAATTCCTTTATTTTGTAACTCCTTTTTCTCTGATTGGCCGAAGGAGATTGAGGGCATTTAATCTCCTTTAATCGCCATGATGGGAGGAGTTTCATGGGTTAAATGCCATGAATCAATTGACTTGTAACTCCCGGATGCTTGCTTCTGATTGGGCCGTCCAACGAAATGAATTAATGACTGCAATAAAGCTAGTCAATTAATCGCGTTAAATGGTCGCTGGGTAGTTGAAGAGTCGCGGGTTGTGCCGCGTTTTTTGGTATTCTTCTGGCGATCATCATTGATGGATCTTCATGTAGATCGACATCGGATGACCATGTAACTTCGGGTATTGGTTGCCAACAGCGGGTCGGTGTCATCTGTCCTATCGATTTCTCGATCGGTCGGGTAGAAAGCACACTTTTTTGGTTGACCGGTTGGCGATCAATGTTAATTTTGATACTCTTGATGATTGGCCTGTGATTTTGACGTATGTCAAAGGATTTGGCACCTCAAAAGTATGAATTTTGGAAAATCCAAGGAGTTGGAAGCTTCGAATCGTGAAAAACGATGAAAAACGGGCCTTCTGGGGCCAACCCGGTGATTCCGAGCTCCATAGTCGCCGGCAACCACAGGCCAGGGCTGCAGGGGCTGGCGACCCTGGCCAGGGTCGCAAGGGTCTGTGACCCTGGGGGGAATTTCCCCCCTTTTGTCCCGTTTTGGGTCCGTTTTTGATGTTTTTCGATTCATTTTTCTTCTTTATTTTTTCTTGACATTTTTTTATCATTTATTGGCCTGATTTCCCTGTAGAAAACTTGATGAGAATCCTTACATCTTTTAGTGCTAAGTTTCCAATTTTCAGGGAAAGCCGAAGACTTTGTCGCACAGAGTTGCCGATTTTCCGTCAGAAGCTGAAACTGGGTCAAACGATGTCGGAATGACCTGAAATTTGGGGTGAAGTCTCCTGAGTAATAAATAAGACCAACCATAGGCTTTTGTTTGAGTTTTGAAGCCGTTTAGGGTCCTATCACCAGTAGACTTGTTTTTATCGCGATGAAGATGTCGCAGCTTGATGTACGGTCAACCAATGTCCGATTGACTTGAAATTTGACAGGGAACCTATTGGAGTCATTTTAAGATGATCCATAGGTTCTGTCTTGGAAACCACGGTCCCGGGGAGCTTCGCCGCCGAGAGGCCTGATTAGGCTTCCGAGCGTCAAAGTATGGTCAAATGTTGTCAAAATGACCTGAGATTTGACGTGTAGCCCTTTGTAAGCATTTTGAAGCCGTCCATGTGCTCTTTCTGATGAGTGATGGCCTCGGTGGTTCTCGCTGCCAAGAGGCTTGATTTAGTTGTTCGAGGGTTGATGTAGGGTCAAACATTGTCGGTTTGACTTGGAACTTGACATGGAGCCTTTTGAATATATTTTGATACCATCCATAGGCTCTGATCGAAGATTTGGTGTTCTGATGCTTTCGCCGCCGGGAGCTCCTTTTCAGCTGCCGGAGAAGCGAAGTCAGGCCAAATGATTTTGAAATGGCCCGAAACTTCTTGTGCACTACTCTTTTGGCTGTCTTGAATGATCTTGTAGTTTTTGTTTGATTCTGACAAGATTTAATTTTTTGGAAGTAGCATTGCCTATTTTTGGCAGGTTGCGACTTCATGTAGCTTTTTGGATCTTGAAGAGGCAAAGTGACATTTTTGGTGTCAACAGCCATCGTCATCGGACCGAAGGAAGACTACATCTTTGTTGGAGAAGGAGACAAATAGGGGATCATTTTCCCTTGGCTGGCCGCCTGGGTTCTTGACTTACTGGATAGAAACCGGACCCACATCCCTGGACTTCTTGTGTGTCGCCGGAGAAGGAGGATCGTAACCGTACGCCGCACCGTGCCATCGCCGGACTAGAGGAATGAGAAATCAACAGCGGACTTCTTGTTGCACCCGTTGATTTTGATCGCCTGGGAGGAAGGGCTTTGCTCAGTTGCAGATCACCAAACGAAATAGAGGACCGCTTGGGCTACTATTAAATTTATCTGAGTTTTTCCCATCGCCGGAGGTTGATTTTTGTAAATTTATCTGAGTGTTTGATAAGTTTATCTGAGTTTTTTGAAAATATATCTGAGTTTCTAACAAATTTATCTGAGTTTCTATCAAATTTATCTAAGTCTTTATCAAATTTATCTGAGTTTTTGGCTATTTATCTGAGTTTTGGAACAAATTTATCTAAGTTCTAAACAAATCTATCTGTTTTTTTGTCAAATTTATTTGAATTTTTGAAAAATATAGCCGAGTTTCTGACAAATTTATCTCCATTTTGACAGTTTTAACTGAGTTTTTGAATGAATGTTTCTGTGTTTTTGGCAATTTTATTTGTATTTTCTTAGATCTATTTGTGTTTTTTAATTTTATTTGTGATTTTTAAAATTTATTTACATTTTTTAATTTTATTTAGAGCAAGGTACCGTACGTTTCGACGGTTTGGATCGCAAAGTCGCGGTTTAGATAGGAGTAGATCTAAGGTTTTCGTTGGACTCAAGCCACCTTCGTTTTTCTCTGAAACCAAAGTTAGGAAGAAGACGAAGTTGTAATGCCTCGAGTTCCGCACGTCATAAGGAAAAGAGAAGACAACCACGTGCATGATACCATTCTTTTAGTGGAAATCAGTACCACCAGAGCACTTGGGTTCCATGCACTCTCTCATATTTTTATTTCTTTCCAGCGAAAGAGAAGAGAAGAACTGTGCACTTGCTGCCATTCCCTTCTTCTCTCGCATTATTAATGGGATATCCCACCAATCATGGGATATGATTTAACGAAAGGGTAAATTAGACATTTCAGGTATGAAAAAGTGTGAGAGGGACCATTGGCTATATGACTTTTTTTGTGGACTGTTTGCAACAAAGTCATGCTTTGAGGGACCCCCGGCCGAAGCCCCCTACTTTTTTTGGTAAATATATGATCAGGTTTTGTAATAATATCTTTGTAGATACTTAAATAGAAAATCATCAATGGTTTTATTTCCGAGTTGAGACGAAGGCGATGGGAAGGTCTCCGTCATGCAAAATATCAACTTCATCATATTATCCTAGCCCTTGATTTAGCAACCTTAAATTTTAATGCCTTCTTTACCATAGTTTTTTTGGGGATTTGACATATTAATCCCCTTTAAACCCAGCCTCCCCAATTTCATCACTGAAATTAAACTAATGTACTCTGGTCCATATTTTTTCTTTACTTTTCTGCCCTAGATATCTTGGGATTAAATGTAAAAAGTTGAAAAGCTCGTACATTAAAAAATATAGACCGTCTTCTTATCTAGACTTGGATCCCATGATATCATGGGATCCAGGGTAGAAAACTAAAGAACAGTTTTTGGACTTGAGTCAAATGGCTCTGGTGACATTAGTAGATTTTCAGTCGTGAAATTGGGGAAACAAGGTTTAAGGGGAATTAATATGTCAAATCCCCTAATTTTTTTATATTCAATTACGACAGTGAGCGATAGTTCAATGAGTATTGGCTCAATTCCAAATCATGAAATGAAAGGAGCATGAGAGGGATTGGACTAATCAAAGGTGGGCCCAAGTAGTCCAGATAGGGCTAGATTGCACAGGCGAATATGATAAAGCTCAAACAATTATGTTCGGTTTCTTGGTTTCCATATCATGGGCCTATTTGTGATTAATCGAATCGTCAAATGGCCAGGGGCACCTACTCCAGTAGATTGGCATAACACGAAGTTTGAAATTGGTTGGACGGTTATCCAATCTAGATTTAAGCCTTACGTCAACGGTTAGGATGATATGATCAGTAGATTGATATTTCGTCCAAACCCTTATTCACCTACGTGCATCCAGGTGGGCCATCATTTCTTTTTTAGAACAAAATATTTGGTTTTTCCCCTTTTTAATAGGGGATTTGACATATAAATTCCCCTTAAAACCTGTTCCCCCAATTTCATGGGATGCGAATGTAAAAACCCATGATATCATTGGATCTAAGTCTAGAGAAGAAGACGGTCTAGATTTTTTAATGTACAGGGTTTTCAACTTTTTACATTGGGATCCCATGATATCATATCCTAAGGCAGAAATGTAAAGAAAAATGTGGACTGTGTGGGGAGATTTCCAAAACTCCGGGATTATGCTAATCACAATCATCCAATGGGGCTAGGCATTCTCACATGCCTCACGTGCCCTCCACGTGCTAATCACGTAGCCTCAAACCCACCACGGTTGCCGGGATAGGGGCCTTAGCCGAAGTCAGGCAGGTCCGGGTCGCTAGCGCTGAGCTCGGATGCCCAGGTGCCCACCTTGGCTAGAAGCTCCACCTCGGCCGAAGGTGCCGGGATGAAAGCCGGAGCGAGGAGAGACTCTCCACTCACGCCCTTCTCCCCCCACGTCGTCGGACACGTGGGGGAGTAGGGGCGCGAGCCAAGGGGACAGATGTAACATCCGGCTGTCCACAATCTTCGCCAGATCGCTGACAAGGCGGCATTTAACGGATGAAGCCAAATCAAGGCGAGGCCCGAGGGAGGATCCGATGGTATCTTTACCGTCGGAGGCGTCCAACATGATCTGGCCCAACACGACACGCATTAAATGCGTTGTGGGCTGACCCGACTGGCATTTTTTACTTTATGGGCTGATCGGACCCTCATTTAATGAATGGTGGGCTAACATGATGACGCCTCTAGACATGTCAAGGCGTCATCATTAACCTCCCCCATGCAACGTAGGCATCTTCCTCTATAAGAGAAGCAACACTTTCCATTACAGGTATGCACCCCAAAAACCAGAGCCATTACTCTGCCTCTCTTCTCCCTCTCCTTCCTTTGTTCACTTACTGACTTAGGCATCAGAGAGCCTTGCGCCATCCAGGCCAGGGTCCTCTGACCGTTCGCTCTTCTCCTTTCAGGTTTTCAGGCAGCGGGTTAAGCTCTACATTTGGATAAGTCCTGTAAGGCACCCCGATTATTGTGGGTCATTATTCTTCTACACCTACAATTGGCGCCGTCTATGGGAAAGCACTATCCCAATCTTCCTAACCTTCCCAGAAACCATGCCTCCGAAAGCTAAGAAAGACGGAGAGTCCTAGCGAGCAGTGTTCGAGCGTCCGGGCCCGTCGACGGGCGTCCCTCCTCAGGGACGGCCCGGAGCGGACCGTGGCGCGTCAGTAGGCGAGGAACGCGTAGCCTCGCGACCCTTCGTCGAATCCCCCTTCCGAGAGGGAGTCGAGACCTCGTGCTCTGACGGTGAAGTCCCCCCCCCCACGGGGAGAGCGTCGACATGAGCACCCTCTCAAAGGCAAAGCTCTAGCAGCGGAGGAGCCACACCGCGTGCAACCCCCTGATGCTGGAGGAGACATCGCGGCTCAAAACGCTCTGCTCCAGGAGCAGGAGCGAGTAATCCGCCAGCTCCAGCAGCAGCTGAGGGCGGTGCAAAAAGCCTTTCAAAGGCAGCCCTCAGAGCCCCGAGGCGAGAAGAGAGCTGTCCAGAGCAAGGTGGTCCAGCTATCCCGAGAGGATCTAAGAGCCTTTCTGGATAAGAAGTGCAGCCATGCCTATGATGAAGGCTCGAGCAACACCCGTAGCCATCGTGGCCGCGACGGGCAAGCTCATAGCCACCATGGTCGAAGCCATGCAAAGCGGAAGCCAAGAGCCCCGACACCAGAGAAGGACGACGAGCAGGGGTGGCTCGACAAGCGTATCAAGCTAGCTCTCAAGCGCAATCTGGAGATGCAGGACCAGCAAGAGATCTGTGGCCCCACCAACCTGGGGGCCTCTCCTTTCACTCGGGACATCGAGAGAACCCCTTTGCCCAAGAAGTTCTCAGTCCCGAGGTTCGTCCCCTATGACGGATTGTCCGACCCGTCCGCTCACCTCCGTTACTTCTCCCAAAAGATGTCCATCTGGGGGGATGAAGGTCATCTAAATTGCAAGATCTTCTCCTCCAGTTTGAGCGACCTCCCTCTGAGGTGGTTCTGCGCTCTGCTAGAGAAGTCTGTTTCAAGTTGGAAGGAGCTCCAACTCTCTTTCCTGAAGAAGTTCCAGGCCTACAGCGTCAATCGATGCCGACATTCTCGCTCTAAAGATGAAACAGGGCGAAACCCACACCTAGTTCGCCCGATGGTTCTGGGCAATTTACAGCCAAATTGAAGATACCAGAGAGGAGGTGGCGACTTTCGCCTTCCAGAATGCCCTGTTACCTGGGCACGAGCTGCGGAAAGACTTGGCAGGAGATCCCGCTCCCTCCATGCCGGCCTTGATGTCCCGGATAAAACGCTTTATCGCCCGGGAAGAGGACGAAATCAGAGCTCGAGAGGAGGAAGGCCGGGAGACCATAGGCCCGGAACCCAAAGAAAGGAACAGTCAACCCCAGCAGCGGGGTAAAAAGCCATTCCAGGGACAGGAGCCGAAGCAGGCATGGGTTTCCAATTTGGCGAGACCCTCAACGTCCCGGTCTGGGGGCGGCAGGAGGGCCAGACCTCCCTCCGACGCCTACCAGGCCATGAGTGTCACCTTCAAAGAGCCAATCCACCAAGTTATGAACAAAGTCAAGTCCCAGCCATTCTTCAGATGGCCTCGTCCTTTGGCTGGAGATCCCTCCACTCGTGACCAATCCAAGTTCTGTGCCTACCATAAGGGTAACGGGCACAGAACCGAAGATTGCAGAACTCTGAGGTTTCACTTGGAGAGGCTCACCAAGGAAGGCCATCTCATGGAGTTCGTAAAGGCAGGAGATGTCAGCAGCGGCGGCAGTAGCCGAGCTCATCAGAGCATGACCAGAGATCTGGACAGTGAAGACTCCGAAAAGATAATCAATGTGATCCACCCGGCACCCTCAGCTCCCTCTCCCCCAGCTCGAGACAACCAGCAGGCTCGTGCCGAAGCCAGGCGGGCCTCGCACGGGAAGGAAATGATGAGAGCCGAGCTCAGGCCAGCGCCCAAAAGACCTCGCTACGACCGTCCAGCAATCTCTTTCTCCGACAAAGATCTAGAGGGAATCCAACCTCCTCAGAGCGACCCTCTACTCTTGACCATGAAGCTGAAGGACTTCACTGTGAAGAGGATCCTCGTCGACTCTGGCAATTCCTCTACTATGAGTGCTTCAAGAAGATGAACCTCTCCGAAGCCGACCTCACGGAGGTCCGTGCACCCCTGCTTGGGTTATCCGCCAAACCAGTTTATCCCAAGGGTAAAATCACCCTGGAAACCCGAGTGGGCGGGGCCTCCGTGTTGGCCGACTTCCTGGTCGTGGACGCCCCCTCTCCATACAACACCATCCTGGGCAGAACGTGGCTCCACAAATTGGAAGCAGTCCCCTCTTCCCTCCACCAAAAGCTAAAGTTCGTGCTCGAGAACAAAGAGGGCAAGATGGAGGTGGTCACAGTAGAAGGAGATCAGCAGCAAGCTAGGCAGTGCATGCTGGCTGCAGTCCCAGCAGAGAAGGAGCCAGAGCGCATCAACCTGGCGGAGTTTGAGAAGGGGCTGGATGAGATCGGCTGAGACCCTGACAAGAAAAGTATCGAAGACCTGGCCGAAGTCGGGCTCGATCCAGCTGACCCTGATAGATTTTTCCTGATTGGCACGCAGCTACCAGATGAAGAGAGAGTTGAGCTCTCGAGGTTCCTAGTGCAGAACGTGGATGTCTTCGCCTAGACCCCGAGCGAAATGCCTGGGGTCTACCCCGAGGTCATGTGCCACAGGCTGAATGTGGACCCCAGCCACAAGCCAGTAGTGCAAAAAGCCCGGAGGATGGGGATCCAGCAGACAGACGCGGTGGTCGACGAGGTCGGCAAGTTACTGGAGACGGGCGCAATCCGGGAAGTCCAGTATCCGGTTTGGCTGGCCAATACGGTGATGGTTAAGAAGAAAACGGGCAAATGGAGGGTGTGCGTGGACTTCACCGATCTCAACAGGGCCTGCCCTAAAGACAGTTTCCCCCTTCCGAAGATTGATCAGATGATCGACGCCACCGCCGGCCACGACCGGATGAGCTTCCTTGACGCCTTCAGAGGTTACCATCAAATACCGATGTACGAGCCGGACGAGGAGAAAACCGCTTTCATAACCCCCCGCGGCACCTATTGCTACAAAGTCATGCCCTTCGGGCTGAAGAACGCAGGGGCAACAAACCAGCGCCTCGTGACCAAGATGTTCCAGGCTCAGCTCGGCAAGACGGTAGAAGTTTATATTGACGACATGGTCGTCAAGTCAAAGCGCTCCAGCGACCACCTGACAGATCTGGCCCAAGTCTTCAGCATCATTCGCACGTTCAAACTCAAGCTCAATGCTTCCAAGTACACCTTCGGCGTAGCTTATGGCAAGTTCCTCGGAAGCCTGGTAACGCGGAGGGGAATAGAGGCCAACCCGGTCCAGATCACTACAATTTTGGTCATCCAGAGCCCATCTACTACAAAGGAAGTTCAGAAGCTCACAGGCATGGCTGCAACACTCAATCGCTTCATCAGCCGGTCATCAGATAAGTGCAGGCCTTTCTTTCATCTCCTGAGAAAAAATTTAAAATTTCAGTGGACCCCTGAGTGCGACCAAGCGTTGGCAGCACTCAAAACTTATTTGTCTTCACCCCCTTTACTCTCTACCCCAACTCGAGGAGAGACTTTGTATCTATATCTTGCAGTCTCGGATCATGCCGTGAGCTCCATCCTCATCAGAGAGGACGAAGGAGTACAAAAGCCAATTTACTATACAAGCAAGATCCTGCTTGACGCCGAGACCAGATATCTTTTCTTGGAGAAGCTCGCACTGGAACTCGTCAGCGCCTCCCGCAAGCTCTCCCATTATTTCCAGTCCCACACCATTGTGGTGATCACGGAGCATCACTCCGTTCTATTTTCAAAAAAGCTGACTTTTCAGGGCGAATCTCAAAGTGGGCGGTCGAACTCGGACAGTATGACATTCAATACCGTCCCCAGACTGCGATCAAAGCCCAAATTCTGGCTGACTTCATTGTAGAGTTCGTCTCGCCCAGCTCGGCTCCGACCCAGCCCGGCACGGAACTGGGGGGCGTAGGGCATGAGCCTGAAGTTACCGGGGTCGAACAAGCGCCCACCGCGGCATGGAAGATCTTTGTCGACGGTTCGTCCACCTCCAAGCGAGCTGGCGCCGGCATAGTCCTCCAATCGCCAGAGGGACTGGTCATAGAGCAAGCCTTCACCTTGGACTTCAAAGTGACAAACAATGAAGCAGAGTATGAGGCACTGATAGCAGGGTTGAACAGCGCCCGAATCCTCGGAGCCCAGCACCTGGTGGTCTTCAGCGATTCGCAACTGGTGACTAGCCAACTCGCTGGGGACTACCAGGCCAGGGACGACAGGATGGCGGCCTACTTAGCCTTCGCGCAAAAGCTGCTCTCTCATTTCAAGACAGCCGAGGTCAGGCAAATCTCCAGAGACACCAACACGCACACTGATGCGTTTGCAAAACTGGCCTCCACTGTCGAAGCAAGGAAGAGAAGGACCGTCGAAGTTGGATCGATATCGAGATCGAGCCTGGAGCTACACTCGCCTCGGCAAGTCCTTTGTATTGATCTCGGCCCGAGCTGGATGGACCCAATCATCTCCTACTTGAAGGATGACTGGCTCCCCGAGGACAAGACTGAAGCCCATCGAATCAGACTCAAGGCAGCTCGATTCTGGCTCTCTCCAAAAGTCAAACTCAACAGAAAATCCTTCATGGGCCCATACCTCCAATGTGTCCACCCGACCAAGGTGGACAACTTCCTGTATGAAATCCATGAAGGAATCTGTGGTAGCCACATCGGGGGCCGATCATTGGCCTATAGGGCAATAAGCCAAGGTTATTGGTGGCCCTACATGCAGAAGGATGCGTAAGTGTACGCCAGGAAATGCGAGAAGTGCCAGAAGTTCTCCCACTCTCTTCATCAGCCAGCACAAGACCTGAGTCCCCTCTCTAGTCCATTGCCCTTCGCTCAATGGGGGCAGGACATTGTGGGGCCTCTTCACCATGCCCCGGGGAACAAGAGGTGGCTGATCGTTGCGACGGATTACTTCACGAAGTGGATAGAAGC
Source organism: Litsea cubeba (assembly GCA_012931725.1). NCBI lineage: Eukaryota > Viridiplantae > Streptophyta > Magnoliopsida > Laurales > Lauraceae > Litsea > Litsea cubeba. Next base: position 81,013,186 of record CM022946.1, on the reverse strand, counting down.
TGAGCCGCTATCCACCATCAAGGATAGGGATTCCAAGAGCTTCGTATGGAAGAACATCATAATGAGGTTCGGCATCCCCAGGACCCTGATTTCGGATAACGGGACTCAGTTTGACTCCAAATCCTTCAAGGACTTCTGCCAAGAGCACGGCATCAGAAATCACTACTCCACTCCGGCGTATCCACAGAGCAACGGCCAGGCCGAAATTTCCAACAAGATAATTCTGGATGGCCTGAAGAAGCGATTAAACAAGGCAAAGGGGAGATGGGTAGAGGAGCTTCCCAGCGTGCTATGGGCGTACAGGACAACTCCAAGGCGATCCACCTCGGCGACCCCTTTCTCTCTGGCTTATGGGATGGAGGAGGTCATTCCCTTGGAAATTGGCCTCCCCACCCTGAGGACAGAGTTGGTCGACCAGGGCCGAAATGAAACAAACTTAGCAATGGAGCTCGACCTGGCAGACGAGCGTCGAGAAGCAGCAGCCCTACGATTGACTGACTACCAACAGCGGCTAGCAAGAGGATACAATGAAAAAGTCAGAGAGAGAAGTTTCTCCGTGGGGGAGCTAGTCCTCAAGAAGACCTTGCCAGGCGACAGAAATCCAAACGAAGGAAAGCTGGCCCCGAACTGGCATGGCCCGTTCAGGGTGGTCTCGCTGGCAGGACGATCCTCCTACAAGCTCGAAGACTTGGAAGGCAAGCCATTACCGAGACAGTGGAATGCATCCCATTTGAAGAAATTCTACTTTTGAAAAGATGTAACATGAGTCTCAGAATCAATGAAAGTAGCATTTTCCACCAATCTGCGTCGTCTCTCCTTATCTGAGTTTGGCAGTTCTGGGTCCTTGACCCTGGAGAAGGCTCCGAGTTCATACACTCAGTCGTCTCCTAAAGTTTGGGTCCTTGACCCTGGAGAAGGCTCCGAGTTCATACACTCAGTCGTCTCCTAAAGTTGGGTCCTTGACCCTGGAGAAAGCTCCGAGTTCATACACTCAGTCATCTCCTAAAGTTTGGGTCCTTGACCCTGGAGAAGGCTCCGAGTTCATACACTCAGTCGTCTCCTAAAGTTTGGGTCCTTGACCCTGGAGAAGGCTCCGAGTTCATACACTCAATCGTCTCCTAAAGTTTGGGTCCTTGACCCTGGAGAAGTCTCCGAGTTCATACACTCAGTCGTCTCCTAAAGTTTGGGTCCATGACCCTGGAAGAGGCTTCGGATTAATACATCCAGTCGCTTCCTAAATTACAGGTTCATACACCCCTCGAGACCATTCCCGAACTGAGGCTCGCGCAGCCGAGATCCTCGAGAATCCGGGTTTATCTCGGCGAAAGACGGTTTGTCTCGGTCAGAGCTGGTCCATTTCGGCCAATATCAGTTTTCGAAGAACGATGCAAGCACTGGTGTAAAAAAAAAGTAGCGCAGAAATACAAGTATCACAAAACAGTGCAAGGAAAGCAAAAAAGGAATACAGAAATTTGTACATAGATTATATGAACACAAAGTCTGCTCTTTTTATTCACTGTAATTACTTCATTACAAAGGAAACAAAGTACAGAAAGGAGGGTCGCAGTCTTCTAAAAACATAAAAAGAAAGGAGCCTTCGAGGTTGCTCTTCGCTGATTCCATCCGCTAACTGGAGACCTTCGGCCGCAAGGCTTCTCAATTCCGCCCGCTGCCTCGAGGTCTTGACATCCCAAATGGCGAGCCCTTTGGGATGATAACAAGACTCCGCAGCCGCCCGGGGGCGCTTGGATCTGGTGTACAGTGCCAGGAGCTCCGCAATACGCCTTGGTTGGCCATACCAAGATTTGCCAGAAAGCTCGAGCTCCTGGTCCACTGTCGATGCTTGGATCTCCACATAGCACCCACGTTCAGAGGGTGCGCAGCCCATGGAGATCGCCTTCAGAGGGAGCGCAGACCACGGCAGACAGTCCCCTCGGAGGAAACTATATTCTGGGGTAGGGGTTTCGCCTGGATCAAAGGTTCCTGAACCTCTACGGTACCTAACCGCCAGAGTGTTTGGTAGAGGCGAAAAGGTCTCCATCACGCCCGAAGAACAAAGGGAAGAAGAGGGGCCACCGATTTAAATACTCTCTCCCATGGCGGATTTATCCCCCATATTTATAGGAGGATGGAGGACTCGACATTCAAGGAAATTTATGGGGCGAGGCCTCCCACGCCCTACGAGGAGCGCGCATCCTCCAATATGTTGACCACCGGCTCCGATAGTGACACGTGGAGCCGTCTGCTTGATTTCCTCGTCGACCATACCGCCATACTTACTACTGTTTGCGGTCCCCATAGTACGGAGTATCAGCACGAATACCTAAGAAGACCGCTCGGTACTCCCCCCAACTCGACTCACGCGTCGCGTCACGAAAAGCACTCAACCACAAGCATAGAAAGGCCAAGTTCAAAAAGGCAGATAAGACGGATTGCGGGAGCAAAAGCAGGAGAAACGGGGTCTACAACGACTTCGGCACTCCCGCTAGCCTAGCCCAAAGCTAGACTGGGGGCAGTTCAGTGTTTACTCCTACTAAGTCCACACACATTTGAAAACAAAGGCACTCGATTGCTAAAGTAGAGACAAGCGGCTGGAGAAACTCTCATTTGCATTAAAGTCTTGTTCATTACATTGCGCAGCAAATACAATTGAAAGAAATTACAAAAAACATAGAACAAGAAAGCCTTCTCCGCGGCTAGAGGCGACAAGACTGTCCCGAGGTCATGCCCGGTCAGACGCGCGGGCTGCAGCATTAGAAGCTTCGCCGGCTGGAGGGGCTGAGTTAGGCGTCGGAAGCGGGAACGGAAGGGGTTCTCGGAAGGAAGGGTGGTCCTCCGAAGCCCCGGCCTCCTTCAGGCCGGCGCGCCATCCCTTCACCCAGGCCTTGTCCCTCACAACAAGGACTCTTTCCTTATAGTAGGCAGTGACCTGCGCTCTGGCATCCTCGAACGCAGCATCGCACTCCGACTCAAGCTTCGCCTCGGCTTCATCAGCCCTTTTGGATTCGGCTTGAAGCAGGGCCGCGTAGTCTTCTTCCATCTTCGAGATGGAAACCTCAAGTTCGGCCACCCTGGTTCTTTCCGCCTCGGCATCTTCCTTCGCTTGTTCGAGCCTCACCGCGTACTCTTCCTCCGCCCTTGCCAGTTTCTGGGTAACGGCGTCCAGGGATTCTTGCAGTCCATCTTTCCACAGTCAGCTCAGCAACGTCTATGCTGTACTTGCAGAGTCTGTCAGCCACAACCATAGACTTCTGCACCGCCTATTGAAGAAACAGGGCGCCCGTGATAAACGTCAGGAAACTCTTGATGCTAAACAGCTGGAAAACATAAAGAAGTGCAGATAAATTTACCGTGAAGTTAGACTGCAGCATCGACAGAATCAGCTTCTGGTCGCTGTACCTGTCCAGCTGCTCCATGTCTCGAGGAAGGGCGCAAGCTCGCCCGAGAGCCTCGAGAACCAGGGGATCAATCTTGTGAAGGACGCGATCGTCCATCGTCATTGGCCTCCCCGGTTCAAGCATAAAGCTCGGCTCCCACAGTGGTGGGCCTTGGGGCAACGAGGCCGCGATCGAACTAGGACCTGCGTCGATTCTCGGCATCTTCAGCGGCCGAGCTTCCTCTTACCCGACCTCAGTCGGGGGCGAGCGAACCTCTGGACTGGCGGGGCTAGGGGAGACAGGAACCTCCACCGCAGTCGCAAGAGAAGAGACCCGAGCACTCGGAGGAGGCTCCGGGAGACTTGGATTCACAGGCTCTTGAGGAGCTCGGGCACCTTCGACTCCAAGCGCCAAGGCCTTGAGGTCCTCGAAGGACAAACGTCTGGCGCGCCTCATCTCGGAACTCGGTGAGGGAGATCGAGCAATCCGACTCGATTCCCTTCCTGAAGTCTGGAGAGGTCTCGACCCCGACGTAGAAGCTAGGGCACCGGACGTAGCTCTGACGTCGGACGACGCCCGAGAAGGCCCCTCTGCGGCCCCCACTCTAGGACCGGCCTGTTCTCGCCCGCCCTCAGGACCGGCGCCTTCGCCTCGGGCCGGCTCTACGGTGCCCCTTAAATATCCACGATATTTCGGCTGGCACCCTAGCAATGACCAAGCCGCCCTGCCGTCATGGCCGCTGTACCGCTTTACCAGACGGAGCCAGGCCTCATTCGTCTTCCAGATGTATCGAGCAGCCTGTTTTCTCTCCTTCAAAGCTGCAACGATCAGAGACATTAGTATGGCAGAGCAAAAAAAAAAAAAAGGGGGGGGGGGTGTTTACTTGGAACAGTTCCGAAATGGCGAGGGACTTGGTAGCCTCTATCGGTGTCGACCGCCCCAAACTCCCAGTTGCCCGAGACATACAGAAGATCGTCTCCGGCATATTTGCTCGAGTCTTCCAAGTGACGGAAGGGGGGTATTTGCTCGACCTGGATTAGCCCGGAGATAATAAGCACCTCCGGACTAACATATATCATAAACGTCCTCAATATCGAAGACGTCGAGGTTAATGCCCAAAACCTCGTTTAACCTGGCTGTGCCCATCACAATCTTGAAAGCATTGGGTAGCAACTGGCAAGAGCAGAGACGCCATTGACTGAGACATCTCCTGAGAAGGGGGTGAATGGGAAATCGGACCCCGCGTTCCGTCACGGCCACTAAAGGGAAAGGCATCCAACCCCCCGAGAAATCACGAAGGTTAGTGCCGTTAGGGTCAGCACCCCTGACTTGGACATCAGCGAAAATCCTAAAGGTCGACCTAAAGCCCTCAATCGCTGCTTCACCCTCTAACCAATGGCTATAGATTCCCATTCCTATCCCAATCCGAAAACAGAGAAACCCACAGGAGGGAGGCAAGGCAAAAGAGACTTACGGAAGTGGGACGAAGACACTGGGCAGCAAAGAGACTCGGCCTCAGCAGCGCACCAATTCTCAGATGAGGTTCCCTCGCAGTAGCTTATTCCCCTCTGATTCAGAATGACAAACGAACAAGAAACGAACCTCGATTGCCCTCTATATAGCAGAAAGGACCCCCTCTTCAGAAACCCTAGCTGCGCGCGCTAAATAACGCCTCCTGGGGCTCCGTGCAAATCATTTTGAATATTGAAAACGTCCCTGACAGAACGGCGCGCTCAACACCGAAGCAACCGGGCAACCAATCAGAGGATGCCACGCGGAGCCGTCGATATATCTTCAACATTGATTAGCAGATACCATTTATTGCCTCAACCACCCAAAGCGGGACAATCCCAAGAAAACTCCCCGTCATATAGCTCCCGACCTCACTTCGCTGGCAAGCCTCGCAAGGTCAGAAGCTAGGGGGCAATTGTGTGGGGAGATTTCCAAAACTCCAGGATTATGCTAATCACAATCATCCAATGGGGCTAGGCATTCTCACATGCTTCATGTGCCCTCCACGTGCTAATCACGTAGCCTCAGACCCGCCACGGCTGCCGGGATAGGGGCCTCAGCCAAAGTCAGGCAGGTCCGGGTCGCTAGCGCCGAGCTCGGATGCCCAGGTGCCCACCTCGGCTAGAAGCTCCACCTCGGCCGAAGGTGCCGGGATGAAAGCCAGAGCGAGGAAAGACTCTCCACTCACGCCCTTCGCCCTCCAAGTCATCGGACACATGGGGGAGTAGGGGCGCGAGCCAAGGGGACAGATGTAACATCCGGCCGTCCACAATCTTCGCCAGATCACTGACAAGGCGGCATCTAACAGATGAAGCCAAATCAAGGCGAGGCCCGAGGGAGGATCCGATGGTACCTTTACCGCCAGAGGCGTCCAACACGATCTGGCCCAACACGACACGCATTAAATGCGTTGTGGGCTGACCCGACTGGCATTTATTACTTTGTGGGCTGATCGGACCCTCATTTAATGAATGGTGGGCTGACATGATGACGCCTCTAGACATGTCAAGGCGTCATCATTAACCTCCCCCATGCAACTTAGGCATCTTCCTCTATAAGAGAAGCAACACTTTCCATTACAGGTATGCACACCAAAAACCAGAGCCATTACTCTGCTTCTCTTCTCCCTCTCCTTCCTTTGTTCACTTACTGACTTAGGCATCGGAGAGCCTTGCGCCATCCAGGCCAAGGTCCTCTGACCGTTCGCTCTTCCCCTTTCAAGTTTTCAAGGCAGCGGGTTAAGCTCTACATTTGGATAAGTCCTGTAAGGCACCCCGATTATTGTGGGTCGTTATTCTTTTGCACCTACATGGACAAAAGTCAAACGACTCTGGTGATATTAATATATTTCTAGCCATAAAATTTGAGATGCAATGTTTAAGGGGAGTTAATATGTCAAATCCAAATTTAGCAACCTAGCTCCGCTAGTCTATCTCACGTGGCCATCATTTTTTTACACACAGGTTCCGAGACTCAAAAATGGCCCATGTTTACATGATCAGTCCCAGCACCATCCTAGGTTCCTAAACCTCAATGGTTGAGGCGGTATGGATAGGTGGGCCTTATTGCACCTTTACATATGGGATTGAACGTAGGCCTAGCCAGAGCCCAAGGCGTGTGCACACTAGCCAAACCCTTACACTCCCCTAAACTTCCCATTACATCATCTCCAACGGAGGTGTTATTTGTCCATATCGGCCCCCAATGGCTATAAATGACATGTGACATTGTCTCCAATAGATTTGTCTGATACGACATGGTATTTGGCATTTGTGATGGTATGCCAAGGCATATCATAATGCAAATATCAAAATTTTATTTTGAATAAAATAATAGTGTTGAATGTACTTGCCTTTGAAGTCTTTGAAACAAGAATAATAAAATAAAAATTCGCACTTGAAAAACTTAATAAAATAATAATTTGACATCTCTCTAGGGAGTCTCCTCTATTTTGTTGAAACAGAGGGAGCCTATTTGGACGAATACCTGCGCACCACGTGGTAAGTTCGCCGCCTCAGCTATGACCTTCTCTTAATATGAATAAAAAAAGGACAGGGTTTTCTTGCAAATAGAAAAAAATTATATCAAACAAAAAATCCATTCATCTCCTCCAACCCTCTTCCGGCCAGCACCTCCTCCGGAGAACTAGTTTGCCAAACAGCCCAATACTGCAAAAAGAAATCCTAAAATTTGTACAACAATTCATCAATTACATGGATACTATTTATCGGTTAAGATTTCACTGGATACTAATACAATTGATTTGTGTTGGTCTCATGTCCTCTTAAAGAAAACAAGGAACCAAGTTCACCAGAATGGCAGCTATTGGTAGCCATCAGCATCATTTTTGTTCTAGTAGGTGAATCTATTGGTACTCTTGTTGAGATTCTACTTTAACGAAGGTGGAGCAGCAAATGGGTGGTAACACTAGTCCAATCTGCAGCCCAATAACCTTCCTTGACCACTGTGGGGGGAGAAATTCGAAGTGTCCTCGGGCCGAGCCTGGATAAGGGTCAACCTAACCTGAACTTCTGTTTGGGCCCAATGAATATTAAGAAATGGTGAAATAACAGTTTCATAAGACAGAAAGCGGCAACGATAGGGGTTAATTATGGAATTAAAGCAGCCCATGATGAGACATCAAAGAGACTTCAATTTGAAGGCCTTGAAGCAAGGAGATCATGCATACTGAAGAAGAATAACGTGGGAGAAGAAGAGGAAGAGGATCAGAACAAGAGGATATAAAAAGGAACATGTCTATCATAAAAAAAAGTAAGAATACAGATAACACAAAATAATTCAATTACATCATAGAAATATGAGAATGATTGACTTTACCATCGGAGAGTCCTCGGTCGGACCAACCGATCGAGTCCTCTTGATGCTTTCTTTGTGATTCAAATAGGAATCCCAATCCCGTCCAAGAAGAAGAAGTTAGCTTTGCACTGCCGAGCAGAGCTGATCAGCTCGTCAGCCGACCAAGCAAATTTAGCACCTACGATTGGTAAGAAGATCTGCTCAGCACCTCAGCACAATCCTAAAGGAGGAAACCTCATTGCCAAACAAAGCCAATTTGCTCGGGAGCCAACCAATCAAAATCTGATCTTACAATTGGCACCGTCTGTGGGAAATGGAGAGGGAAATCATCCACTGACGTTTCTTCTAGTTGATAAATATGGTGGATCAAGAGCTTGGTCTTCGATCGCAGCACCAAGCTGAACATCTTCAATCTCAAATAGAGGCAACCCAGACCAAAGATCACCAGAGACGCTAGGGAAAGAATCCCATGATAGGCCATCCCGATGATCAAAATGATGAATATGTTGTATGCACGGACAACAATAGGACTAATCCCATACCAAGCGAAAAGGGACGAATCTTGTCGGAAATACACCACGCTAGTCCAAGCCATGCTTTAAATTCACCATCTGTGGATAAAATATGAAAGGGATCCCACCAGAAACAGGGTCATGAACATCAGGCATTAATTTCATCTCGGGACGTATTAGTCCACCTAGAACAATCATGTAAATAAGCTGTCCGAGACCTGACACAGGGAATGAAACAACAGAAGGAAAATCTCAACTGCCTGTTGCTCGAGCTAGAAGCACCAAAGGAGGCGCAAGGACGTCCCCCAAGTGCGGAGAATCTTCGGAAAGGCTCAGAAGCCGCTCATAAAAGCCGAAGAATGGAGCATCGAGGAAGCACGGATATACGGGGGCCCAGAAGTCATCATTCTGTATCAAAATATCAGCGAGCCCGACATAGGCATGGAGCAAGAGATGAAGGAAACAGGACTTCAAGCTCTTTACCACGAAGGGAGGAAAAATCTGAGTTCCAAACAGCAGGTATGGAAAATACTGCACTCCAAAACAAAAAAAAGATAGCCTCACGGGCACTTGGCGGGGCAGACGTACAAGATTTGATCGAGAGGGCATTGGCGTCAAGAAACCATGTTCCGAACATGATATTTGGATATGCAGAGCTTCATATCTCCCTTTTCAAAGGAGATAGAGCGAGTAGACCCACCTCGGCGATTCTCAACTCCCAAGCTGAAAATCTATGATGGAACCTCGGACCCTAACGACCACGTCCAACATTTCATGCATTCCATGGCACTTTGGATCGGAAATGAATCATTGATGTGCAGAGTCTTTCCCTCAAGCTTGGGAGATCTGGCATTAAAATGGTTCTCTCGTCTTGAGCCGAGATCAATACATAGTTTTCGAGAGCTCGCAGCATCTTTCGTCACCCGTTTTGTCACGAATTCTAAACAGCTAGAAGATGCTGGAGCATTGCTATCTCTTAAGAAAGAAAACTCGGAGAGTTTGAAGGAGTACAGTGCTCGTTATTGGCGTATCTATAATGAAGTAGATGGAAGTAATGAACAGGTAGCAGTGGCCACCTTCAAATTGGGACTATCAAAAGAAAGCAAGCTCCGTCAATCATTGACTAAGCGATCCCCTGTCACACAAAGAGATCTGATGGAGAGGATCGAAGAGTTCATAAAACTGGAAGAAGACATGGGAGCACCTGAACCAAGGACGATACGAGCAGTGGATGAAGGATCCGAAAGAGACGAATAGAGTTCGGAGAGATGCTGATAGGAAGATGGGACGTGCCGAACCCACAAGAGCAGCCTACGAGGGGAAATATACAATCTTCAAAGATCCATTATATAGGATCCTTACTCAAATAAAGGATAAACCATTTTTCAAAAGACCTCCAAAAATGGTCAGCGACCCCGGACGCCGGAACCCTAACCTATGGTGTTCCTACCATCGAGAAAAAGGTCATCTGATGGAAAATTATCGTATGCTCAAGCAACATCTGGAAGATCTAGTCAGAGATGGTCATCTTAAGGAATATGTAGAGAAGATGCGCTCAAAGAAGGATAGAGAGAGCTCGGATCGGAAAGATTTCAGAAAAGCTGCAGATGAAGAAGGACCTGTGGGGGTAATAGATGTGGTCCATGGAGCAATAAATCCAGAAAAAGTCACAACCCAATCAGTTCGAGCACAAAGAAATATAGTTTCGCATTTGAAGGAGGTATACCAAGTGGATACTGGGCCAAGATTGGTCGACAAGTCTGAACATAGCAAGACGGAGATTTCATTCTCCGATGAAGACTTACGAGATGTGGTCCAAGCCAATAACGATGCCCTCGTACTCACACTTCGAGTACATGAGTATGATGTCCGAAGAATGCTCATAGATCCCGGAAGCTCCTCGGAAATAATGTATGCCGAGCTATTTCAAAGGCTCGGTCTGAAGCATTCAGATGTCAAGCCGACCTCAATTCCTTTGTTCGGATTCAGTGGCCAGGTAGTACACCCACTCGGAGTGATAACTGCTCAAGTTGGAGCCGGACCTGTTCGTCTAGATGTAGAATTCCTAGTGGTGGATGTGCCATCCGCATATAATGCCATCATGGGACGAACATGGATTCATCGTATGAAAGCAATGCCATCAACCTTCCACCAAAGGCTACGATTCCCAACACAGAAGGGAACCATGAAGATTAAAGGAGACCAAGCTGTCTCTAGGAGTTATCTGGTTGCGTCAATAAAAGGAAAGGCAACAAAGATAAATGATATTGGCACTGATCCAGGTAAGAGTACTGATTTCAAATAGCAATCAACTTCAGGTCGGACCAAAGAAGTTAAATTATTTTCCGACCTGAATACCCCGGTAATGGAAGAGCTAAAGAAGATTGCGATACATGGAAGGAATCCAGACATATATTGGATGATTGGCACATCACTGTCTGAAGAAGAGTAGAAAAATCTGATCCAAATTTTTAATCAAAACTCAGATGTTTTTGCTTGGAATCCATACCAAATGCCTGGGGTCTATCCAGCAGCTATTAGCCACAAGCTAGGAATAGATTCAAGACCAAAGCCAGTGATACAAAAACAAAGAAAGCTCGCGCCTGAGCTCCGAGCAGCAGTCTACGAAGAAGTTGATAGATTATTGGAAGCAGATGCAATCCGAGAGGTCCACTATCCAAAATGGTTGTCCAACACGGTCGTTGTGCTAAAGAAAGATAAAAAATGGAGCGTATGTGTAGACTTCACCAATCTAAATAAAGTTTGTCCAAAAGATGGCTTCCCGTTAGCAAAAATTGAGTAGCTTGTAGATTCAACAGCTGGACATGAACGGATGAGCTTCTTGGATGCATATCGAGGATATCATCAGATCGCAATGGAAGAGACCAAGAAAATACAGCATTCATAACTCCAAAAGGCCCCTATTGTTATAAAAGAATGCCCTTTGGACTTAAGAATGCGGGGGCCACATACCAGAGATTGATAGCAAAGATATTCCAAGATCTGATCGGAAAAACGGCAGAAGCTTACATTGATGACATGGTGGTAAAAAAATGAAGAAAGGATTACAACGAGAAAGATTTAAGCTCGGTCTTCAAAGTCCTGCGAAGATACAAGCTCAAGTTGAATGCCTCAAAATGTTCATTTGGTGTCAACTCGGGAAAATTCCTAGGTTACATTGTAACCCATAGAGGAATCGAAGCTAATCCCGACCAAATCGAAGCAGTTCAGAACATTGACCGACCTAGCTCAAGGAAGGAGGTGCAAAGGCTGACAGGTATGCTCACAGCCTTAAATCGCTTTTTATCAAGAAGCTCGGATAAATGCCGACCAATGTTCCTCGCCCTCAAGAAGAAGGCATAGAAGATATGGGACGAGCAATGTGACGAAGCTTTAGCACAGATCAAGCAATATTTGAGCTCCCCACCTGTGCTCTCTATTCCAAGTCCAGGAGAACAATTGATTTTATATCTAGCGGTATCCAAGCATGCAGTCAGCGCAGCCTTGACGAGAGAAGGAGGAAAACAGTACCTGCCCATCTATTTTGTCAGTAAAACCTTGTTAGACGTTGAAACAAGATATTTACCTCTGGAAAAGGTCGCCTTAGCATTGGTAAGTGCGGCACAGAAGCTCAGACACTACTTCCAAGCTCACACAATTAAGGTTCTGACCGAACATCCGTTGCGAGCCATCTTGCAAAAAGCCGACCTGTCAGGAAGAATGGTCAAATGGGCAATAGAGCTTGGCGAGCACGACATAAAAATAGCTCAAAGGAATGCCATAAAAGGACAGATAGTAGCTGAATTCATTGCTGAATTCACACACAAAGAGGAGTTGAAGCATAAAGAAGCTAGCTTGGAAGCTAACGAGGAGTGGTTGCTCTATGTTGATGGTGCATCTAATTCCAAAGGATTAGGAGCTGGAATGGTATACATTACACCAGAAGGAGCAGTAATCGAGAGAGCTGTATCCCTTGGTTTTACTGCATCGAATAATGAGGCGGAATATGAAGCTCTCCTGTCTGGACTCCTAACTGCAAAAGATCTTGGGATAAAGAAACTTCTGGTTCACTGCGACTCACAACTAGTTGCCAACCAACTCAATGGAGAGTATGCAGCTTGTGATGATCCGATGGTTGCTTACATCGGACAGGCCCAGCGCCTAATCCAAGAGATCGGAGATGTGAAAGTCAAGCAAATTGGTCGAGAAGAAAATGGACATGCTGACAGCTTAGCCAGCTTAGCGACGACGATCAAATCCGAACTAAGGAGAGAAATTTTCGTTGATTTCCAATTATCACCAAGTATAGGAGCTCAGCAAATCATGAATGTTAAACATGATGAATCAATGACGCCAATAGCCGAGTACATAAAAGAAGGAATTTTACCAGAGGACAGAACGGAATGCAACAAGATCAGAAGGAAAGCTGCTAAGTTCTGGTTTTCACCAGAAGGACGATTATACAAGTGATCATATTCGGGTCCATACTTACAATGCGTAAGTCCGACCAAGGTGGAAGACCTGTTATGGGAAATTCATGAAGGATCCTGTGGTGGACACATCGGTGGAAGAAGCTTGGCACACAGAGCAATGTCACAGGGATACTGGTGGCCCTATATGCAAAAAGATGCTCTCAAATTTGTACAAAAATGTGATAGATGTCAACGCTTCGGAAGAGATATTCATCAGCATGTCGAACTGCTGAACTCAATCATAAGTCCATGGCCATTCGACAAATAGGGAATCAATATAGTCGGTCCTATGCTGAGGTCAGCAGGTAATTGTCAATTTTTAATTGTTTCCACCGATTATTTTACTAAATGGGTAGAAGCCGAGCCCCTTGTTCATATTCGAGAAAGCGACGCCAAGCAGTTTGTATGGAGAAATATCATCACTAGATTTTTGGCATACCAAGAGCATTGGTTACAGACAATGGAAAGCAATTTGAAGGGAAGATGTTTAGAAGCCTATGTGAAAAATATAATATTAGGCATCATTTTTGCAACCCCGGTCTATCCACAAAACAATGGCCAAGCAGAAAGTTCCAATAAAACTTTACTGGATGGAATTAAGAAAAGGCTGGACAAAGCAAAAGGAAATTGGGTGAACGAACTCCCCAGTGTCTTATGGGCGTATAGAACAACCCCAAGGAGATCAACGGAAGAAACTCATTTTTCCCTTGCATATGGAAGGAAGTTGTCATTCATCTAGAAATGGGATTGCCGACCATGAGGACAGAGGCGTATGATCACGAACGGAACAAAGGAAGGATTGTCGAACAGCTGGATATGATTGAAGAACTGAGGGATCGAGCCTTGATCAAATTAGCAGCCTACCAGCAAAGGTTAGCTCGAAATTACAAGAAGAAAGTTCAAACACGAACATTCAAGGTCGGCGACCTAGTTCTGCGAAAGGTACTTCCAAATACTAAAGATCCCAGCCATGGAAAACTCAGGCCGAACTGGGAAGGTCCATACAGAGTCACTTCGATCTGAGGAACAGGAGCTTATCATTTGTAAAAATTAGAAGGAAAAGCATTGGCAAGGCCATGGAACATTGCAAACTTGAAAAAATTCAATTTCTAAGCATTGTATATGAATAAAATTATCTTGTATAGAGTTGAAATTTTTGATCTTTATGCCAAAGAACTCGGATATATTATATTGCATATTATGAGGGACATTTTTAATTTCGACCTCGGCCTTATCCACCTTGGCATAAGCATCTCGATTTCGACCTCGGCCTAAGTATCTCAGACTTATGCACCTCGGCCACATGCATATCAGCCTTCTTCATCTCGAATCCATGTAAGTCGGATTTATGCACCTTAGTCACGTGCATCTCGGCCTTCTTCATCTTGGATCCATGTAATTTGGATTTGTGCACCTCGATCATAGGCGTCTCGAACTTATGCATCACGGTCACATACATCTCGACCTTATGCACCTCGGTCACGTGTATCTCGGCTTTCTCCATCTCGGATCTATGCACTTCAATCATAGACACCTCGGTCTTATGCATATCAACTTCGGCAATACTACTGAAATATTTCCATATTATCATCACTTCGCCAAAATTCCTGTGCCAAGGATGAGGCCAGACTAAACAATTCATCTGAGGACCCATGATAGGATATATCCTATCGGGACCAACCTCGCTAAAATAAACAGGGCCAAGGCCCAGGAAATTAGGGGCAGCTTAGCACCCATTACTTCATTTCGAAGGATCAAAAAACCTAACTGGGAGGAAACCAAACTAGGTGTGTCGTGCTGATCTCCTTTAATCTAATTGCTAGGCATGACGATGCAAGCATTGGGCCAAAAAGTGAGTTCGGAAAGAACCGACAGTGCAGCAAAGAAAACGTAATACAATATCATAGAAAAGAAAACATTTCATTAACAGAGATAACATCAGCCCACAGGTCGGGCATAATAGATCTTCCAAAAATGTTTTTTGCCCATAGATAGGGCAAACGGGTTGGCAGAATTGCCATACAAGAAATTAAACAAAATGATTTCCAAATTGACAAAAATGATCTATTCAAGAACGTCAGAAGCTGAAGAAGGCAGCTCGGCAGTTGAAGCTGGAGGAGGCATCTCGGCAGTAGAAGCTGAAGGAAGCAGATTAACAACAGCAGCTTAGCCCGCGTCCCCACCAGTAGACGGAATGATGTCAACGGCCTGAATATGAGATTGGGGCTCAGCAGGTGAAGGTAAAGGAGGAGCTTGCTCGGATACATTTATGTAATTATTCCAAAGGGGAGAATCTTCTGGAACTGCAGCATCTTCAAGAGCTACATCATATCCCCGTTTGAATACAATAATTTTAATCTATTTTTGATTTGTTTTTTAGATCTCTAATGAACTCATCGAAGAGAAACGATGGCCCAAAACCTTAGTCGAACAGGTTCAACATTTCTACAAGCACGATGAATGATAGGAAAGGATCAAGGTTTATCAATTTTGAATCCAAACTGAGAAATCTGATTTTTTTATTTTTTTTTGAAAAGAAAAAGAGTAAAAATAAATTCAAAGAATTAGAAATTTCCAAAAAATCTCATCTCATTTTTTTTAGATGCGGAATCCAACATAGGCCACCAATTAGAAAGTAGCCAAGGAATCCAGAAAAGAAGTATAAGTATAGAGCATTAGATATGATATGCAAAGATTTCATTTCTAGCATCGTGTTCTCAAATGAATGAGTCCCATCGGGTGTGCCAGCTTGATGGACCGCGCATTCATGGCTCGGTTCTACCGAGGTCGGCGGACGTGGGAGTCCGTGGGGTACGACCTTTTCGTAACTGGGGGGCAGAAGCGGGTATCAACATTTTTTGTGAGGGTGTGCCATATTTTCTATTTTACTTGGAATTCAAGTGGTGATCCAGAGATCGACCTTCGCAAGTAAAAAGGAAATCAACTTCTTTCAAGTTTTTCATAGCACATATATTTAAGAAAAGAGACATTTTCTTGATTTGCCGTGAAAGGCGATTGTTTTGGCATTTATAGCCGATTTTTGGCATTTATAGCCGATTTTGGCTTTTATAGTCGATTTTTGGCGTTTATAGCCGATTTTGGCGTTTATAGACAATTTACAATTCTTATCAATAATGAAAGACAAGAGTTGTGATTTTTGTCTCTTTTGGAAAAATACAAACTACAATGAAAAGCAATAAAAGGAGGATCTAACTTCTCAGGAGATTGTGGGGGACTCGTTCAGATTGACGGTCGCAAGCCATATGTGGACTTTGTTATCATCCATGCAGATGAGAACAGAGGATGCTCTTAAGTCACTTGGCTTGGCTATAACCTCAGGTTTTTAGAGGACAAAGACCAAAATGAGGTCCTATGTACAATAAAAAACTATGTCCAATAAAAAACTAAGTAGATGGGCTGAAAAGCCACGTCTAACCCATTGGAGGCAGAAGGAGAAGGCAAGAACCTTGGGGGGTACCCCCCCAAGGGACTTTTGTCACCGTCTAGTAGTGGCTGGTGCAGAACTTTCGCAAAGTTCTCTCTCTTTCTTTCTCTGGATTTTCTGTGCTTGGAAGCTGATCTGATTTTGATCTCTAGGAGTTGTTTGATTTTTTATGATCTTTTTCCGATCTGGATTTCTTTGGAGTGCTCTCCTATTTATAGGCTCTTGGTAGCCATTTAGGAGAGTTTATGGGCTTTTATTGTCATTAAGCCGCATAATGGGAGGAGTTACAGGGTTTAATTCCTTTATTTTGTAACTCCTTTTTCTTGGCTTCTGATTGGCCTGAGGAGATTGAGGGCATTTAATCGCCTTTAATCGCCATGATAGGAGGATTTTTATGGGTTAAATGCCATGAATCTCTTGACTTGTAACTCCCATTTGCTTGCTCCTGATTGGGCCGTCCAAAGAAATGAATTAATAACTGCAATAAAGCTAGCCAATTAATTGCATTAAGTGGTCGCCGAGCAGTTGAAAGAGTCGCGGGCCGTGCCATGTCTTTTTGGATTCTTCTGGCGATAATTATCGATGGATCTTCATGTAGATCGACATCGGATGACCGTGTAACTTCAGGTGTTGGTTGCCAAGAGCGGATCGACGCCATTTGTCCTGTCGATTTCTCGATCGGTCGGGTAGAAAGCACACTTTTTTGGTTGACCGGTTGGCGATCAATGTTGATTTTGATACTCTTAATGATTGACCCATGATTTTGATGGATGTCAAAGGATTTGGCAGTCCAAAAGTATGAATTTTGGAAAATCCCAGGAGTTGGGAGCTTTGAATCGTGAAAAATGGGCTTTCCGGGGCGAACCCGGCGAATCCGGGCTCCATGGTCGTCGGCGATTGTGGAGGACAAACTACAATGAAAAGCAAGAAAAGGAGGATCTAACTTCTCAGGAGATTGTGGAGGACTCGTTCAGATTGACGGTCGCAAGCCATGTGTGGACTTCGCCATCATCCATGCAGATGAGAACAGATTATGCTTTTGATTCGCTTGGCTTGGCTATAATTTCAGATTTTTACAGGACAAAGACCAAGAGGAGGTCCTATGTCCAATAAAAAGTTAAGTAGATGGGTTGAAAAGCCACGTCTTAGCCATTGGAGGTAGAAGGAGAAGGCAAGGACCTTGGAGGAGGGGTACAACCAAATGGACTTTTGTCACCTTGTAGCGGTGGTCGGTGCAGAACTTTTGCAGAGTTTTCTCTCTTTTTCTTTCTCTCAGATTTTCTGTCTGTATTCTTCTGGATTTCCAATGCTCATTCTTCTTGGAAAGCTTTCCTATTTATAGGCTCTTGGTAGCCATTTAGGAGGGTTTATGGGCTTTAATCACATTTAAGCCGCATTAAGGGAGGAGTTACAAGGTTTAATTCCTTTATTTCGTAACACCTGGACCTTGGCTTCTGATTGGCCGATGGAGGCATGATGGGCGGAGTTTCATGGGTTAAATGCTATGAATCAATTGACTTGTAACTCTTGGATGCTTACATCTGATTGAGTCGTCCAAAGAAATGAATTAATGACTGCAATAAAGCTAGCCAATTAATTGCATTAAGTGGTCGCCGAGCAGTTGAAGAGTCGCGGGCCAAGCCGCGTCTTTTGGGATTCTTGTGGCGATGATCATCGATGTATCTTCATGTAGATCGACATCGGATGACCATGTAACTTCAGGCATTGATTGCCAACAGCGGGTCGGTGCCATCTGTCCTGTCGATTTGTCGATCGGTCGGGTAGAAAGCACACTTTTTTGGTTGACCGATTGGCGATCGATGTTGATTTTGATACTCTTGAAGACGGACACGTGATTTTGACGGATGCTGAAGGATTTGGTGCCTCAAAAGTATGGATTGTAGAAAGCCACAGGAATTGGACTCTTCGAAAAGCAAAAAAAAAGATGAAAATGGGCCTTTCAAGGGGAAATCCGGAGACCCGGAGCTCCATGGTCGCCGGCGACCACGCACAGGGTCGCCGGCGACCATGGGCTAGGGTCGCGGGCTGCGACCCTGGGGGATTTTTCCCCTTTTGGTCCCGTTTCGCGGCCGTTTTGAGGTCTTTTCCAATTCTTTTTTCTTCTGTATTTTTCTTGATATTTTTTCACATTTGTTGACCTGATTTACCTGTAGAAAACTTGACGAGAATCCTTTCTTTTAGGAGTGCAAAGTTTCCAATTTTCTGGAAAAGTCGAAGACTTTGTCGCATAGAGCTGCCGATTTTCCATCAGAAGCTGAAACTGGGTCAAACGATATCGAAATGACCTAAAATTTGAGGTGAAGCCTCCTGAGCAATAAATAAGACCAACCATAGGCCTTTCTTTGAGTTTTGAAGCCGTATGGGGTCCTGTCGCCAGTAGACTTGATTTTGTCGCGAGGGAGATGTCGCAGCTTGATGTACGGTCAACCGATGTCCGATTGACTTGAAATTTGACAGGGAACCTATTGGAGTCATTTTGAGATGATCCACAAGCTCTATCTTGGAAACCATGATCCCGGGGAGCTTTGCCGCCGAGAGGCCTGATTTGGCTTCAGAGAGTCAAAGTCTGGTCAAATGTTGTCGAAATGACCTAAAACATGACGTGTAGCCCTTTGTAAGCATATTGAAGCCGCCCATGTGCTCTGTTTGATGAGTGATAGCATCGGTGGTTCTCGCCGCCAAGAGGCTTGATTTAGCTATTTGAGGGTTGATGTAGGGTCAAACGTTGTCGGTTTGACTTGGAACTTGACGTGGAGCCTTTTGGATGTATTTTGAGATCATCCACAGGCTCTGATCGAAGATTTGGTGTCTTCGATGCTGTCGCCGTCAAGATCTCCTATTTAGCTGTCGGAGGAGCGAAGTTAGGCGAAATGATTTTCAAATGGCCCGAGACTTCTTGTGTACTCCTCTATTAGCTTTCGTGAAGGATCTTGCAATTTTTGTTTGATTCTGACAAGATTTGATTTTTTTGAGAAGTAGCATTGCCTATTTGTGGTATTTTAGGACTTCATGTAGCTTTCTTAATGTTGATGAGGCAAAGTGACATTTTTGGTGTCAACACTAGCTTGCCTTTGCTGTTTAGTTGTTGGCATTGTTTTCATGACCTCCCAGTTTTCATCTTCTAGGAGATCGGGATGTACCCATATGGGTTGTCCGTCTGGTGTTGGGTAGGGAACCAGGACTTCGGACGTTTGAGTTCTTTTTATCACCTTGAATGAAGTAGTGATCTTCTTCTTTGGCGGTTTTGGTGTTTGTAAACATGACACCATGTTGACGGAGGCAAACCCATAGTTTTGTCAAAGGAGATGACTCCGTTTTTCCACATCTCATTTATATTCTCTCTCACAATGAAGCATTGATTGAGAGGATGCGAGATCATCTGGTGGTATGGACAGTACCGAGGATCGTTGGTTTTGTCAACAATTCCTGATCTTTTGGGTTCATGTAAGGTGAGCTTGTCGTTTGCCACGAGAGCCCCGAAGATTTCATCAACATCTTCATCGAACGGGTATTTCTTTTCTACTCGCTCTTTGAAGGCATCTGAGAGTTCAGGTCTCTTACCTGTAGCTTTGTTTTCAGCTTTCTTTGGTTTCCGAGGAGCTGACTTGTTTGCACATTGAGGAGCTCTTTTTTCTTTGGCTTTGTGGTTGCAATGGCGGTTGGCTCTTTTCTTGATGATTTCTGATTGTTGAGGTCTTTGATCACTATTTCAGTCTCCATGGAAGCTTCTAGGAGTTCTCACAGGTTCTTTGATTTGTTGCCGATGATCATGGAGCGGATTCTAGCTCTCATGTTGTTTCGGCAGATGTTGACCAGCGACGCTTGTGGCAGTACATCAAAGCATTTGTACGCCATTGCTTTCCACTTGTGAATGAAGTCGTATGTTGACTCATTCTCCCCCTGTTTTAGGCTGCAGAGCTGAGCCATAGTAGCGGGATGATCGTCATCTTTGAAGGGAGTCAGGAAGCGTGTCTCTAGCATGGCCCAATTTTGGATGGAGTCCTCTAGAAGAGTGGAGTTCCAATCAAAGGCTGTACCTTTTAGGGTACTCGCAAAGAGGCGGATCTTGAGGGCATCTTGATCTGCAATAGCTCCCGTCGGGATTTTGAAGTGGATGACGTGTTGTCTGGCTGATCTTTTCCTCGTATATGTTTGGAGAGTAGGATGCCTGAATTTTGTGGGAAACGGGACCGAGTCCATCCATAAGAGATATGGTGGCTTGATCCCATGCTCCTTGAGTATATCCTCTTCTTTAGCTTTTACGAGGATACTGTCTACGTCCTTTTTGGTGAGGGAGCTTGACTCATTTTCTTCTCCATTTTCCTCATTATCATGATGATTCGGAGGAGGTTCATTGTTCGCCTGATTTTGGAAGGCGATGAGAAGGTTTTCCATCAGTGTTTCAATCATCTGGTGGCCTTGTTCCAACTGCTGGATGCGTGTGAGCGCATCATCTTCAGGTGGATTGCGAGGTGGTGGCTCAGAATTTATAGCCAGGACATTCATCCCTCCGAACTCGAACGAAGAAATTATCCTGGTGACTGAACTGAGGCTCATTCTTTTTGATGAAGAGCTTGAGGAAGGATCACTCCGCCGTCCTTGGCTTGAAGGGGCAGGAGATTCTTCTGAATGTCTACTTGTCCTGGAGACGCTTGATGGACCGCGCTTTTGCTCGGCGCTTACCGAGGTCGGCAGACATTAAAGTTTGTTTGTTCCAACCCTTTCGCGCTAGGAGGGCAAAGCGAGCATCAACATTTTTTTAGGTGGGTGTGCCAGACTTTCTATTTTTACTAGGAATTGTAAGTGATGATCCGGAGATCGACCTTCGTAAGTAAAAATGAAATCAACTTGTTTCAAGTTTCTATTGCACATATATTTAAGAAAAGAGAAAAGTTTTTGAAACGCCGTAAAAGATGATTTCATTTGTTTTGCCGTAAAAGGCAATGTTTGCCGTGAAAGGCGATTTTTAGCATTTATAGACGATTTTAAGCGTTTATAGCCGAGTTTTTGGCATTTATAGCCGATTTTTGGCATCTATAGCCGATTTATAATTCTTATCAATAATGAAAGACAAGAGTTGTGATTTTTTTGTCTATTTTAGAAAAATACAAACTTCAATGAAAAGCAAGAAAATGAGGATCTAACTTCTCAGGAGATTGTAGGGGACTTGTTCAGATTGACGGTCGCAAGCCATATGTTGACTTCGCCATCATCCATGCAGATGAGAACAGAGGATGCTTTTGATTCGCTTGGCTTGGCTATAACCTCATATTTTTAGAGGACAAAGACCAAGAGGAGGTCCTATGTCCAATAAAAAGCTAAGTAGACGGGCTGAAAAGCCATGTCTAAGCCAATGGAGGCTGAAGGAGAAGGCAAGGACCTTGGGGGGGGGGGGGGTAACCCCCCAAGGGACTTTTGTTACCTTGTAGTGTTGGTCGGTGTAGAACTTCAGCAGAGTTTTCTCTCTTTCTTTCTCTTAGATTTCTGATGCCTTTTTTTATCTGGATTTTCGGATTTTCCGAACTCTATCCGGAATGATGCTCTCCTATTTATATGCCTTTGGTAGCCATTTAGGAGAGTTTATGGGCTTTAATTGTCATTAAGCCGCATAATGGGAGGAGTTACAAGATTTATTTCTTTATTTTGTAACTCCTTTTTCTTGGCTTCTAATTGGCTAGTGGAGATTAAGGGCATTTAATCGCCATTAATCTCAATGATGAGAGGAGTTTCATGGTTTGAATGCCACGAAACCTTTGAGTTGTAACTCCCGAATGCTTGCTTCTGATTGGGCCGTCCAAAGTAATGAATTAATGACTGCAATAAAGCTAGTCAATTAACTGCATTAAGTGGTCGCTGAGCAGTTGAAGAGTCACGGGCCGTGCCGCGTCTTTTGGGATTCTTCTGGAGATGATCATCGATGGATCTTCATGCTGATCGACATCGGATGACCATGTAATTTCAGACACTGATTGCTAACAGCGGGCCGGTGATATCTGTCATGTCGATTTCTTGATCGGTCGGGTAGAAAGTACACTTTTTGGTTTACCGATTGGCGATCAATGATGATTTCGATACTCTTTCAAGATGGACCCGTGATTTTTGATGGATGTCGATGGATTTGGTGCCTCAGAAGTCTGAATTTGGGAAAATCACAGGAGCCGGAAGCTTAAAAAAATGAAAAGGGACGGAAAACCGGTCTTTCAGGGCAAATCCGGCGAATCGGATCTCCATGGTCGCTGGCGACCATGTGCAGGGTTGCCGGTGACCATGGGCCAAGGTCGCAGGCTGCGATCCTGGGCTAGGGTTGCGGGTTGCAACCCTTGGGGGATTTTTCCCCTTTTGTCACCGGTTTGTGATTGTTCCGCAATTTTTTCTATTTCTTCTTTCTTCAGTATTTTTCCTGACATTTTGGCACATTTGCCGCCCTGATTTCTCTATAGAAAACTTGATGAGAATCCTTGCAATTTGGGGTGCAAAGTTTCCAATTTTCCATGAAAGCCGAAGACTTTGTTCCGTAGAGCTGCTGATTTTCCGTCAGAAGCCGAAACTGGGTCAAACGATGTCGGAATGACCTGAAATTTGAGGTGAAGCCTCTTGATCAATAAATAAGACAACACAAGTTTTTTTTAAATTTTGAAGCCTTATGGGGTCATGTCGCCAGTAGACTTGGTTCTGTCGCGAGGAAGATGTCGCGCTTTGATGTGCGGTCAACCGATGTCCGATTGACCTAAAATTTGACAGGGAACCTATTGCAGTCATTTTGAGGTGATCCATAGGCTCTGTCTTTGAAACCATGGTCCCATGGAGATTCACTGTCGAGAGGCCTGATTTGGCTTCCGAGGGTCAAAGTCTGGTCAAATGTTGTCAAAATGAACTGAAACTTGATGTGTAGCCCTTTGTAAGCATGTTGAAGCCGCCCATGTGCTCTGTTTGATAAGTGATGGCTTCGGTGGTTCTCGCCACCGAGAGGCTTGATTTAGTTGTTTGAGGGTTGATGTAGGGTCAAACGTTGTCGGTTTGACTTGGAACTTGACGTGGAACCCTTTGGAGGTATTTTGAGACCATCCATAGGGTTTGAGGGTTGATGTAGGGTCAAACGTTGTCGGTTTGACTTGGAACTTGACGTGGAACCCTTTGGAGGTATTTTGAGACCATCCATAGGCTCTGATCGAAGATTTGATGTCTTCGACGCTGTCACCGCTGGGAGCTCTTGTTTAGCTTGTGGAGGAGTTAAGTTAGGCCAAATGATTTTGAAATGGCCTGAAACTTCTTGTGTACTCTTCTCCTGGCTTTCTTAAAGGATCTTGCAGTTTTTTTTTATTCTGACAAAATTTCATTTCTTGAGAAGTAACATCGCTCATTTGTGGTAGGCTAGGACTTCATGTAGCCTTCTTGAGGTTGAAGAGGCATAGGGACATTTTTGGTGTCAACACTATCTAATTAACTCTTAATTGGAATAGATGCACACTTACCAATGATAAATCCATTAATTGACAAAGGGGATAAACAAGATAAATTCCATCTTGACCATTGAATGTTCCCTCAGTCCTACTACCACGTACCCAAATCACCGAGGTGTTGACCTACAATTTGCCTCACTCATTGGTGACTTAAAGCAAATGAATAGATAGAAACTTGAGTTCATTAATGTCTCAGAATTGAGAGCCTATTGCTAGAGAATTATGAGAGCAGACCTTAAAGTAAAGTCAGTATTCATAAGGTGCCTCTCATGGTCCTTCAATACATCCAATATACCAGCACTATGACCCAGAATCTTATATTCTGATAAGCGAGACAAATCACACTATCTCATAGTGATCAAAGTGTTGCAACCTTGTCAGATGAGATGTCCAATCTCATCACCGGTTGTGAAGATATTTAAGTATAAGATTTGCTATAAATGTCTCCCGTATGTGGATCTCATCCATACACATGTATTACATCGAGTATACTTGTGGATTCCGATTCATCTCATGAACCATCATGTCATTCATATTGGTTATGTGCAAGTATATAATAAAACACAATTCATCTCATGAAAGGAAACCATGAATATATTGATAAATAAATAAATTAATCAATTTATTATATCATCTACTGGATTGAGTCCATATAAACTAACAATTTGCACAAGAAAGAAGTCCAAAGAGATCTTGAGATGAGGAGAAGGAAATGGTGAGCTCCAATCTCCATTTGACAAGAGTTTCTCCATGAATGGGAGAAGAAAACAAGGAGGAGGGAGCTCCAATCTCAGTTACAAAGCTCCCCCTTGGGCTGCAACAATTGAGGGAGAAAGAGAGGAGGGTTGCCCTTTTTATAATGTGTGGATGTGGGCCCCACCATACTTAAAACTTGTCAAGGGTAAAACATCAATTTCTGGGCCCCGAATGCGATCGCCGAAGAAGAGAAAAATGTTTCTCATAAAATCTAATTCTCGAAAAGTATAATTTTGGCATGGTTCTGAGATCTCAAAATTTGGGTCCAGATTTAATGTGAAAAGACCGATTTTGCACCCAGGGCTGAAAAAATTGATTTTCGGAGCTTCGAATGGGCACGGAGTGAACACGAAAGTTGTAGAGAACAATGAGATTTTCAAACGAAGCTGAAATGGGAATTTCTAGGATCACCAAGAACCTCCCTATGTTGACCACGCAAAACAAATGGGACACTACGGTCACCATCTAGGTTCACTGGCTCTAAAAACTTCCCAAAGCTAATGAAAAGTCATTCTAACTTACCAACTTAACTAAACAACCACTAATCCCACTTAGAAAACTAATCCATAATTAAATCAACAAAAAACCAGAAAATTGGGGGTCGGGTTCTCACACATAGCCCTTAAAAAAGGGTGAGAAAATGATTTGTGATCCAATCATATTCATGGTGATGTATTTGGCTTTTGACCGACATACACCAATGAGCTGATTAAATAGGATCTCATCAAGTTTCGTAGGCCATAAGTAGGGCAGTAAATGCTCGCTACCGACCAAAGGAAACTGACTTTATAGATTAATCATTATGGACTTATAAATAGAGACAACTTCACAAGGAAGAATCTTATTAGCCATATTATTTGTGACATATTCAATTCATGTCACAATTTTCCAATTCTCCATTTGGTACCATTTAGGAGAGTCCTAGGTTCTGTACAATGAGCATCCAATTAGCATAAAGGCTTAGAATTTCATGATAGAACATCTAAGAGAAGAAAAATGCAAAAAAAAGTCCAGCGGCCACTTTTCCTATGGACTGCCCGGTGAAGGCAGCTGGTGCTGGCCGATGAAGGTTGCTGGCATAGGCCGCTGAGTGTCAAGCACTCCAAGGTGACCGCACTGCTTTTGCACCTCATGGTCGTATAGCATTTGATGTCTTCAGTGTACAATCCACCGGCCACAAGACTTAGTCAATCGCTATGGCCTCTTTGGGATGTAATAACTTTACTGACATTAGCCGGTCATAACGAGCTGTTCATTATGACAGGCGCTAGATGTGCAACAGGGCGTGGACGGACGGCTGACTCCATAGTTTATGGTCGTCATGTCTCATCTGCATTGGCCGCCTGACAAATGAGCGTAGTAGAGTAAGAATGACCGGCCAACACCAATTTCTATGGCCGCCATATTCTTTCTGCATTGGCCACTTGGTGCTATGCATTTTCTCCATTTCGTCTCTGTTAGCTTTTCCTCTGATCTATTATTCTCTTCTTCTTTTTATAATAGTAGCAACTTTCTTCCTTTTTTTCTAGAACAACAGCAACTGAGGAACTCTTCGTTTGTTTTCTCTCTTTTTTTTGTTTGTTTAGAACAACAGCAACTAAGGGACTCTCTTCAAGCTCTTCCCAAGCATTTCAATCAACGAAGCACTACTGATAGCATGTAATGACTTCCCACAGGCGGCGCCAATCTTCTATTTCGCCCAAAAGAAGGGAGGAAAGGGGAAAGGGTAAAATGAAGGCTCTGGTGTAGAAACTCCTTTTATTTCATCCTTTGAACGTTACAGAAAGATGTGAGGATGACTCCCACGAATGTTTGCTCACGCCAAAAGAGTCATCTCCACTTTTGTTTATGTGGGTTCTTTGTTGCTTCACCTTTCGAGTGCAGGTTGTTTATAATTTTTTATACAACCCTTTCGTCAGGCTTAGGAGATGAAAACAATGGAAATCTACATTGATGGGAGAGAAGGGGAGTCTCCTGTCTTCAAGAGTTCACTGGAAACAGAGTTGGAGAAGTCTACAATTTCAGCTTCTTCTGTCAGTCTTTGTAATTCATCACCATTATTTAGGAAGAATAGAGAAGTTTGCTTCAAAACAGCATAGACAAACTCTGTCCTTCCTCTATGGTGACAAGAACAAAGGCTACCTTTCAAAAGTTGTCGCCTAGGTCCAAGGAAAATCATCCACTACTGCCTGATTCTCACCTTTTTGATGAAGGAGGAGAGAGTTTAAAAAATGGTAGAGTTTCTGGGCCTTTTTGCACTGGATCGGATATTCTTTTGATGCTCTCCCAAGTCTTCCTTATATGGCCTTTGTGCCACGCCCCCAGACTGGGACCCGGAGCCCCGAGCCGGCGCCGCGACGTAATATTTAATTTTTTCCTTTGGTTTCCCACAAGTTCCCGCGGTGAGGATTCCACACATTCGAATCACTTCACATTCACACATAAAAATTGACTTGCGGAAGCGTGTAACAAACACATAAGTGACAACACATATAAGATAGAGTATAAGAGAACTCATGTCAGAGGGAGAAACATAACTAGCATACCCATAATTAAATTTTCAAGTTGAACAACACTCCATACATAAAGTTAAGTTTTACATTTCCAAAAGACATCCAACAAAGGCTAATAACAAATTCCCAAAAGATAATAGAACAATTCCCAAAATGTTTCGCGTCTCAAGACCTAACCCGACATCTGAAAGACATTGTTGGGTTGCCACTCTCGTTCAACTGGCTATTCTACAGCCACTTCCTCGTGCTCCTCCTCAAGGGCACCGACACCTGGATCTGAGCACCAAAACGAAAAGGTCATACACGACTGTCTGGCAGGCAAAAGAATGAAGTACAATCAGGCTATAAATCAATAGTTTTGAAATTAATAAATGACATGTACAATAAAGAGAAACTGCATGAAACAAAGCATTCGAAAACAATACCTTGGCAACCACATGTAGCTACATTCTCCGTCACACGAAGTGAGCACTCAAGATTCTCCATCACACATGGTGAAGGGAGACACTATCGTAAAATGTAGTAGCTCAGTGTAACCGAGGACCACACACGAATCCCGCAACGGGACGGGCTAAATAAGCAAGTAAGCACGTACGTATTTACCAATCCAATGCTGGTACAAGATTTAAGGACCAAGGTGGTTGATCAGACCGGCAATGGTCATCCAAGCTATCACGGCCCCGAACCCGATTAGAGAATAAACCGGATCCGGGGTGTGAATCTTAGGGCTAATTAAAAAAGATTTTTCCCTTAATGCCCAAGGATCGAAGTCCGCTGTGAGGATCGTATAGTTGAGCCTCATTAACAAATAATCAACGGGAATTGTCCGGTAATCACAACATTAAATCTGTAGGAATATCAAAGCAAGTATGGATTTCATTCCATTATATATATTCAAGTTTCAAAAGATAAAACTTATAAAGTTTATAAACATCAGGACCATCCCAAAAACCTAGGTCCTGGTACAAAAGATATACAGTACTAAGATAGACAAGTCCAAAAGATCTAAACCAAAAGATGAAAAGAGGTGGCACGACAATAGATATCCCCGTGTAACGTGCACTAGTGCCTGGAGGGATGACGCTATGCTACGTCATCGGCACCCCACTCTCGTACCTCGTCCTCCTCCCCCGGTTGAGGATCCTCTGGGATTGCCTCGGCATCCGGGTCGGCATAATAGTAGTAGGTGTCCTCTGCACACCATGGAATAAAGGATCAACAATATGTTGGCAAGAAGATAAGCAATATACATTATTCATAACATGTTTCAAAAGAGAATAAAGACAAGTACATGATTAAAAGATAGCAAGGTACAAGCTAGGCATAAAGCATGAGTAGTTACAAGAATCAAGTGACAAGATAAATCCTAGCAATATTACAAGAATAACCATCCATGAAATGCAATGTCAAGCAAGAGGAGACTCCGAGGATGTCCTAGCCATCTCACGGGGGTATAAGTGACGTCCGAGCCGACTACGAATACCCAAAGCCTAGCTCTAGGGGGATCCTAGCTCCCGGCCCTAGGAATAGCAGCACGGTCCGAGCCCGCTCCCAGCTATTCGCGCCATGGACGCCGTCCAAATCCGACTGCCCACCCTAGTGTCCGGTATCCGGCCCACTTTATAATCATCAGTCTGCAGCTGGTCATGAATTCAAGATGATGGTGATGGTTTGTACACGACACAAGTTTCAAGACAAATACACGTGGATATATTTCCAAGTACAAGATAACAAGCCGAGGACTACTCAAAGTCAAGCCAAGATACAAGTCAAGTTCCAAGTTCCATGAGTAGTCCTCTTTTCAAGTCTATCCACACGTGTTCATCAATACAAGACAAAGGTACCTAAGGATACACTCTATGTCCGGTCAAATCCTAATTCTATAAGTTAAGTTACAAGTTATACAAGTATACAAGATTAGAGTGTATAAGGTACGACAAGCTATGGATACATGATTCAAGAGTCAAGAGTGAAGAACAAGCCAATCCTAGGTCAAGAGTTGTCCATCGTGTACCGCACGTATTTCCAACGGAGTGCTTACGGAGAAAGAGTCAACGATGCCATAGTGTGGTGAGCCCGTGGTGTACAGAAGTTATTGGGCACCAATTGACTAAGTTCCGTATGCATTCGGCCAAGTTACAACCATACACGGAAGTCCCGGACAACCAACGAAGCACACCAAGCCAAACATGCTCCATTTTCATTTCCCCCAATTGGTCATGCAAGGATAGGGTCAATAGGTTCCAACCTAGGGTCCAAACTAGGTTTACAATCCCTTTCCAAAAGAGATAAGGGCTTGGCTTATTGATCCAATACCTATTTCCTTTTTCAATCTCTGATGATTCGGATTAGTATATCATTGGATTCTACGTCTCGAGAGCTTTCCAACGGTATAAAGAACTCCAAATTCCGACGAACGGGTCAAAAGTTATGCCCGTTTGAAGTGGACGTTGCTGTCTGCAGAATGCAGTCTCGCTATAGCGAGCCAAAGTCTCGCTATAGCGAGAATGCATTCTGTCTGGGCTCCAGAACAGTAGCAAAGCTCGCTCTAGCGAGGGTTAAGCCCGCTAGAGCGAGCCTGCTTGCTGCCTGAGCCCGGACTGAAGCAGATTTGGCCTGTTTCAAGGATTTTTAAACCCGTTCACCTAGGGTCCATTCCCTTCCTTCTTAAGCCTTTCCAAGGCATGTACCTGCATGAAAAGAGCCTCCATGCTCTCTCTCTCAAACCACATTCCATTCCATTCATCAAACCATATACAAGTAAAGTCCATTCAACCCATTTATCCAATTTTAGCATATGTAATCCAATTATCCATGACAAGCTTGGAATTTAGGGAAAATCTAAGCAATGACTTAACAAGAAGCAATAATAATACATGCATGCTCAATATATAAAGCAAATCTACTTGCCTTCACCAAAGAAATGGAAATTAGAGAGGGAAGTTGAGGAGGAGAACTCTCCACTCACACCCTAGCCAAACCACTTCCAATAACCCTTCTCCTACACCCAAAGAACACCAAGGAAGAAGAAAAGGAGGAATCCATCAACATGCAAGATCTCTACAACAATGAGGAAGGAAATTAGGGAAGAAAGGGTTGAGGGAAACTTACCAAATTTAGATCAAGATGTAGAGGAAGAAGAGAGGAAGAGGATGGTGAGCTTGGTTGCTTGAGATGGCCTTGAATCCCTTCTCCAATGGCTCATGCAAGAAGAAGAAATGAAGAGGGAGGAAGAGAAGACAAACTACCGTAGCTGCTCCTTGAAATGGGGATGAAATGAATGCAAGGAAGTTGCTAGGAAGTTGCTTAAATGGTTTAATAAAGAGAGGTGGAGAGGAAAATGACTCAAATGCCCTCTTTGAGTGAATTAAGAGAAATGTGCTTAATTGAGGGGCTTCGGAGCGTCAAATCGTGACGAGTCAAGAACGGAAAATGACGAATGCAACGAGATCTTTCCAACGAGCCCAAATTCGGCGAAAACATAATTTTTTCGGGAAAATACCCAATTTTCCTATTAATCACAACCTAACCCCCTATTAAGACTAATCGCCCTCGGAATCAAACTAAACTTCGCAACCACTTTCTAATGATAAAAGAAACTCGCTTAGCCACTAAACTAATCTAATTAGCAAAAATCACAATTAATTAGGCTAATCGCCAATATTAAGAAATTAATCACCCTATTAAGGTCGGGGACCTTACATCCCTTCCCTCTAAAAAGAACATTTGGTCCTCCAAATGCCTAAAATACCTCCTCAGGAAGAAGATGAGGATAGGCTTTCCTGATCTGGTCCCTGAGTTCCCACGTAGCCTCCTCTGGACGGTGGTGCTCCCACTGAACTTTGACCCATGGAATGGTCTTCGTCCGCAGAACTATCTCCTTAGTGTCTATAATCCGCGCTGGCTGCTCCACATAAGATGCGTCGGACTGAATCTGCAGTGGCTCGTGTGGCAATACATGGGTGGGATCTGGAATGTACTTGCGCAACATCGACACATGGAACACGTTGTGCACACCTGACAACTCTGGCGGCAAGGCAAGACGATACGCAACATCGCCAATCCGGGTGCGAATCTCAAACGGCCCCACATATCTCTTGGAAAGCTTCCCTTTCTGGTCGAATCTGACAACACCATGCATCGGAGAGACCTTGAGGAACACCTTATCACCAACCTGAAACTCTAATGGCCTCCGTCTCTTATCTGCATAGCTCTTCTGACGGTCACGGGATTCCTTCAAACGCATCTGAACAACCTTAACTTTCTCGCTGGAATCACCAACCATAGATGGTCCATGGAAACTTTGTACTCCTACCTCTTCCCAACACACCGGAGTCCTGCATCTGTGTCCATACAAAGCCTCGAACGGTGCCATGCCAATGCTAGAATGATAACTGTTGTTGTAGGAGAACTCACAGAGGGGCAAGCTCTCATCCCAATCTTTCTTGAAATCCAACACACATGCCCGGAGTATATCCTCTAGAGTCTGAATAGTGCGCTCTGACTGTCCGTCCGTCTGAGGGTGGTAAGCTGTGCTGAATCTCAACTGTGTACCCATGGATGACTGAAGTGTAGTCCAAAACCGAGAGACAAACTTGGTGTCTCAATCGGATACTATAGACTTAGGCACTCCATGCATCTGACGATCTCATCATTGTACAACTTGGCCATCTTATTCATAAACTGACCGGTCTTGAATGGTATGAAATGGGCTGACTTGGTCAATCGGTCCACGATCACCCATATAGCATCATTCCCTTTCCTGGTATGTGGCAGTCCTGACACGAAGTCCATAGTGATGTGCTCCCATTTCCACTGGGGAATATCTAGCTGATGAAGTAAACCAGGAGGTTTCTTGTGTTCGGTCTTGATCACCTGACACGTGTAACACTTGGAGACGAACTCTGCAATCTCTTTCTTCATACTCATCCACCAATAGTGGTTCTTCAAATTCTGATACATCTTAGTGCTGCCCGGATGAATAGAATATCTCGTATGGTTTGCATCTGTCATTAGCTCTATCTTTATGTCCCGTACATCTGGCACGCACAATCGGTCCTTGCAATACAACGCTCCCCCAATCAGTCTGAACTCAGGCCTGTCATCTATGTGCTCAATGATGCGTTGTAACCCTGGGTCATCCTTCTGACATTCTTTGATTCTGTTCATTATCTCTGGTTCCCATGCTGCCATGCTAGCAATCATCACCTCTCGCTGATAGGCCAAACTTCAACATCTAAATCTCTAAACTGTTCCATCCATCTCCATTCTGGCACTATACACCGCTGAACGCTGACTTTCTGCTCAGAGCATCTGCTACCACGTTGACTCTTCCAGGGTGGTACTTGATAGGAAAATCATAATCTTTGATGTACTTCATCCATCTCCGATGTCTGTTGTTCAACTCATTCTGTGTAAATAGATATTGTAAACTCTTGTGATCTGAGTGTACCTCGAACTTCTCGCCGTATAAGTAATGTCTCCACATCTTGAGTGCAAGTACAATGGCTGCAAGCTCTAAATTATGGGTGGCGTATTTCTTCTCATGTTCTTTCAACTGCCTCGAACCATACGCTATCACCTTGTCGTTTTGCATGAGAACACAACCCAAACCAACTCCTGATGCGTCTGTGTAAACAACAAATCCTCCACTGCCAGATGGTAAAGCAAGAATGGGTGCTGTGGTCAGTCTGGTCTTCAATTCTTGGAAGCTTTTCTCACACTCCTCCGTCCAAACAAAAGGAATGTTCTTTCTAGTCAACTTAGTAAGAGAAGCTGCAATAGTAGAGAATCCTTTCACGAATCTTCTGTAATAGCCTGCAAGTCATAGGAAACTTCGAATCTCTGCAGCATTTTGTGGACTACCCCAATTGACAACTGCTTCTATCTTCTTGGAATCCACTGCCAATCCTTCCTTGGAAATCACATGGCCTAGAAATGACACTTGTTCTAACCAGAACTCACATTTACTCAGCTTGGCATACAACTGGCTATCTCTCAGGAGCTGCAACGAAGTCCTCAACTGATGCTCGTGTTCCTCCTTGGACTTGGAATAAACCAATACATCATCAATGAATACAACCATGAATTAATCAAGGTAAGGAGTAAATATCTTGTTCATTAG
The DNA here is from genome assembly GCA_012931725.1 of Litsea cubeba. Classification (NCBI taxonomy): domain Eukaryota; kingdom Viridiplantae; phylum Streptophyta; class Magnoliopsida; order Laurales; family Lauraceae; genus Litsea; species Litsea cubeba. Next base: position 80,980,177 of record CM022946.1, on the reverse strand, counting down.
AGCCATGAACACTGCCGGTGCATTCGTCAAACCAAAGGGCATCACTAGAAACTCAAAGTGGCCATATCTAGTCCGAAATGCTGTCTTAGGAATATCTTCCCCTCTGACACGTAACTGATAGTATCCTGACCGTAGATCAATTTTCGAAAAGAACTGGGCTCCCTGTAGCTGATCAAACAACTCATCTATTCTCGAAAGTGGGTACTTGTTCTTGACTGTCACTTGGTTCAATTGTCGATGATCGATGCACATCCTCATAGTCCCGTCCTTCTTCTTAACAAACAGGATTGGAGCTCCCCATGGTGATACAGTTGGCCTGATGAAGCCCTTATCTAACAGATCTCCTAACTGAGTCTTCAATTCTTTCAACTCTGCAGGAGCCATTATGTACGGAGCCTTCGAAATCGGTGTAGTACCTGGTAGTAGCTCTATTGTGAAGTCTATCTCACGCACGGGTGGAAAACCCGGGATCTCCTCCGGAAAAACATCCGGAAACTCGCATACTACCGGAATCTCATCTATGGGTTTGGACTGCTTGTCCTCCGCGATAAACGCGATGTAACCCTCACATCCGTTCCTCATCAAGCGGTCTGCCTTCAATGCAGAAATCAACCGAGTGGAGGTGGGCTTCTTCGCACCAACAAACGCAACACTACGGTCTACACCCTGTAACCTTACGGTCTTGTTGAAACAATCCAACACCGCGCGGTTCGCCGCTAACCAGTCCATACCAAGAATAACATCAAAGTCGGACATCGCCAACACAACCAAATTGGTGGTCAACTGAGTACCTCCAATCTGAACTGTGCACCTAGGATAAACAAAATCACACGCTACTGATCAACCTACTAGGGTAGCAACCACTAGAACAAACGGTAACATCTCTCTATCCTACCCAAAATGCAATGCAAATGCTGGAACTGACCATCCGCTATGGGTGGTGTAGAACCTGATCCTGATGGTCCACTATTAGCCATGTCACTGCAAGAAAATATGAGTTAGACCCTATACAGCCCAAAACTAGCAACACAAGACTATAAGAACATAGAACATACTACAAACACTAGGCTAACGGTAATCCTCACACGCGTCCTATGATTTCTACAATATTTACCCTGAGAAATCATCCATTGCTCTGATACCACTCTGTCACGGCCCCGAACCCGATTAGAGAATAAACCGGATCCGGGGTGTGAATCTTAGGGCTAATTAAAAAAGATTTTTCCCTTAATGCCCAAGGATCGAAGTCCGCTGTGAGGATCGTATAGTTGAGCCTCATTAACAAATAATCAACGGGACTTGTCCGGTAATCACAACATTAAATCTGTAGGAATATCAAAGCAAGTATGGATTTCATTCCATTATATATATTCAAGTTTCAAAAGATAAAACTTATAAAGTTTATAAACATCAGGACCATCCCAAAAACCTAGGTCCTGGTACAAAAGATATACAGTACTAAGATAGACAAGTCCAAAAGATCTAAACCAAAAGATGAAAAGAGGTGGCACGACAATAGATATCCCCGTGTAGCGCGCACTAGTGCCTGGAGGGATGACGCTATGCTACGTCATCGGCACCCCACTCTCGTACCTCGTCCTCCTCCCCCGGTTGAGGATCCTCTGGGATTGCCTCGGCATCCGGGTCGGCATAATAGTAGTAGGTGTCCTCTGCACACCATGGAATAAAGGATCAACAATATGTTGGCAAGAAGATAAGCAATATACATTATTCATAACATGTTTCAAAAGAGAATAAAGACAAGTACATGATTAAAAGATAGCAAGGTACAAGCTAGGCATAAAGCATGAGTAGTTACAAGAATCAAGTGACAAGATAAATCCTAGCAATATTACAAGAATAACCATCCATGAAATGCAATGTCAAGCAAGAGGAGACTCCGAGGATGTCCTAGCCATCTCACGGGGGTATAAGTGACGTCCGAGCCGACTACGAATACCCAAAGTCTGGCTCTAGGGGGATCCTAGCTCCCGGTCCTAGGAATAGCAGCACGGTCCGAGCCCGCTCCCAGCTATTCGCGCCATGGACGCCGTCCAAATCCGACTGCCCACCCTAGTGTCCGGTATCCGGCCCACTTTATAATCATCAGTCTGCAGCTGGTCATGAATTCAAGATGATGGTGATGGTTTGTACACGACACAAGTTTCAAGACAAATACACGTGGATATATTTCCAAGTACAAGATAACAAGCCAAGGACTACTCAAAGTCAAGCCAAGATACAAGTCAAGTTCCAAGTTCCATGAGTAGTCCTCTTTTCAAGTCTATCCACACGTGTTCATCAATACAAGACAAAGGTACCTAAGGATACACTCTATGTCCGGTCAAATCCTAATTCTATAAGTTAAGTTACAAGTTATACAAGTATACAAGATTAGAGTGTATAAGGTACGACAAGCTATGGATACATGATTCAAGAGTCAAGAGTGAAGAACAAGCCAATCCTAGGTCAAGAGTTGTCCATCGTGTACCGCACGTATTCCCAACGGAGTGCTTATGGAGAAAGAGTCAACGATGCCATAGTGTGGTGAGCCCGTGGTGTACAGAAGTTATTGGGCACCAATTGACTAAGTTCCGTATGCATTCGGCCAAGTTACAACCATACACGGAAGTCCCGGACAACCAACGAAGCACACCAAGCCAAACATGCTCCATTTTCATTTCCCCCAATTGGTCATGCAAGGATAGGGTCAATAGGTTCCAACCTAGGGTCCAAACTAGGTTTACAATCCCTTTCAAAAAGAGATAAGGGCTTGGCTTATTGATCCAATACCTATTTCCTTTTTAAATCTCTGATGATTAGGATTAGTATATCATTGGATTCTACGTCTCGAGAGCTTTCCAACGGTATAAAGAACTCCAAATTCCGACGAACGGGTCAAAAGTTATGCCCGTTTGAAGTGGACGTTGCTGTCTGCAGAATGCAGTCTCGCTATAGCGAGCCAAAGTCTCGCTATAGCGAGAATACATTCTGTCTGGGCTCCAGAACAGTAGCAAAGCTCGCTCTAGCGAGGGTTAAGCCCGCTAGAGCGAGCCTGCTTGCTGGCTGAGCCCGGACTGAAGCAGATTTGGCCTGTTTCAAGGATTTTTAAACCCGTTCACCTAGGGTCCATTCCCTTCCTTCTTAAGCCTTTCCAAGGCATGTACCTGCATGAAAAGAGCCTCCATGCTCTCTCTCTCAAACCACATTCCATTCCATTCATCAAACCATATACAAGTAAAGTCCATTCAACCCATTTATCCAATTTTAGCATATGTAATCCAATTATCCATGACAAGCTTGGAATTTAGGGAAAATCTAAGCAATGACTTAACAAGAAGCAATAATAATACATGCATGCTCAATATATAAAGCAAATCTACTTGCCTTCACCAAAGAAATGGAAATTAGAGAGGGAAGTTGAGGAGGAGAACTCTCCACTCACACCCTAGCCAAACCACTTCCAATAACCCTTCTCCTACACCCAAAGAACACCAAGGAAGAAGAAAAGGAGGAATCCATCAACATGCAAGATCTCTACAACAATGAGGAAGGAAATTAGGGAAGAAAGGGTTGAGGGAAACTTACCAAATTTAGATCAAGATGTAGAGGAAGAAGAGAGGAAGAGGATGGTGAGCTTGGTTGCTTGAGATGGCCTTGAATCCCTTCTCCAATGGCTCATGCAAGAAGAAGAAATGAAGAGGGAGGAAGAGAAGACAAACTACCGTAGCTGTGTTAGGTTTTTGTTTATTGCAATTTGATGGATGCATCATTCATTTTATTCATCATTTGAATTCACACACATGCATTGATTTAGAAAATCTTGAAATCTTGATTTACACATGCATTGTTTTAAACCTTGTAAATCATATGTTTCATGCATGTTTTGGTTTTCATCTTGGATGCATTTTATTTGAAAAAGGATTTTTACAAATCAAGCTAGCCAATGATTTAAAGTTTCAAATGATTTTTGGCTTTTTATGTTTCATGTTTTTAAGCCGCTTAGAATGATTTAAAACATGATTCCAAGCTTGATTTATTGGCCCAAAAAATCCCCAAGGAAAAATACTTTAAAATATGCAAAATAAGCATTTTTGGGGGAAATGGTCCAGGGGACCTGGTCGACCCGCAGTGTGGCCGGTCGACCGAGCCCATGGACCCGGTCGACCGAGCCCACTGCGGGTCGACCGGGAAAGAGCCAACGGCTCTTTTTCAAACGGTCAGTTTTATGACCGTTGGAGGCCAGGTCGACCGGGGCTTTTATGGGGTCGACCGGGCACTCGCAGAACTCAACTTTTTGAGTATAAAAAGGGGTTCATTCCCATTTAAAGTGGGTGGATAAAAGTGGAACTCTCAAGCCTTCTTGAGGTGTTTGAAGAGAAGAAAAAGGGGATGAACTAAGAGAGATCAAAGGGGGTCATTAGTAAAGCTCAAGCTTGGATTAAGGAAGTTAAATCACTAAGTAAGCTTTACCTCTCTTAATCATTTGTTATATGCTTAGTTTTAAATCTTTGGTAAATGATTTTAGCATGATAACAATGATGTTTTGAATCCTTATCATATTTAATCTTTGATCTATTTGTATTGGATTCTACTTCTTGATTCAAACCAAGTTTGTTTTAATAAACTTTGTTAATCATGTTTTGTCAAAACCTTTGATTTGTTTTATAAACATGTTTCATTAACTTGTTTGAATCATCTTTGTTGTTTTCATTCATTTGAACTTTAGTTAAACTAATTTGTTTTGAAAACAACATTGAATGTGCATCACATGTTTAGACATAATTAATTTCATACAACTTGTGTCATCTTGATTTTCATAAATCATTTACAAGTTAGTATTTGTGTACATGTGATTTGCATAACACTTCAATCAAATCTTTTTATGAGCATTAAACTTTTGAATTGCTTTAAGCATAAAATAGATTGAGCTTAATTTTAAACTTGATTGAAGTTTTCACACACACACCTCATTAGCATTCATCTTTGTAATTCTTAGTGTGTTTGTGTGAGTTGTTATTCACTTTCATATCCGCCTATCTTAGAGGCAAATTTATTAGAGCTTAAATTGTAATCTCATAAGAGTGTTTTGTGAAGACACTTTCTTTGAGAGAAATCTTTTATGTATTAAGGTTATTGCTTAGCCTAAGAAAAGCATTGTATAAAGGTTATTGCTTAGCCTATAAAAGCACATTGTAAGGTTATTGCTTAGCCTAGAAAAGCATATTTGTAGAGGTTATTGCTTAGCCTTTTGAAAAGCATAATAGTGGAAATCCGGTGGGGTGTGAGGAACACAAGCCGGTAGTGGATGTAGGCATTGAGGCCGAACCACTATAAATCTTTGTGTAGTGGTGATTGCTTTTGTGGTGATTGTTTTGTTTAGCTTCCGCATTATGTATGTTAATCATCACATGTGACTAGTTTGTTTTAAAGAAATTAAAATTGGTCATAATTAGTCATAAAGTGTAGCTCACCCTATTCACCCCCCCTCTAGGGTTAAGATCCCGGACTTTCAAGCTGCTCCTTGAAATGGGGATGAAATGAATGCAAGGAAGTTGCTAGGAAGTTGCTTAAATGGTTTAATAAAGAGAGGTGGAGAGGAAAATGACTCAAATGCCCTCTTTGAGTGAATTAAGAGAATGTGCTTAATTGAGGGGCTTCGGAGCGTCAAATCGTGACGAGTCAAGAACGGAAAATGACGAATGCAACGAGATCTTTCCAACGAGCCCAAATTCGGCGAAAACATAATTTTTTCGGGAAAATACCCAATTTTCCTATTAATCACAACCTAACCCCCTATTAAGACTAATCGCCCTCGGAATCAAACTAAACTTCGCAACCACTTTCTAATGATAAAAGAAACTCGCTTAGCCACTAAACTAACCTAATTAGCAAAAATCACAATTAATTAGGCTAATCGCCAATATTAAGAAATTAATCACCCTATTAAGGTCGGGGACCTTACACAAGCTGAGTGGAGCTGACACGAAAATACACACTTTCAAAACAATGTTTGACACTTCAAAATTCGGGAACTGCTCAATCTATATCAAGTACACGCACGCTCGTTCATGAAAGTTCACGAAATAGTAGTCCAAACACGATGTGTATAAAAAAGACCATTCACACAATGATTCCCAAATGGGGTTTTAAATAAAAACCTCGGAAATATTCTTTTCAAGCTGATGTGAATCGCAAAACGAGAATTTGATTTATAAATCACAATTTTTCATCAATACATTTGGGACCATAATCGTCGAACCGTATATACTTTGAAATCCCATGTCGATCATTTGTTTAGATGGTGTCCAATTTTTTTAAAGGACATTAAAGCCATCAAAGTCTATACATCGACTAAGTAGGGTCCCAAAGTGATTGGGATAGAAATCCCCTCCATTCCCTTCATTTCCAATAATCTGGGTGAATTTCGGTTACCTAGCGGTTTGCTGGCGGTTAGCCGCCGAAGAATTCGGCGGTTAGCCGTTGGCTGACCACGGATCACCTGATGGATGCAACATTATTGAGATGTAACCGAACTTTTCGGTTAGCTTTCGGTCACTGGTCGGCTAGCCGACAGGTGACCGCTGGCTGACCGACCCTTCATAACTGGAATGCGGCTCTCTGGAATTGTAACCGAATCTGGTTCGGTCAGCTGCCAGGCACCAAGTGGCTAGCTGCCAGGTGATCGCCAGGTGACCGCCCAGCTGCGGGAAATTCACATCAGGTGCAGTTTCAAGTCTTTTCTTTCCCAAATGAATTCTCCATTCAAAAACACTCTTTCCCTGCAATAAACTGAGCTTCAAGCTCCTCCATTTCACAAATTTAACACCTCCAATCCATCACTTCAAATCCAACCAACCAAACCACGTTCATTCACTTCACCATTTACAACAATCTTTGCATCAAAACTCTAATTTAAATGAAACCATTCTCAAGACATAATTCAATGAAATAAACCATAACATATGAGCATTTAAAACACGTATTTAGTAAACTAAACTTCAAAGTAAAGTAAGATTAAACATATTAGGTGCAAAAACATGAAATCAAGGAAAAAATCCATAAATCAATGCATGCACATTCATAGTTCATTCATTCACTTGCCTTGGTCCAAAATGCACTCAAAAGTATCTCCCAAACACATCTCTCTCAGCTGAACCTCCAATCTACAAAAGCCCGATGAAAAGAACTCAACAATCCACTAATTTTGAAAAGAGAAGGAGTTCTCTAGGAACTCCTTTGCATGCATGATAAAATAATTTTAAAGGGCCCATAAAAGCTGTAAATTCGAAATGGAAGCCATGGCCTACCTCTAAAAGCTCAATCAAGGAAGGAGAACCTCAAGAAGAAAGCAATCCCAGCAGAAATCCTTTGAGAATAGTACTAATGGAAAGCTTGAGAGATGGGGAAGATGGTTGTGCAATCAAATTTCCAGTTTGATCAAGAAGGCAATGAAATTGGCTGAGTCTTCCCTTGGTTTAGGTGACTTGAATTTTTCAAATGGAGAAGAAGGTACATGTGGGTTGGCTTATAAGTTGGGTGGGGTGTGGGCCCCACCAGATCAAACAACTTCAAGGGCTTAAAACATCATCTTATGGGTCCCGGATGAGATTGACGAAAGAGAGTAAAACAATCATCGAAAAATCTAGTTCCAAAAAATATAATTTTCACATGATTTTGCAAACATTGAAATTCATGCACAGATTTCAAGGTGAAAAGTCTGTTTTGCCCTTTTTGGTGAAAAATGTGATTTCAGAGTTTCGAAAACGGACGGAGAGAACATAAAAGTTGTAAATTCCATTTTGATAAATCAAAAGAATTAAAAATCATAATTTCACAAAAATCAAGAATAATTTCCCTCCCACACACACACGGGTCCCACGAGCTTAATCAACGGCTCTCGAAAATTCCCAAAGCTATGAAAAATCTATCGAGCTCACAATTTAGGCTAAACGCCATCTAATCGCACTTAAAATCTAATCTCGGCTTAACTGACTCTAATCAAAGCAAACCTCATCGGGGTTGACACTTTGAGGAGCCATAACTGCTGGAGATCGTGGAGCAATGGAGGTGGTTTCAAAACTGTCTCCAACGAGAGACGTTACTGGTCCCCTTTTGCAGGTTTCGTGGCCATGAGTGGAAGAAATTACTGGCCAAAGATCGTGGGCTACAGGCAGTTGGGAGAAAAAAAGTGCGGCGGCTAGTGTACATGACGTCCAACAGCTGCTTCTTTTTTTTTAGTGGCAAGTTTGGTAAAGATTGCAACGGCCAATGGGCCTTGTAGATAGTAGCCGTTGGGGAGTTCCCTTGCTGTGGTCGGCCTGACTTCAATATCATCATTTTTTTTGTGGAAAAATGAGTATTTTGCCTTGGGGAATGTTATGTATGGGCAAATGAATTTTTGTGTGTCAACACGCCCGCAGCTGCACCTCCCCAGACTCCGCTTGGAGTTGCACCTCCCCTGTCCTCCGCCTGCATAGCCCCAGTCTCGTCACCTATTTTAGATTATATGGTCTTAATCCAGTGGATGGTGTAATAAATTGATTTATTTCAATATAATCATGTTTACTTTTCATAAAATGATTGTTTTTATTTCCTACTTACACATAACCAATACGAATGATATAATGGTTCATGAGATGAACCAAAGTCCGCAAGTATATTAGATGTAATACATGTGTATGGATAAGATCCACATACGGGAGACATGTGTCATAAATCTTATACTTAAATAGCTTTACAACCAGTGATGAGATTGGGTATCTCATCCGCAAGTATATTAGATATAATACATGTGTATGGATAAGATCCAAAGGGGACATGTGTCATAAATCTTATACTTAAATAGCTTTACAACCAGTGATGAGATTGGGCATCTCATCTGACAAGGTTGCAGCATTATGATCACTTTAAGATAGTGTGATTTGTCTCAATCATTAGAGTGTAAGACTTTGGATCATCATGCTAGTATATTGGATGTATTGAAGGACCATGAGAAACACCTTATGAAATATTGTCCTTACTTTAAGGTCTGCTCTCACAATTCCCTAGCAATAGGCTCATAATCCTGAGACATTAATGAATTCAAGTTTCTGCCTATTCATTTGCTTTGAGTGACAAATGAGCCAGGCCAATTGTAGGTCGACACCTTGGTGTCTTGGGTACGTGGTAGTAGGACTGTAGGATTATATTGGGTACGTGGTAGTAGGACTGTGGGAACATTCAATGGTCAAGATGGAATCTATCATCATTATCCTCTTGTGTCAATTAATTGATTTATCATTGGTAAGTGTGCACCCATCCTAATTAAGAGTTAATTGGATAGGTACTGATGATCACTATAATTGATTGGGTCTCAAGGATAATAAGATATGGATCTAAGTTGGATTGACATGTTAATCCAATTGATCCATGAATAAAGATGGAGGGGCCTACTTATGGTCATAGGGAAGTTTATGGTCTTTATATAATTTATTCCTAAGACTGGAGTTCAGTTGCATTTATATAGTAGAGTTATTTGCAATTATCTGTGGGCCCCGATTTCACATGAGATGTGGAGTCAGGGTGTCCCAATTGGAGCCAGCTTTCTATGGAGTCCTTAGCTGGCTCCAACTAGGACACATCAACCCCACATCTCATGTGCAATCCGGGCCCACTGTTAATTGCAAATAACTCGACCAAATAAATACAATTGAACTCCGATCTTAGGAATAAATTACAAAGAAGACCCTAAACTTCCCTATGAGTACAAGTAGGCCCTTCTATCTTTGTCCATGGATCAATTGGACATATCCTCCAAATTAGATCCATATATTATTATCCTTGAGCCCCAAGTAATTATATTGATCATCAATACATATTCAATTAAATCTTAATTAGAATGGGTGCACACTTACCAATGATAAATCCATTAATTGGCACAAGGGGATAATGAGGATAGATTCCATCTTGACCATTAAATGTTCCCACGGTCTTACTACCACGTACCCAAGACACAGAGGTGTTGACCTACAATTGGCCTCACTCATTGGTGACTCAAAGCAAATGAATAGACAGAAACTTGAGTTTGTTAATGTCTCAGGATTATTAGCCTATTTATAGATAATTATGAAAACAGACCTTAACGTAAAGATAGTGTTCATCAGGTGCTTCTTATGGTCCTTCAATATATCCAATGTACCAGTACTATGCTCTACAATATTACATTATGAAGATCGAGACAAATCACACTATCTCATAGTGATCAAAGTGCTGCAACCTTGTTAGATGAGATGCCCAATCTCATCACCAGTTGTGAAGATATTTAAGTACAAGACTTGCAACACATGTCTCCCATATGTGGATCTCATCCATACACATGTATTACATCTAATATACTTGTTGATGGACCGCGCTTTTGCTCGGCGCTTACCGAGGTCGGCGGACGTGATAGTCCGTTTGTTCCAACCCTTTCGCGCTCAAAGGGCAAAGTGAGAATCAACATTTTTTTTTGGGTGGGTGTGCCATATTTTCTATTTTTACTTGGAATTGTAAGTGGTGATCTGGAGATCGACCTTCGCAAATAAAAAGAAATCAACTTTTTTGAAGTTTCCATTGCACATATATTTAAGAAAAGAGACAAGTTTTTGAAATGCCGTAAAAGACGATTTCATTTTTTTTGCCGTAAAAGGCGATGCTTGCCATGAAAGGCGATTTTTGGCATTTATAGCCGATTTTTGGTGTTTATAGCCAATTTTTTGGCGTTTATAGCTGGTTTTTGGCATTTATAGCTGATTTACAATTCTTATCAATAGTGAAAGACAAGAGTTGTGATTTTTTTGTCTCTTTTAGAAAAATACAAACTACAATGAAAAGCAAGAAAAGAAGGATCTAACTTCTCAGGAGATTGTGGGGGACTTGTTCATATTGACAGTCGCAAGCCATATGTGGACTTCGCCATCATCCATGCAGATGAGAACAGAGGATGCTTTTGATTCGCTTTGCTTTGCTATAACCACAGATTTTTAGAGGACAAAGACCAAGAGGAGGTCCTATGCCCAATAAAAAGCTAAGTAGATGGGTTGAAAAGCCCTGTCTAAGCCATTAGAGGCAGAAGGAGAAGGCAAGGACCTTGGGGGGGGGGGGGGTTACCCCCTAAGGGACTTTTGTCACCTTGTAGTGGTGGTCGGTGCAGAACTTCAGCAGAGTTTTCTCTCTTTCTTTCTCTTAGATTTCTGATGCCTTTTTTTGTCTGGATTTCCAGATTTTCCGAAGTCTATCCGGAATGCTTGGGATGCTCTCCTATTTATAGGCCTTTGGTAGCCATTTAGGAGATTTTATGGGCTTTAATTGTCATTAAGCCGCATAATGAGAGGAGTTATAAAATTTATTTCTTTATTTTGTAACTCCTTTTTCTTGGCTTCTGATTGGCCGTTGGAGATTAGTGGCATTTAATCGCCTTTAATCACCATGATGGGAGGAGTTTTATGGTTTAAATGCCATGAAACCTTTGACTTGTAACTCCCGAATGCTTGCTTCTGATTAGGCCGTCCAAAGTAAGGAATTAATGACTGCAATAAAGCTAGTCAATTAACTGCATTAAGTGGTCGCCGAGCAGTTGAAGGGTCGCGGGCCGTGCCGCTTCTTTTGTGATTCTTCTGGCGAGGATCATCGATGGATCTTCATGCTGATCGACATCGGATGACAATGTAATTTCAGACATTGATTGCTAACAGCGGGCCGGTGACATCTGTCCTATCGATGTAGAAAGTGCACTTTTTGGTCGACTGGTTGGCGATCAATGATGATTTTGATACTCTTGAAGACGGACCCATGATTTTGATAAATGTCGACGGATTTGGTGCCTCAAAAGTCTGAAGTTGGAAAATCACAGCTTCGAAACGCGAAAAGGGATGGAAAATGGGTCTTCCGGAGCAAATCCGGCGACCCTGATCTCCATGGTCGCCGGTGACCATGTGCAGAGTCACCAGCGACCATGGGGGAATTTTTCCCCTTCGGTCACCATTTTTCGACCGTTTCATGGTCTTTTTCCATTCTTTTTTCTTATGTATTTTTCCTGACATTTTTGTACATTTGTTGGCCTGGTTTCCCTGTAGAAAACTTGATGATAGTCCTTGCAAATTGGGGTGCAAAGTTTCCTATTTTCCGTGAAAGCCGAAGACTTTGTCATGTAAAGCTGCCAAATTTCTGTCAGAAGCTGAAAATGGGTCAAACGATGTCGGAAAGACCTGAAATTTGAGGCGAACCCTCCTAAGCAATAAATAAGACCAACCACAGGCTTTTGCTCGAGTTTTGAAGCCGTATGGGGTCCTGTCACCAGTAGACTTGATTCTATCACGAGGAAGATGTCGTGCTTTGATTTGCAGTCAACCGATGTCCGATTGACTAAAAATTTGACAGGGAACCTATTCTAATCATTTTGAGATGATCCAAAGGCTCTGTCTTGGAAACCATGGTCCCGGGGAACTTCGCCGCCGAGTAGCCTGATTTGGCTTCCAAGGGTTAAAGTCTGGTCAAATGTTGTCGAAATGACCGAAAACTTGACATGTACCCCTTTGTAGGCATCTTGAAGCCGCCCATGTGCTCTGTTTGATGAGTGATGGCCTCAGTGGTTCTCGCGGCCGAGAGCTTGATTTAGCTGCTCGAGGGTTTATGTAGGGTCAAACGTTGTCAGTTTGACTTGGAACTTGACGTGGAGCCTTTTGGATGTATTTTAGGACCATCCACAGGCTTTGATCAAAGATTTGGTGTCTTCGATGTTGTCACCGCCACGAGCTCCTGTTTAGCTACCGGAGGAGTGAAGTTAGGCCAAATGATTTTGAAATGACCCGAAACTTCCTGTGTACTCCTCTCTTAGGCTTTCTTGAAGGATCTTGCAGTTTTTGTTTGATTCTAACAAGATTTGATTTTTTTAGAAGTAGCATCGCCCATTTGTGGTAGGCTGCGACTACATTTAACTTTCTCAATGTTAAAGAGGCAAAGTGACATTTTTGGTGTCAACAAATGCCCCCTTGAGGTACAGCGATGAGTTGCTTAACTTTTGTAGTCGATGTGCCTCGAAAAGAATTTTGAAGGAGAGCTTGTGACTTGACAAAGAGTCTTTGAGCAGTCTTTCTTTTGGTATTGTAGCCTTTTGAGTTTCCAGGGGAATTGTATGGTAGTGAAAGGAATCACGTACCATCTCGAGGCAAAGTTTTAAAATTGACATCAGGGATGCGGATTTGGATTTTTATTTTTGACCTTATGACCTAACAAGCTGTATGTGACAGGTTAGGGGGTCGGGTTTGGTTTTGATCGTGTGACCCAACAAGTTGTATGTGGCAAGTTGGGGGGTCGATTTTGGTTTTGATCATGTGACCTAATAAGCCGTATGTGGCAAGTTAGGGGATCTGGATTTGGTTTTTGGTTTTGGTCCTGGGACCTAACAAGCTGTATGTGGCAAGTTAGAGGACTAGGATGTGGTTTTTGGTCACTCTTTGGGACTATTTGGGTCCATTGGAGTGGTTTGGGTTTTTGTGAAATGTCAATTTCAATATTTTGGCTCAATTTGGTATATGAGGCTGGATGGTTTGAATTTTGGAAGCTCATGGGGCTTGGAATTCTTTTTTTGTATGGTCCAATAAACTCAAAATGAGGCATGGAACCATTTTTGTATGCTCTTGGTAAGAGAGATTTCTATTTGACTAAGAGCCCTTTTTTTTTAGTGCCTAGGTGGTCAAACCTTACTCATATGGGCTAACCCGTGGGACCTTAAGCTTTTGAAATGTCTTAGATCTTATATGGTTTCATTTTTGTAAAGAATATCTAAAAATATCTCCTTTGGATAGAGAATATCTAAAAATATCCTTACTTGAAGAGAAACTCTCATGTTCCATTTATTTTGGGAGATAATATCTCAAAGTATCTTTCTTTGGGAGAGATTATCTCAAATTTCCTCTTTTTTGGGAGAAAATCTCTCATTGCTTTCTTTTGGGAGAGAATCTCTTAAGATATCTTTCTTTTGGGAAAGAATCTTTCTAATTCTTTTCTTTTGGTAAGGTTACTAATTAGTAACACTTACCTTTTTTCTTGTTTCCTTCTTTGGTTTGCTCTCTTCTATAAAAGCAAAGGAAGGTTGGATCTCTTGCTCTTATTGCTTTCTTTTGCAAAAATCTCAAGAGTGCTTCAAGACCAAGAGTTCTTCTTCAAGGATCTTCAAGCTTTTCTTCTTCTTCTCCATTAATGGCTTCAAGTTCTCTTCTTCAAGAAAAAATTGATTTGTTTCTTTCTTTTTCTTTTCTCCTTTTTTTCACATGTTTTCTTTTTTTTGTTTTTTTTACACATGTTTTTCTTTTAAGTTAGTGTTTGGAGAAGAGATAATGAACATAATTAGTGCATATGCCCCCCAAGTGGGCTTAGGAGATGGACATAAGGAGAAGTTTTGGGAAGACTTGGAAGGAGTATTACTAGAGATACCCCAAGGAGAGATGGTCTTCATAGGAGGAGATTTGAACGGTCATGTAGGACGCGACATAGATGGATACATAGGAGTACACGGGGGACGTGGGTACGGTAATAGAAATGAAGAAGGGAAGGATATCTTAGAGTTTTCAGTGGCTTATGATCTCATGGTAACTAACACCTTTTTTTAGGAAGAGAGAGGAACATTTGATGACTTATAAGAGTGGCTCATCGAGGACACAAATTGACTTTTTCTTAACTAGGAAAAGAGACCACTTAGCTTGTAAAGATTGCAAGGTTATACCGGGGGAGATCTTGACTTCGCAACATAGGTTGTTGATCATAGATGTGCAGCTACAAAGGTGGACTAGAAAAAAAAGTTGTATAGATGCTCAAGGACTAAATGGTGGAACCTGAAAGGTGATAAGCAACTAGCTTTAAGGGAAAGAGTACTAGAGGAAGACGTTTGGGCAATAGATGAGAGTGCAAATAATATGTGGGATAAGGTAGCAAAGTGTATTAGGAGGGTAGGGAAAGAAGTCTTAGGAGAATCCAAAGGGGGTGCTCCGGTACAGAAAGATGCATGGTGGTGGAGCGAAGCCGTCCAAGACAAGATAAGAGTTAAAAGAGAGTGCTTTAAAACTTGGCAAAAGGATCGAAATGAAGCGAACTTGGAGAGGTATAAAGAAGCAAAAAGAGAAACCAAAACGGCAATTAGTGAGGCCAAGGCAAAGGCATTTGAGGAGCTATATAGGCGACTTGACACTAAGGAAGGCGAAAGAGAGATATTCAAGCTTGCTAAAACCAGAGATCAGCGGACCAAGGACTTAAAGTAAGTTAAATGCATTAAGGATGAGGATGAAAAGGTATTAGTAAAGGAAGAGGAGATAAAGGAGCATTGGAAGAGCTACTTCTACAAGTTATTTAACTAAAGCAGTAGTAGTGACATACAATTGGGGCAGCTTACCATTTCTAGAGAAGAAGCGAATCATATGTTCTATAGGAGAATCAGTAGGGAAGAAGTTAAAGAAGTATTGAAAAGAATGAAGAATGGGAAAGCGGTTGGGCCAGATGGTATCCCTATTGAGGTCTGGAGTTGCTTGGGGGAGGATGGCATTAGTTGGTTGACAAAGCTTTTTAATGTAGTGCTAAAGAGCAAGAAGATGCCTAATGCATGGAGGAAAAGTATTCTTATACCCATATACAAGAACAAAGGAGATATTTAGAACTATGCGAAGTACCGCGGGATTAAATTGATGAGCCATACGATGAGATTATCGGAGAGAGTTATTGAGAGAAGACTAAGAAGAACAACAAACATTTTAGAGAATCAATTTTGTTTCATGCCTGGGAGATCAACTATGGAGGCTATCTTTCTCCTTAGGAGGTTAATGGAACAATATAGAGAAGGTCAGAGAGATTTACATATGGTGTTCATTGACCTGGAGAAGGCCTATGACTGGGTTCGTAGGGAGATTCTTTGGAGAGTTCTGGAAAAGAAAAGAGTGTGTGTCGCATATATCGAGGCGATAAAGGATATGTATGATAGAGTCGTGACATCTATAAGGACGACTGGCAGCGAAACTAAGGAGTTTCCTATCATGATTAGTCTACACCAAGGCTCAGTGTTAAGCCCGTACTTGTTTGCCCTAGTTATAGATGAGATTACAAGACATATCCAGGATGAGGTGCCGTGGTGTATGTTATTTGCAGATGACATTGTTTTAGTGGATGAGACGAGAGAAGGAGTGAATGCTAAACTAGAATTGTGGCGGAAAACATTAGAGACAAAAGGGTTTAGGCTAAGTCGATGCAAAACGGAATATATGGATTGCAAGTTTAGTCAAAGAAGGACACCTGGTAACATAGAAGTAAGTTTGGGCACACAAAAGATTGCAGAGAAAGAAAACTTTAGGTACCTTGGATTTATGGTGCAACATGATGGAGGGATTGATACTAATGTTAGTCACAGGATTCAGGCCGGGTGGACCAAATGGAGGAGTGCTTCGGGGGTCTTATATGATCGGAAAGTCCCCCTCAAGGTTAAAGGAAAGTATTATAAGGTGACAGTACGACCAGCGTTGTTATATGGATCAGACTGTTGGGCAGTAAAGCATAATCATGTCAAGAAAATGGAAGTTGCGGAGATGAAAATGCTAAGATGGATGTGCGGGATCACAAGGAGAGATAGGATTAGGAATGAGGAGATTAGGGGCAAAGTAGGAATAGCACCAATTGGAGATAAAATGAGAGAAAATCGACTGAGATGGTTCGGCCATGTTAGAAGGCGTCCAACGGAGGCACCTATTAAAATGTGTGAAAGCATGGAGATTGCCAGGAGTAGAAGAGGGAGAGGGAGACCCAAGAGAAGTTGGAAAGAAACTATTAAACATGACCTTGCCTACATCGATCTAACAGAGGACATGGCCCTAAACAGATTTGATTGGCGTCATCAAATCCATATAGCAGACCCCACCTAGTGGGAAAAAGCTTGGTTTGGTTTTCTTTCTTCTCGTGCATTTTTGTTGCACGTTTTTTTTTTTTTTTTGTGGGGGCCCTACGACAAACCTTTAGGGATCTAGTCCATACAGCCACATGGCCTGTGGGCCAGTCCCCTTTTTTTTTGCTGTTTCTTTCTTTTTTTTCATCTTTCCCCTTTTTTTTTAGAAAGTTTCCTTTTCTTTTTTTTCTTTCTCCTTTTTTTTTGAGAAAGTTTTCTTCTTTTTTTTGTTGTTCATCATGATAATGCGTTTTTATGCAAATCTAGATGTTCATGATATTTTGTATTGGGAGCATGCTATGATAGCATTCCTGAAAACCTTTGTAAATTTGGAAATTAGGAGCTCGCAACGATGTTGAGCCCTTCCTGATTTTGCGGAGATTTTTGAGGTTTCGAAAGTTTGGAGTTTCGGAGCTCGCAGCGATGTTGAGCCCATCTCCAAGCTTTCTATTTCTTTCGGGATATTTCCTTAGTCTTTGGAATTGCCCCGGAATCATGTAAAAATTTTGCCAGATTTTTTTAGCGAAATCCTGTTATTTTGATGATGATCGTTTTCTTTTCCAACCTTTGTAGGTGGTTCCTCCAGAACGAACAATGGTAAAGAGCCTACTACAAGCGTACCTCGTCGATCTGCTAGATAATCCAATGCGGCCGTTCAGCAGGCCTGGGAAAAGGTCCAGTATGTTGAGAGAAACTTGGAAGAGGATCATGGTAAGCAACCGTCTTTGGGTTATGAACGATCGAGGGTGTTGCCCAAGCCTACCTTCTTCTTTGGTGATGCAGTCCCTGATGATGTGACATACCAGAGAAGATGTCTTCAGTTCTCTTACACAGCTAATGGTGAGGAGAGAACTGTTGTTACCCGATCAACTTTTGATCATACTATCTCAATCATGATCCTTTCTCCCACGTGCTCTATGAGGGAAGATCCTCCAAGCTAGGTGAAAAGGACCAATGTGATCACGACCGGGGTTTTTCTTGGCGGTCCTTCCGGATATGTGGAGAAGTCGCCTGCCCACATGGACATGTTGATGCCGGCTAACGGCTACCAGGCTTCTGATTATCTGTCGGTCGATTTGAGACCGGTGGGCCTTGGTATTTTTAGCGGTGACTGTAGAAATTGGGTGAAGTCTTTTCGACTTCGTGGCCGTTTCAATGCTGACTCCGATTGAAGTTGTGGACTGATCGCGTCCTGCTGATTGCTGGCGCCGTTTTAAAGGAAGCCAGGACTTTCGATGCGGTCTGTGCCTTTAGGGAGACCATGATCTTTTCCGATGAGGCCTTCATGGCTATGTTGGAGTCATTCCTTCCACAAACAAATACCTTCGTTGTCACGAATGGCGAGATTGGTTTTCTTTGAAGGAGTTGAGCGCCATTACTAGGTTGCCTATCCTTGACAAACTCTATGAAGAGTTCATGCCGATCGACAGCGTCCTTGAGGAGCAGTCTAAGGAGTTTAGGCTTCTGTATGTTCAGCTTGTTGCCTTCTATGATTTTTTTATGGAGAAGGAGAGCTCGAAAGTCAGGTCCAGCAGTTGGAAGAGTTTTGGCTCTTCATTCCCTAATTTCTTTGACAGCAGGGAGTCTTCTGATAGCACGACCCGGGAAGACAGTGCTAGTGATCCGGGTTCGAAGAAGACTTCAGCCATGCAAGAAGAGTTGAGGGGTTTCTTCACAAGTACAGACGCCATTTGTTCTGACATTGCACTACGAAGAAATCTTGCTATTTACCTCGCTTATTGGCTAGGTGAGACTGTTTTTGCTAGAGGAAATGGAACGTACATCGGGCCGCATTGTATTTTTCCGGCTTGTCAGATGGCTTTTGGAGAGCGGCTTGCTTTGGTGCCTGATCTTTAATCCTATCTGTGTACCGAACTGCAGGCTGCTTCTTTTTTGGTTTGGCTTGGGCTCCCTATGAACAGGGTATTTTCAGCCCATATCTTTTATTCGTGGTTTGTATACCACTGTCCTGGCTTCCACCGGCTGGGTGCTGCACAGGATGATGATCCTCTGATGATTCGATTGGCTAAGGGTAAAGCCGTCTTTGAATCACTTTGGTTTGCCCGCATGAGGATCCGACAGTTCAGGGACGTCGAGATGGGGCAGTCTTCAGTGAAGTTTTCTCTGAAATTACGGAAGAAGGCTTTTGATTTTGGTGCCTCCCGTGACTACACCAGGGCGGGGTCGGAAAGGCATTACTCCTTGACAAATGCAGAGAAGGAGTGGCTTTTTAGCATACGTGTGGCCAGTCAGTCTACGGTCCCAGAGCGTACTGCCAGTCAATCTATGGTCCTAGAGCGTGCTGCCAGTCAACTAAAAATCGGTGCTAATGCTGCTAGTCAACTTGATCCAGATTTGACTAGCCCTCCTAGTACGGATAGTAGCGTTGGTAAGTAATATTGGACCCTATTATATTCCAAACTTCATTTGTTTATGTTTAAGTAACACTTTACTTTATTTTTAATGGTTGTAGCATCAACCACTCGACGTGCGCGGGGCAAGGTGGTGGGCTCAGCATTGGAGAAGAGGATGAAGGCTCTTGGTGTTAAGTTGAATGTTCCGTTGGGTGAGATCTCGGGGGCATTCGAGGGTGCAAATGCCTCCACATTTGCGATTGAGCTAGGCAGTCATTTCCGAAGGATTGCACCTTATGACAAACCAACATGGATCATGGTTGATGAAGGGACTAGGGAGGCAGTCTACATGGCAACATCGGTAATAAAATGAACTTTGACTTCCTATTCCATATGCTTTGAATTTTGGCAACATCGGTAGTTTTTTGGTTGGTCCCCTTTTGGCACTCATGAAGATAATTACTTGAAATTATCTGATGGATGTGGAATTTGATTTATTTTGTTGCATTTTAAATGCATCATTGTTTATTACTCAACTTATGGAGTTTGAAATGACAGCAAAAGTTTGACTTCGGTGAATGGAAGACCAACCAGGCCGTGAAAATGGCCATCCACAAACTTGCCATGCATATATATAGGGAGTTTAGGTCCGAGCTTCACAGGAAGTATAAGCAGTTGTTGGGAGAGGGACATGATCCGAAGCAGTACCCACCGGATCCGCAGAGGGCAGCCTAGTGGATATCGATGATAGAGCATAGATGGGAGACAACTGAGTGGAAGGTAACTAAATCCATTGTTATGTTCCCTTGAGCTTTTTCTAAATAAACTAACTACATTCTTTTTTACTTGTAATTTGCAGCTTCAGTCAGAAAGGAATTCAATGAGCCGGAGGCAAGTGAAGACGACTCATACCTCTGGCTCTCAGTCATTTGCACAGCGGTTGTCAATCACTCCTGCTGATGAAGCTCCTTCCTCCCAAACGGAATTATACCGGCAACAACATTGGAGCAAGAAGAAGAACAAGTGGATCACACCTTATGCTGAAGCGACACATGTGAGTTATTGAAAATTCATTAGTATGTCATACTTTATATAGTGGCATTTACATATATTATAAGTTTATATAAATTCTTTGAGAATGCAGCAAAGGTTGGAGTTGGGACTATCGTAGTCTGAGGTGATCGGCTCCCCAGTGGCGCAGCAACAATTGATAGAGGAGGTGCTAGGAAAGAGGGTCGCGAGGAGGCAAGGGTACCGCTCAAGGGGCCCAGCATCAATATCCAGCGGTACTGTGGTGGCAACTGAGGTGAGCAGCTTACGGCGGTAACTATCCGAGTCGTAGAGAGAACAAGAGGAGTTGCGGCAATGGTGTGAAGAGTCGCCGAAGACACAAGAGGATTTGCGGCGACAGTGTGAAGAGGCGCAGAAGGGACAAGAGGATTTGTGGCGACAGCAGCACATGATACAAGATTAGGCAGCTACACAGGCGAGTCAAATTCAGATGGTACTCCAGCGAGTCGGCTTAGGTGGTTCAGGCTCCACGGGCAACTAGAGATTTGTTGAGGTAAGTACAGTTGCACGGTTATACTTCTAATTTCGCTTTGAGGTTAGAAGATAGAGATTGTGTGTAACAAAAATATGGAATGGTTATGATCTTTCTATCCCTACTTCTACACATCTCCCTTTTTGTTTTAAGGTAGAGGGAGATACTTGCCATGTCTAATCATATGATTGATCAATTACTTTTATGCCCCTTGAATTTTCTTGTACAAATGTGTCTTCAAGTTTTTAGAGAATAATAAACAGTAACAGAAGGGTTAGATTTTTGGAAGCGAAAGTTTTTAATGAAACATGCATTGACCACAAACCAACATAAAATGTGGATTATTGACTCAAGGGTCTGTTTGTAGCAGGTTTGCACGTGGGCTAGCCCAAGTTTCTGAAACCATAGCCGCTTAGATTATGGCCTGAGTATCAGTTCCAAAACCAGCCCACATGTCATGTGCCTAGGCCCATAACATTAGTTAATTATTGGCCCATTGATGCTGAATTTGTTGCTCAAGGTTAACCATGTGATCAGAATTTGTACAGTGGACAGTCTTGTCCATCTGTTTTCGCTACCTTTTCTCAATCATTCAAACAGTCCTGTTAGTTCTTGCATCACACCAACAAAAGTGTACATAATTGTGTCACGTGGTTCACACTTCAGAGAACAATTTGTTTGATAATGCTTAAACCTTTCTCATTGGCCATTTCTATGTTTATACCTGTATTCTTTCTTGTTTAGGAATGGATTTTACTTTGTTTGCTTGGCTTAGTTACTTTACAGTCGGTTCACCAGAGGCGGGAACTTCAAATCCCACATGCCATCATTAAAATGGATTGGTCTTTCCTCCTTGTAAATCAACACTTAACTCTGCAGCTTATTAACAATCTTACTATAGTTTATTCTCCAGATTAGCAAGTCTCATCTTCCTTGGCCTAGCCTTATTTACGCTATTATAGTATGAAGGGTGAATCTGTATGGCATATTAAATCCAAAAAAAAAAAAAATAGTCAACAACCAACACATTTGATGGCTTATTCCAACAGTTCTAGAATCTTCAAACTCTTTTCCATAAAAATGACTAAGAAGAGCCATAATTCCATTACAAATCTAACCTGCTGTGTCAGGCCCAGTGTAGCATGGGAAGTAACAAGGCATAAGAAGAATTATTAGATCCTAAATCATTGATCACTACAATGGACTTTGGCTTAGTTTTTTTCCTTTCTGAATTAGTTAAGTCAGGGAGCTTCCCTCATTTCTCTTTCATCTTTTTCTAGCTGAAGAAAAATAACAATAAGAAACTTATGAATCATATATAACATCAAAAAGTGGACTTTGAAAATGGAATGAAAACTCTTGTGTTCTGATGTTAGATCTCAAAATCCTCTTATGTAGGAAGTTTATTAAACTTGTATCTGATGGTGTTCGTTTTTTGTTTTGCAGATTGGTTTTGGATTTTATCGTGCTGGCTGTAGACTCTTAGCGATCTACGTTGTTTATTTTGGTCACAGACATTTGTGGATGTTAGAATATTTTGAAAATGAGTAATATTTGTATATTTTAGAGATTTGTGGGTTTATTTTGGTTTATGGATGTCGGATATTTGGTTGTGGATATTTTTTTGGAATTATTGATGAATCTATTTTAAATTGGTTTGTGCATTAAGTTTGTTAGTTTGAACATGTATTCAGATTTTTATTTGTGGTATATATACAGGGAAAAATATAAATATATATTTAAAAAAATATAATATTTCCCGACGCACCAGTGCGTGTTGCAAAAAAGAAAAAGTATTACAACCTTTCCCGACGTGATATGTGCGTCGGCCTCCTAACGCATTAGTAGTGTTGCCCATTACCGGGAATTCCCAACGCACTGCCAGCGTTGGCCATTATTATGAATTCCCAACGCACTGCCAGCGTCGGCCATTACTATGAATTCCCAACGCGCTGCCAGCATCAAAACGCACTACCAGCGTCAGCCATTACTATGAATTCCCAACGCACTGCCAGTGTCGGCCATTACAATGAATTCCCAACGCACTGCCAGCGTCGACATTTATTTTGCCGACGCTGGTATTGCATTGGAAAATATGGTTTTCGAATCAGGAAAACAGTACTTTTTGCCGACGCACATCTTTTTGCCAACGTATTGGACGATGCTGCAGTGCGTTGGTAATTGTACAGGGATATGCCGACGCAGTTAAAACAGCGTCGGCTATGGATTTGGCTACACATAATTACCGACGCACGGCCGACGCACTGAAATGCGTTGGGAAATCTTTTGCCGACACAAAACCTACCTTTCCAGACGCGGTGACTGTGTTTGCAAAACTGTATTTTGTTGTAGTGGTACCTTCTCGCTTTGCGCTGCAGTTGGGATTTTCTCAAGGCGTTGTTAGAGCGCCTTCGGGTATGGATTTTGGAGGTTTGCTGGATGGGAGAAATGCATGGGCTTTCTATAGTGCTGAAGACACTACTGCCATGATTTCTTATCCTATATTGTCGACTTTCTGGACTGCCGGCTTCAAGAAGTGGTTTGCGGAGAGCCTTTTGGCATATTGAGGGCTTTCCAAGAAGGAGCTTGATGTAAAGCAAGGAGCTTGATGTAAAGTTGTCTTCTGGAAAAGGCATTGGAAAGCCTCATGGCGTCCGGTGAGAGGATGTTTTAGCCTTCCTTTAAGGAGAGAAGCACAAGATAGGCTTTCTCGGTGACCAGGGCGTCATCGGTTCTAAAGCTGTCCGGGAAGTACCTAATGAGGCTTTAGAGCAACTGCAATAAGAGGAAGCTGAGCTTGATGCTTGGATGCAAGCGGCACAGAGGCGAGCTTCCGTGGAGTCTACTGGTAAGAGCAGACCGTCCAGTGAGGAGTGAAGTGAGAAACCTAATTCTAACAGTGGGGCAGGTTCTTCTAGAAGACGGGCCCGTAGGAGTAAGAGGAAGAGGGGTCAACGTCGCGAGGGACGGGATGAAGACTCTCCTGATTTAGAAGTCCGTCTCACTATCAATGAGTAGGTGCCAAGGGATGCTGACGGGCCTCCAGAAAAGTGGAGCCGGGAAGAAGAGACCATCGGTGCAGGTATGATTCTTCCTCTATTTATTTCACGGAGCTTTCCATGTTCTAATTTGCATTCTTCCACCCTTTTTTTTGTTTAACAGAGGATGAAGGCTTGGTGATGCCTCAGGTTTCGACCGATGAGGCGGTGACAGATCTGGTTGTGGCACCTGAAGAAGAACCGAGGGACTCCAGAATCTCCAACTGGTATGACTTCTTTTGTTTTCTTTTTTTGTCTGTGACTTGATTTGCTAACATTTTTCTTGTCAGCAGACTTGCCACAGGATTTCGATGACTTTGAACCATCAATGGACATAAATGTTGACGATGCTTCCGATGAGTTCACGGAGGAAGAGAGTATTCCGCCAGTGGTCGAAGAAAGTACTTTGTAGTAATAACCCTGATGATGATTTTTTAACAGGATGATATTCATACCATTTTGTAATTCATTGGCAGGTTATGAAGTGACAGAAGAGAGTCCATCGCTTTCTTCAGAACCAGAGCAAGGGGTGCCAGAGGTTGATCCGGAGATAGAGACTCCTACAACCAGTTCTGACATGGTAAAGGCGAGACCTCGTGATGAGATTCCTTCCCCTGTGGCTCCAATTGGAAAGAGTTCTTTTGTTACCCTTCCAATGGGGCATGACATGAGCAGCCAATCGATGGAGCGGGGCGAATCTTCATCTGGGCCATCTCTTCTATTTGCGAAGAAGGTGGTGGCATGGGTTTTGAGTTTTTGGATCAAGACTCTCCTTTCTGGATACTTGATACCGGATTTGGCATGATCCAGCATGTGCAGGATATTCTCGGTGATGCCGAAGAGGATGGTCTGGATGTCACAGGTGCCAGGGCGATCGTTGATAGGATCATTGCACTGGGTGACAAGTGGTTTGAGACCATGGCTTTCCCTGATGGTGACTTCTTCAAGGAGATGTTCCAGGATCCTGCTAATAAGGCTCAATCTGACTTGGATGAGACTACACAGAGCAGGAAGCAGTTCATCCGGGAGAGGAACTTAGAAGAGTTAGCCATCATCAGTCTGAGGAACAACATTACCATCCTTGATAGGGAGGTCGCCGAAGCTAGGCAACGTCTTGAGCATTTGGAGGCGTAAGTGGCGGCCAAGTGGGCTGCTATAACAGAAGCTCGGGACAGGGAGAGAGCTCTGATTTGCCAGGTTGCAGATGCCGATCGAGTTCTCAAATAGAGGACTCAAAAGAACAAATGATGGCGAGCTGCTTGGGATAAGCTTCCCGGTGTCGAAGAAGGGTTACGGCATTCTCCAGCATCTCATGGCAAGTTCCTAAAGAAGCGTGCTTTGGAAACTCTGACTACCATGGCCAAAAGTTTGCTTGAGAGCTGAAACTTTCGCTGGAAACCATTTTTGGCTGAGCTGCTGGTTTCTCATTTTTTGTAACAGAAACTCTTCTTTTTTTTTTGTTTTTGGTACCACATGTATTTTGTTGGTACTCTTTTTTTTTCTTTTGTAGTGCTTGTGAACACTTTCTTTTTTCTTTTTTTTTTTGTTTTGGTACCACATGTATTTTTTTGGTACTCTTTTTTATGTTTTGGTACCACATGTATTTTTTGGTACTTTCTTTCTTTTCTTGTTTTGGTACCACATGTATTTTTTTGGTACTCTTTTTTTTTTTGGCACCACATGTATTTTTTGGTACTTTCTTTTTTTTTATTTTCCCTACTCTCACTTAAATCTTTTTGTGATGAAAGCAATTGCTAAATGGGATTTTCTTTATTGTATTCACTACTTTCATTTAAATCTTTTTGTGATAAAAACAATCGCTAAATGGAATTTTTTTTTATTCCTTACTTTCACTTAAATCTTTTTGTGATAAAAGTAATTGCTAAATGGGTTTTTTTTTTTGTCTTCCTTACTTTCACTTAAATCTTTTTGTGATAAAAGTAATTGCTAAATGGGATTTTTTTTTGATTCCCTACTTTCACTTAAATCTTTTTGTGATAAAAGCAATCGCTAAATGGGATTTGATAAAAAGCTTGTCATTTTGTGAAAATCTTTTGTTAAATGATTGTTTTGGCATGCGAGCCAGATTTTGTTTGTGGCATGAAAGCCAATTTTGGCATCAGAGCCGGTTTTTATGGCATTGATAACCGGTTTTGTGGCATTGATAGTCGGTTTGTGGCATTGATAGTCGGGTTTTTTCAAAGTCAAGTTTTGGTTTGTTGGCGTGAAAGGCAGGTTTTTGTTTGTGACGTTGATAGCCGGTTTGTGGCATCTATAGCCGGTTTTGGTGGCATTTATAGCCGATTTTGGTGGCATTATAGTCGATTTTGGCTTTAAAAAATGCAAGTATCGACTAAAAGTCGCTTCCCTGCTAAATGGTCTTGCAAGTATCGATGGAATGTCGCATCCATGCTCATTCGATTGTGAGTATCGATGGAATATCTCCTCCTCGTGGATTTGGGCGCAAGTATTTACTAAGTGTCGCTTCCTTGATTTTCAAAAATTTGGTTTTGCAGGTACTGACTTGATATCGTTTCCCCACGGTTTTTGAAATTTGCAGTTTTCTCGAACCTTTGGGTTGTGGGTATCAACTACAATGTTGCATCTCCATGATTTTAGTTTTTTTTTTAACCTTTGAAATTTGGGTTGTGGATATCAACTAAAATGTTGTGTCTCCACGATTTTAGGTTTTTTTGAACCTTTGAAATTTGGGTTATGAATATCAACTGATATGTTGTGTCTCCACGATTTTTGGATTTTGCAAGTATCGACGAAATGTCGCTTCCCTGCGATTTTGGAAGTGTCGAATGTGGTTCGCATTCTTCCGATTTGTGCGAGTATTGACTAAGCGTCGCTTCCTCACGGTTTTTTTGAAAAACCATTTTTTTTTAGAGACACAAGGGTCGTAAATTTTGACCTAAAACCATTTTGGTGGCAAAAGGTAAGGTGGACGAGGGTGGAAATCCCTGAATCCGGATTTTGTTTCAAACCATGAATTTTGGGTTCAAGGATCAAAAATTTTGGTCAAGTTAGGGAGTGGTTCCTAAACTTGGATTTTTTTAACAATGAAACGATGAAAGTAAGCATTGTTTGATTTTCTAGAAATTTCAACATTTGATATGAAAATTCTAAAAAGAGTGGGTTTGAAGAGCGACTACCTACAAATAGGTTTTGGCCGTACATGCATTGCTCTTACGCAGTTGGGTAAGTCTTCAAGGGTAGTACCGCTTTAAGAACTTGTCCTTAATGAGCAGCATACATCTGTCACCCTCCATGTTTAGGAGAGCATATGTGCTGTTGGAGAAGGCCTTGTCGATGACGTACGGTCCCTCCCATTTTGGCTCAAACTTGCCTTTGGACTTGTGAGCGAAGACCATTGGTCTTTTTACTGCAAGAACCAAGTCGCCCTTTTTGTAGGCGCGTTGCTTGACCTTTTTGTCGAAAGATCCTGCCATGCATGCTTGGTAAAGTTCAATGCTTTGTCAATCTTCGAGCCATCTTTCGTCGAGATTGTCCAGCTCATAGAGTCGCAATTTGACATTATTTTCTTGAGTCATGTCATTTTGCAGAGATACCCTCAAGGAAGGAATTTGTACTTCCAAGGGTACAACAGCTTCGCATCCATAGACCAAGGAGAATGGTGTGCTATGGGTTGGTCATCGAACGGTGGTTCGATAGGCCCACAAAGCTTCAGACAGTTTGTCGCTTCAGTCTCTTTTGTGACTAGAGACCATTTTCTTGAGGATTTTGCAGAGTGTCTTGTTGAAGGCTTCTGCTAATCCGTTTACTGACGGATTGTATGGAGTTGAAGGACGGCTTTGGATTTTGTATTTGTCGTAGAACCTGTAGAATCGATGATCCCAGAATTATGGTCCGTTATCATGGACGAATCTTTGGGGTATGACGAAACGACAAACGATGTTGGTGCGTAGGAACCGAAGGACTGATGAGGTCGTCATTTCGTTGAGCGCAAATGCTTCTGACCACTTAGAGAAATAATCCGTAGCGGCGAAGATGAAGCATGATCTTTGCTTGAAGGGGGAGAAACAGGACCTATGATGTCCATACCCCAGGCTTCGAAAGGCCATGAGATCGCTGTAGGATGCAGCCATTCTGGAGGCATGTGAACATAATCTCCGTGAACTTGGTATTGTTGGCAGCGCTTAGCAAATTGCATTGCGTGAGCTACCATGGTAGGCCAATAATAACCTAACTTTTTTATCTGATCGTAGAGCTTAGGACTGGCCTGATGGGCTCCACGAAGACCATCATGAACTTCTTTGAGTGTTTCTTTAGCCTCTTATTGTGACAAGCAGCGTAGAAGTACTCCGTTGAAGGATCTCCTGTAAAGGATTTTTGAAGGAATATCCAAATGAAAGTTTGGGGCTCGCCTTTGGATGCTTACCCGTTCTTTTCGATCTTCAGGTAGGATTATGAACAGTGTAATCGATGAACGGATCCCTCCAGTCGCCGATTGAAGGTTGAAGGATGGAGATCCGACTCCTAACCACTCGGTGGCATTCAGCAACTGCTTGGTGTGTATTAAGAGGAGGGAGGATCCTTCTCTTGCACACTGTTATTTGCATGCTTTCCCCTTCCTAGATCGCCATAGATGCGGTAAGTCCAGCTAGGGCATCTGCACGGATGTTTTCACCTCTACGAATATGGGTGATGTGACAGATGTCAAAGTTTTGTAGAAGCGATCGTGCCTTGTTGTAGTAAGGCAGCAATCAGGCTTCCTGACTTCAAATTTTTTATTCATCTGGTTGACGATCAGTTCAGAGTCTCCAAAGACTTTTAGCATGGTGATGCCGGATTCGATGGCAAGTTCCAATCCTACGATCAAAGCTTGGTATTCAGCTGCATTGTTTGTGCATGGTTCCAGTAGCAAGAAAGCGTGTGTAATCATTTATTTGTCGGGGCTAACAAAGAGGATGCCAACTCCCGAGATCAGCTGTCGTTTTCATTTGTCCTGGTTGCATCGTGAAAGTACATGTCCCAGGAGGCATTTTTTGAGTAAGTCTCCACGTTGTAGACGGGTTCGTCTGGGAGATCATCTCTAAGTGGAGAATCTTTTGGCAATGGATGCTTTGCCTTTGATTGCTTTTTGCGGTACATTCCTTATATCAAATTGTGACAGAAGGATGGACCATTTTGCCAATCGGGCATTGAGAGAACCTGCTTTTGTGACAAGGACCTTCAAGAGGTTGATTGTCACGTCCCCTGAACCCGATTAAAGAATAACCGGATCCGGAGAGTGAATTTTAGGACTAATTAAATTTTTTTGTCCTTTGGGCCCACGGATCGTAAGTCCGCGGTGAGGATATAATATTTCAAGCCTCATGTATTACAATAAACATTGAGTTCATAGAACTCTAGGCATATGGAATATCAAGCAATGAATCATAACTTTTTGTTAAGTTTAAAGTTGCATAAAAGAATGTAAACAAAACTAGTCAA
This sequence comes from Litsea cubeba, assembly GCA_012931725.1. Lineage (NCBI taxonomy): Eukaryota > Viridiplantae > Streptophyta > Magnoliopsida > Laurales > Lauraceae > Litsea > Litsea cubeba. The sequence continues at coordinate 80,950,843 of CM022946.1, read as the reverse complement.
AGAGTTAGTTATTACATTGGCCAACCCAATAAACAAAGCCAATAAAATAAACGAGTCAATAAAGTAAAGGTCCAATGAGAGAAATAATAAAAGAATAAATCTAAATGAATCCCAATGTATCTCTCTCGTGCCATGAAGTGATGACGCTACTCTACGTCATCGGCACGCCACTCTCGCTCCTCCTCTGCTGGTTGGAGATCCTCTGGGATCTCCTCACCGGTCTGCTCATCATAGTAGTAGTAACCACCTGAGGTGTCTGCACACCAAGGAACAGAGTCAACGACATGTTGAGCAATAGATAAGTAAAACATAATAAACACGACATGCATCAAGTATAGAGTAATGACAAGTACATGATCAAATGAATACAAGGTAAGCGAAACTAGGCATAAAGCGAGATTAATAATTCAAAGAAACAATAACAGGAATCCTAGCAACCATCTAACAACAACCACTATCCATGCAATGCAAAACAAGAACAAGAGGGAGACTCCGAGGATGTCCAAAGCCACCTCCCTGGGTACCAGTAACAATCCAATCCGGACTACTGATACCAAAGTCCGGCTCCAGTAGGATCCTAGCTCCCGGTCCTGAGAACAGCAGCACGGTCCTAGCCCGTTCCCATCTATTCAACTCCATGGACGCCGTCCTATGCCTACTGCCCACCCCGACAATCGAGTAATCGGTTCGTCATTAAACCCCAAACTGCAGATGTCCATGATATGCAAACAATAACAAAGTGGTTCTGACACAAGGACCAACAAGATAAGCAAGTCTGGCTAGTTCTATGTACAAGACAAGATCATAGGGATTATCTTATTCAAGACAATACAAAACAAGCGATCCACGTGATAATCCCTTTCATTGCTAGCCAGTCCTGTTTATCGATACAAGACACAGGTTCCTAAGATTACTCTAAGTCAGGTCCAAGTCCTAAATTCTATAAGAATTTATGTTTCATAATTTGTTTAATGTTTTATGCCAAGAGAGTGTAAAGGAACATTAACAACGGATATAAGTCACAACTCAAGGAGAAGTTACAATCGAATCCTAAGCAAGTGGTGTCATCCCTATATCCCACGTGTTCTAACAGAGTACGTATGGAAATTGGATCAATGATGCTTTTAGGAAAATCCCTTGGTGTACAATCATGTTGAGCATCATTCAATTTAACTCCATATGCATTCGGTTACACTACGTGTAATACACGAATACCTAGACAACCCATCGAAGAACACCAAGCCATGTGCTTCGACATTAATCCCCATTAATGGTCAAGTGAGAGTAAGTCTATGGTTTCCAACCTATAAGGCCCAAACCTAAGTTAAACAGTCTCTTTCCCAAATAACAAGAGTCAAATCATTAATTCAAATAATTACATCACTTCCTGATCCCTGATCGTGATTAAACCAGAACCATTGGATTCTCCGTCTCGAGGGCTTTCCAACGGTATATTATACATAAAAAATTAAACGAATGGATTGAAAGTTATAAGTCTTCGAAGTTTCAGTGACCATGCACCCTCCGATCGATCATACCGAAGGTGCGATCGATCGGCACTGAACACCTCTCAGTTAGTGCACAGTCCGATCGATTGGACTGTATGACCGATCGATCGACACTGGGCACCTCCCAGTTAGCTGAGAGTTTTCACTGAGCAATCGATCGGACTATACGGCCAATCGATCGGTCTGTAAATGCTCAAAGTTAATTTGGGGACTGTTCACTGTCCGATCGATCTCACAGGGCGACCGATCGATCAGACAGCGAACCTGAAGCCCGAAAATGGGTTTCTGCTCCCTTTTTCCTCCGACAATCCATGGCTATCCTGCAGAAAATGAGCCTCCTTGCTCCCCAATCAATCCATACATCACATGACACCATTTCTATCAAGTTAATCAAATTCTAAGATTTCCAATTAATTATTAAACCAAATCCAATTCCCAAAACCTAATCTAGCATATAACTTAAATCCATAACAATACAGGCTTGGAATTAAAGAAGTCTATCAAGAATCATAGCCAGATCAATAATAAAATAACATACATGCTTATAATGTAATGCAGATCTACTTGCCTCAACCAAGAAGAAGATAAAATTGGGTAAACTCGAGGAGAAGCCTTTCTACCGCGAAACCCACAATCTAACCAGATAAAACACTGTCTAGGAAGCCAAAAAGAAGAAAGGAAGGAAAAGAATCAAGAAAAGACTACATCTAATCTGAAATGAATTTGATTAACCGGATGAAGTTGTGAGAAATCTTACCAATTCGATACCGGAAGAAAGAGAGGATCGATAGAATGAATACTAGCGGATCGGATCTTCAAGTTGGATCTTCTAGGGCAGAGTTCTGGCTTGAGAAAGGAAGAGGAAGAAGAAATGGGCTGCGGTTGTTCTTCGTTTAGTTGCAGAGATTAAATGAAAAATTAGGGCAAATCTTCGTTTAAGAATAAGATAGAGAGGAAAAGACCAAATTACCCCTTAAGTGGGTATGGTGAAAGAATGGACCACTTGGAAGGTTTCTGATAGTCGGATCGCGACGAGTCAAGAGACAAAAATCATCAGAACAATAAGACCTTTCCAACGAACCCAAAATCATGGCGTTTGGAATATTTAAGAAAAATACTCAATTTTCCTAAATTGCAAACTACACCCTTGCTATGATCAAATGAACTCGGAATCGAATGAAACTTCAGAGACACCATTCTAATGCTAAAAAGAACTTGCTCATTATCTAAACCCACTTAAATATCTAAAATACATTTAAATAAAATAATAACAAATTAAACAGTTCAGGGCCTGATATTGGGCCTAACTGACCTAGTAAGGTCACAGACCTTACATTGATCCTCGAGACTAGGTAAACTTTGTTGGAAAATAAGTAGTAACGTAGCTTTTGTATGGCAAACATCATTGTAAGGCATTCTTTTTCGACTGGATAGTAGCGATGCTCTGCACCTAATAGCATGCGGATAAGGTAGTATAGAGCAGCTTCTTTTCTTTTATCATTTTCTTGTGCAAGTAAAGCGCGCAGAGAGTAGTCACGGGCTCTTGTGTACAAGATGAATGGTTTTCCAGTGGTAGGAGCAGCTAACACTGGAGGTTTGGTCAGGTATGACTTGATAACTTGAAATGCAGCTTCACAGTCAGCATCCCAGACAAAGTTTACACCTTTTTTCTTCTACCGAGAGAATGGACGGCATTTCCCCGAAAGATTGGAGATGAACCTTCTGATGTAGGCCAATCCCTTAGAGCCCCTTTAGTTCTCTCAAGGTTCTTAGAGAGGGCATTTCTAGAATAGCTTTGACTTTGATGGGGTCAAGTTCTATTCCAGCTTTCTAAACTTGGAATTTGAGGAACTTACCCGATGAGACGCCGGAGAAGTACTTCAGAGGATTCATCCACAGTTTGTGCTTGCGAAGCCGGAGGAGGACTTCTCGAAGGTCCTCGAGATGATCTTTTTCTTTTTTGCTTTTCACGGCGAGGTCATCAACGTAACATTCGACCGTCTTGTGCTGTATATCTTGGAATATTTTCATCATAGCCCTCTGATATGTGGCACCAGCATTTTTTTGGACCAAATTGCATGACAGTGTAGCAATACAAGCCAAATGGGGTCCGAAAAGAAGTGTGTTTTTAATCTTCGGGTTGCATTTTTATCTGATTGTAGCCAGAGAAGCCATCCATGAATGTCATTCGCTCGAGTCCACAGGTATTGTCAATCATTACCTCGGGTATCGGGAGCGGGAATTCATCTTTAGGGCAAGCGCCATTCAGGTCTCTATAGTCAATACAGACCCTGATCTGCCCATTTTTCTTTGTCACGGGGACAATGTTGGCTAACCATTCAGGATGTTGTTCCTCACAAATGAAGTCGACGCTTTTGAGCTTTTGAACTTCTTGTTCAATTTAATCCATCACATCCGGACGGAATCTTCTTTGGCCTTGTTTCACAGGCTTGATGTCTTATTGCAGATTGAGCTTGTGGACTGCCACTTTGGGGTCTAAACCAGGCATACTCACGACTATGCAAATACCATGCAAAACAATCAACGAACTCACGAAGAAAATCGATATACTCGGGTAACTCATCATCCTTTATATTCTTGCTTATGAATACAGGACACGGGTTATCTGGTGTTCCCAAGTCTATCTTTTGAACATGATCTTTTGTTGGAAGGTTCGAAGGTGGTTCCTCCATAATATTTTTGGATGCTTCCAGCCCAACAAGACCTTCAGGGGTTTCAAGGGCATTTTCAGACCAAGGCTTTATTCCTTTCCACGGGTCTTCTTGATCGGTGATCTTCTCAAGGCTTGCTATGAGATGATCCCAATCGCCTGTTGAAACTGGGTCGAAGTAGGGTACTTCTTTTGGAGACGAGGGTTCTTATGGGTCAGAAGACCACATGTCTGTGCCATCGGACAATTCCTTTTCATCGTCAGAGAAATCGTACCAATTGGATGAGCTTCCTGGATCTTTGTCAGGTGACTCATCAAAGAGATATCCAGGGAGATCAATGTCTTCATGGACATGAGATGTTGAGGCTTGGTCGGCAAGTCGACCTTGAAGCCTTTGTGTCAACTGTCTTAGAGGAGGTCGGGATCATACTCTAACATGTGTGAAGACTTTTCTACATGGTCGTAGAGTCTCCAATCTTCCAGCCGGCTTTTGGTCGAGGCGGGCCCCAATGGCATGAGAATACAGTGGCCTTCTCCCAAACCAATTGGGTTTTGAGCACCATAGCCCATTTCTTCATAATAGCTTGTGCCACAGGGCAATATAAGGATAGGTGAGGCATAACTTCATTTCAAAAAGGTTTAAGCATGGAGTTTGATGAAGAAGCATCCGATCTATGGAAGAAGATTGGCCGTTCTTTTGATGATGTTGCCGGAACAACAAAGGAAGCAGACGTAGGATCTTCTATATTAGCAGGTGTCTCCATTGGAGTAAGAGCAGGCTGAACTTGATGAGTATCAGCTTGGCTTGACGATGTGTCGTCTTCTGGCTCTGAATCCGAATCCGTGTCTTGCATGATAAATGTAAGACCCCGACCCCCAATTCTTTTGTTTAGTGTTGTCTTAGTTATGGTTTTACTTTTTAAGTGAGATTAGTAGTGGGTTAAACTTCGTTTTTGAGGTTGAATAGATTTTTCATGACTTTGGAGATTTTTTAGAACCGTTGACTATGTTTTGACTCGGCCTTTGTAAATTGTATTTTGTGAGAAATTATTCTCAATTTCTAAAAGTCACAACTTTTATTCCTTTTGACTCATTTTATTGTTTTTAACAACTTTCATGTTTTATCTGTTTGGATTTGAGGCTCAAAAAACATGTTTTTCAAGAAATAGGGCAGAACCGACCTTTCACACTAAATGTGTACCCAAATTTCGAAATTTGAAAAAAAAATGGCAAAAATATACTTGTTCGAAGTAGATATTTCGTTGATCAACTTTGTCTTCTTCGTCGATCTCATTTGGGACCCACAAATCATAGTTTCAGGATTGTCAAACTTTTGGGCCCATGGGGCCCAGCCCACTTAACTCTTTATAAACCACATGGGTTCTTCTTCCCCATTCACTCTTTTTCCTGCAACTCTTCTCTAGAAGTGGGTTTCTCTTCCAGCACTTTCTCTCTCCTCTTGGAAACCTCTCCTCTTGAGTGCTAATTGAAGGATTGATCTCCTAATCCTCTCTTGGCTCCATCTTGGTACCATTTTCAAAGGATTTGAGCTAGGACAACCCTCTTTTTCAAGCTCTTCTTCTTGGTTCAAGCTTTTAAAGGTTAGCAATGGCATTTCTTGCTTGAGATTCTTGTTTTTCAAACCATTTAGAATATCTTTTTCATACATGCAAGGAGATTTCATAGAGATTTGAAAACGATTTATTTCTAGGGCTTTCTCTTGGGTTGTTTTGGGGGTCTTGTAGATTTGGAGCTAGAGGCTTATTAGAGGCTATCTTTGAGTTATGTGTGTTTCTTCTTGACCAAGACAATATTCAGCTAATTTGATGGATGTGTTTAATATGAATGATTTTTATGTTATTTTCATTCTACTTCTTGTTCTCTTTTTTTTTTTTTTTATGGATTTAAACTTTTAATGATTTTGAGCAACGGCTATGTTTACTTCATTTAAAATTTCGATTTTTGTTAGAATCTATGTCTTTACTCTTCCATTGATTTCATTGGTTCAATTCTTTATACTTCCAATTTTTAGTATCTTGTTGAATGAAGAAAGGCTTGTCTTTACATGATTGATTGGGATTAATTGGGAGGATTAGTGTATAGATGATTTAATGGAGTTTTGTCATGGCAATGGGAGGCCCTAGTATGGAAATTGTTGTAGAAGAAAAGGAGGATGAAAAATCACAGAAAATGGCAAAAGAATGCAAATCATGCACTTGAACGGACCCATCAGAACTGGGTTCGCTCGAGCGACCCAATGGGCCGTTCGAGCGGCCTAGGTTCTGGATGGGGTCCGCTCAAGCAGACTTGGGCCCAATTCTGGGCCCTTTTGTGGGCCTATTATGAGGTTGTTTCATGAATTCTTTTAGGCCTGTTTAAGGTCCATTTCATCCCTCTTTCTTCTTTAAATTTTTAGGCCCATTGATCTTTTATAAATGCATGAAAGCCCATGAAATATTTCAATGAAATGTAATGCTTGAAGTGTATTAATTGAATGAGAAAAATGAGAAGAAGTCTTGATATGAGATTTACCCGTGAATTTCTATGAGTCTTAAAGCACACTTTATGACTTTATGTATTGTGGGTTTTCATTGGTACAAACCCATTTTATCAATAACCTTTAGGGATTAAGTGTTCATTGAGACATCCCTTGGTAAACCATTAAATCACATACACTATTTCCTTCCATGTTAGAAAATTTATATGTGTTCTTTTATTAAATGATTTGAGTGGTTCTTCACGTTTGAAAGGATCGATTGTACGATTTATCTACAAATCGTTTTGAAACGTATTTGAGTGGTTTGCCACGAAAATTGTTATCTTTTCTATAAATTGAATTGAAATGGATTTGAGTGGTTCTCCACGTTCAAAAGGATCTATTGTATGAGTTTTACACAAATGGATTTGAAGTGTATTTGAGTGGTTCACCACATTTGAAATATCGATAAAACTACTCGTTTGAATGAGTGGTATTGTCAGTGTGCTAAAAGTCTAGAGTAGTTACTTTTATCGATGAAAATGTATGGAATGATTTGATTGTATTGATTTGGATTTCGCTCTGCACCACTAAGCTTGGTGTTGGATACCGCGATCACTGAGAGGGGGGGGTGAATCAGTGATTTCTAAAAACAGGTCCAATTCAACAACAAAACAAGTCAAATCACACAATGACACCAGATTTAACGTGGTTCACCGAAAGGCTACGTCCACGGTTCAAAGACTGTCCGAACACCAATCCGGGACAGATCTGAATCTTATTTAGTCGCTACAACGACAAAGAGCACCAACCCTTAGTTTCAGATAGCACCAACTATCTAGGAAGCACCGACTCCCTTGAGTTTCAGATAGCACCAACTATCTAGGAAGCACCGACTCCCTTGAGTTTCAGATAGCACCAACTATCTAGGAAGCACCGACTCCCTTGAGTTTCAGATAGCACCAACTATCTAGGAAGCACCGACTCCCCTTACAATTTATCTGCACCCACAGATAGGATCACCAAACCCCAAACACCAAGCACCAACTTGATGTTTTACAGAACAAGAAGATTAACTCTGTCTACAGCCCTTCCCCTCTACAATTCTCTCTCTCTCAATCCCTTACAAATTGAAATTAAAGCATAAACAGAGAGACACTTAACTCATGGACGAATCACCATCTTCTAGAGCATAATCCCGTCCATAATTGCTGTAGAAAGATGCAGCACAACAGCACACAGCAACACAGCACCAGCAGCTTCTTCTTTCTCTCAAGAACTCTCTAAAACTCTTCTCTATTCTTCTCTTTCTGGTGGTGTTTATGAACGACCCAAGCATGCCTTTATATAGGTTTTAGTAACCCCTAATTGTGTTTAAAACGGGCTACAATTCGTTTAGAAAGAGTCCCAAACGAAATAGATAAGTATGCTGAATTTTCGTGCTCAACTTCTAATTCTGCGCAACTCTGGTTCCCGTGCTCGGTCGACATCATACTGTGCTCGGTCGACATCATACACTGACTGGAAATCAGTCACTTATCGAGCTCGGTCGACATCCTGATGTCCCGGTCGACCGAAGACACACTGTGTCACGAAAATAACTGAGAGGTGCCTTTTTCTGTTTTCTGCAAGTTTCTTCTTGCTCGGTCGACCGCATGAAGAGCCCGGTCGACCGCGTGCTCTGCTTCAGGAATTCTGAGTTCCTGACTGTTTCAATTCTGTTTCCAATTCTGATTTCTTCTTTTAAGCTCTATCAACACCAATCTATTAACATCACGTTTGTGACAATGTGTTGACAAGAATTCCAACTCAAATCAATACTTGAGATGCTAACTTCTTCAATTCATCAAAGACTACTCAAGTCATCTCAAATTCCAACAATCTCCCCCTTTGGAATTGTTGGCAACACTATTGGAACTTCAACACTTTCACCTCAACAATCTCCCCCTAGCTTTCATAGCATAACATCTCTCCTTGCTATCATAGCATAACATCTCTCCCCCTTTGACAACAAGTCCAAAGGGACCAAACCGAGGAGCGAATAGGATATTCAATGAATGCATTGCTCCCCCTTTCAAGCACAACTCCTACGGTTTAGGAGAGTGAGTAACTCCTAACTTTTTCCGGAGATACTCGAAGACTTCCTTTGGCAGAGGTTTCGTGAAAATCATCTCAAATTCTTTCGTCATTTCTTCAGCAAAATTCCTGCACATCTCCTCCAACCAACTTTTATCGAGACTGGCTTCAGCCACAGTCTTGGGTTCAATGGTGGACACAAGTGAGTAATTACTAACTACACTTTGTCTAGTTTGAACGCCTGCCTTAGGATCTCCAATGATTTGATCCTTAGGGTGTTGCTCTACCCAAGTGCTGTGCTTCTTAGGTGTAGTATCTTCTGAGTCATCCTTTGATTTCTCAGAATCATTAGATTCAGCCATCTCATCATCAATCTCACTCGAGTCCTCATAAACGGGACTGTCATAATGAGTTCCATTCTTGGATTCATGGTTTTCATCAATTCTCACATCAGCACTTTCTATGATTTTTCTGGTTCTTTTGTTAAGACACCTATATGCCTTGCTAGTAGAGGAGTAACCCAGAAATATACCTTCGTCAGCTCTTTCTTCAAATTTGCCCGGATTTTGTTCGAGCCGCTTGATGTAACACTTGCTGCCGAAGACTCTGAAGTGCTTGATTGTTGCTTTTCTTCCAAACCATAGCTCATAGGGAGTTTTGACTTCATGTGGCCTGATCAAGCATCGATTTTGAATGTATACAGCCGTATGAATTGCCTCTTTCCAATACTTGTCAGCCATCTTGCTTTCACTTAGCATCGTACGAGCCATCTCTTGTACGGTGCGATTCTTCCGTTCCACAACTCCATTTTGCTGTGGAGTTCTAGGGGCTGAGTACTGTCTTTGAATGCCATGATGTTCACAATATTTAGTGAACTCTTCAGATGTGAACTCGCCTCCACGATCAGACCTTAAGATCTTGATACGTTTTTCAAATTGATTTTCAACCTGTGCTTTAAACACTTTAAAACGATCAAGTGCTTGATGCTTATGCTTAAGAAACAATACCCATGTCATACGAGTATAATCATCAATGCATAACATGAAATACTTATCTCCATTGGTGCTTTGAGTTCGCATCGGTCCACAGAGATCAGTGTGCACTAGCTCAAGAGGTTTCTTTGAATGATGCTCCTTTGACTTGAACATGACCCTCGTTTGCTTTCCCTTTTGGCAAGAGTCGCAAATGGGATTGGAAGGCTTTTCAACTTTAGACATACCTCTTACAGCCTTTGAATTGCAAATCTTTGACATGTTATCAAAGCTTAGATGCCCAAGGCGTTTGTGCCACAACCAACTTTCCTCTGTCCGACTCATCAAGCAGGTCTTTTCAGCTCCATCTGACAATGTATAGAGATTTCCAGCAGTTCTTGATCCAGTTGCCACTGTTTTGCCGTTGCTACTCTTCTTGATGGCAAACTCATTCTTTGTGAAGATAACTTCATGACCCTTGTCACAGATCTGGCTCACACTAAGCAGATTGTGTCTCAATCCAGACACATATAAGACTTCTTCAGATCTGATCTTGTTTGCCATAAGCTGAATAACACCTTTTCCGCAGATTTTGGCACCATCATTGTTGCCAAACTTCACTGAACCGCCTTCATAGTGCTGTAATTTGATGAATTTCTCTTTATCACCAGTCATATGGCTTGAACAACCACTATCAAGGACCCATGGTGCTGTCTTCTTTTGTGCATTGAATGCCGTTTGCACAATGAGAGATTCTTTGGAACTTTCTGCACTTTTCTTTGCTCTCCAAGCCTTGACTAACTTGGGTTTCTTTTCAACCTGAAATTTGTTAGCAATAGGCAACCTACAATCCCTAGCCAAGTGTCCATAATTATGACATATATAGCACTCAATTTTGTGGCTACTTAGGATTGAAAAAGGATTCCTAGTCACAAATGGACTGTTTCTTACATAGAATTTGCAATCAGCTCTTTTATGTCCAAACATATTACAATGAAAGCAGTAACCATAGAATTTGTATCTTCTTTGTGGCTGGTTAGTCTTCATTACCTTTCTAACAGGAATGGACTCCTTTCTAGGTTGAGTGGGCTTCATGGAGTTAGAGGGTGCAGTGACTTGCTTCACAAACTCTTTCCTTTTAGGAGGTGCAATCTTAGAGGATTCTCCTTTCTCAAATCCTAGACCAAATCTGAAGTGGGCTGGTCTTTGAACTTTCAGTAGTTCATTGAGTTTCATAGTCCCTTCAATCGCTTGGAGCGCTTTGAGTTTCTTGCTATTTTCCAAATTTTCAGCCTTTGCTCTAGCGATCTCAGTTTCAAGTTTCATAGCCTCTTCCTTTTTGATACTTATTTGGTTTTCAAGGACTTCTACCATTCTTTTATATTCTTCTACTTGAGTTTTCAAAGAAATAATAGAACTTTCAGATTCATGGAGAAGTTTCAGATTTTTCTTACTTGTTTTGCGTTCCTTGCTAAGTTCCTCAAGTGCGGCTATGAGTTCCTCTTCAAGATTGACTTCAGCCTCCTCATCCTCTTCCGGATCTAGCTCTTCTTCTTCTTCAACAGTGACCATGAAGAGAGCTTCGGTTGATTCATCATCGTCTGAAGTTTCAGACGTGCTGTCATCTTGTTGACATAGAAAGTTTTTAGCTTTGCCTCTTTTTCTGGAATTTCTATTTCCTTTACTCTTTTCAGCATAAGAGTCACTTTCATTGTCTTCTTTTAGCGGACACTTCGCAGCAAAGTGACCAATACCTCCACAATTGAAGTATTTAAAGGGTAGCTTCCCTTTGTACTTGCCAATGCTTCCTTTCTTCAACTTTCTAACAAATTGAGCCTCAAGCTCATCATCATCAGAATCAACATCATGACCAGCAGTCTCTTTTGCCTTTTTCTGAACTTTGAAGGCCGCTTCTTTATCGGATGAAGACGTCTTTCCTATGCGCATCTCATAGGCAGTTAGAGAACCATGTAATTCATCCATGGAAAATGCATTCAGATCTTTGGCTTCTTCAATGGCTGAGACTTTTGAATCAAACCGAGGAAGAAGAGATCTTAGAACCTTTTTGACGATGACCGGCTCTTTAATCTCCTCCCCTAGTCCACGAATGTCATTCGTGACTTCATTCACTCGTTGCAAATATGAGTCAACATTCTCGCTTTCCTCCATGCGAAGAGATTCAAATTGAGAGCGATGAGTTTGCAATTTGGCTTCTTTAATCTTCTCATCACCTTCATGTATGCTTTGCAACTTGTCCCAAATTTCCTTGGCTGTTTTGCATGCAATTACTTTGACAAGTTCGCTGTCCACAAGGCCACTAAAGAGTGCATTCTGCGCCTTGGAGTCGTTGTCTGCCAACTTCTTCGATGCAGTATCATTGGGTACGTTGGCAGCATTGTAACCGACTCTGACAGCCTCCCAAACATCATAGCCAAGAGATTTGATGAAGGCTTGCATCCTAATCTTCCAGAAAGAGTAATTAGAACCATCAAACAGAGGTGCTTTCATATTCCCTGTATTGACTGCCATGTGATTTGACAAGAGATCACCCTTAGCGTATTAAACTGATCAAGGGAACCTCGCTCTGATACCAATTGTTGGATACCGCGATCACTGAGAGGGGGGGGTGAATCAGTGATTTCTAAAAACAGGTCCAATTCAACAACAAAACAAGTCAAATCACACAATGACACCAGATTTAACGTGGTTCACCGAAAGGCTACGTCCACGGTTCAAAGACTGTCCGAACACCAATCCGGGACAGATCTGAATCTTATTTAGTCGCTACAACGACAAAGAGCACCAACCCTTAGTTTCAGATAGCACCAACTATCTAGGAAGCACCGACTCCCTTGAGTTTCAGATAGCACCAACTATCTAGGAAGCACCGACTCCCTTGAGTTTCAGATAGCACCAACTATCTAGGAAGCACCGACTCCCTTGAGTTTCAGATAGCACCAACTATCTAGGAAGCACCGACTCCCCTTACAATTTATCTGCACCCACAGATAGGATCACCAAACCCCAAACACCAAGCACCAACTTGATGTTTTACAGAACAAGAAGATTAACTCTGTCTACAGCCCTTCCCCTCTACAATTCTCTCTCTCTCAATCCCTTACAAATTGAAATTAAAGCATAAACAGAGAGACACTTAACTCATGGACGAATCACCATCTTCTAGAGCATAATCCCGTCCATAATTGCTGTAGAAAGATGCAGCACAACAGCACACAGCAACACAGCACCAGCAGCTTCTTCTTTCTCTCAAGAACTCTCTAAAACTCTTCTCTATTCTTCTCTTTCTGGTGGTGTTTATGAACGACCCAAGCATGCCTTTATATAGGTTTTAGTAACCCCTAATTGTGTTTAAAACGGGCTACAATTCGTTTAGAAAGAGTCCCAAACGAAATAGATAAGTATGCTGAATTTTCGTGCTCAACTTCTAATTCTGCGCAACTCTGGTTCCCGTGCTCGGTCGACATCATACTGTGCTCGGTCGACATCATACACTGACTGGAAATCAGTCACTTATCGAGCTCGGTCGACATCCTGATGTCCCGGTCGACCGAAGACACACTGTGTCACGAAAATAACTGAGAGGTGCCTTTTTCTGTTTTCTGCAAGTTTCTTCTTGCTCGGTCGACCGCATGAAGAGCCCGGTCGACCGCGTGCTCTGCTTCAGGAATTCTGAGTTCCTGACTGTTTCAATTCTGTTTCCAATTCTGATTTCTTCTTTTAAGCTCTATCAACACCAATCTATTAACATCACGTTTGTGACAATGTGTTGACAAGAATTCCAACTCAAATCAATACTTGAGATGCTAACTTCTTCAATTCATCAAAGACTACTCAAGTCATCTCAAATTCCAACACTTGGGACCCTTATTGGATTGATCACCCGACTTGGAGTCCTTATATTGATTGCCAACTGCAGTTTGGATTACTATTGATTGATTGTTTCCGACCATGGCTCCGGATACATCATCCTATCCGTTTATTATGGTTCGGTGATTGTTCGAGTACCCTTGTTACTTCGCTAATAGGGTACGAGTACTCTTATTACTTCAATGATAAAGTACGAGTGCTTTTGTTGCTTTGATAATGAAGCACGTATTGAGTGAGTGATCTTGTTACTTCAGTAATAGGAGAATATAGCATATGTGGTTTGCCAATCCTTTTCTCGATTGCATTTGATTTATTTGATTGCCATCAATTTATTGATTATTATTGATTTATTTGATCTCCATTGATTTATTCTATTACTATTGTTTTTGCTCGATTGCCATTGTTTTACATCGATTGCTATCATTTCATTTGATTAATTATACCCTTTGAAATTGTTAATGTTTTTAGAAATTGTCTTTTACTTCATCACTACTAATCTTTAGAACTTTAAATGTATTTATGTTTATTTCATAATGTTTTATAAACCCTATCATCCTATTATCTGTTCATTTGCTTGCCAGACCGTCGTGTCTGCCTTCTTGTTTGGTGCCAGGATTCTATCTCTTGCCCTTATAGGTGGTTTGAGTGGAGGAGGCGGATGAGCCGCAGGTTGGATGCGAGAGGCTGCCTATTGATGTCATATAGATGCTAAGTAGGCACCGGAGTTCGTAACATAATTGGGGTAGTGATTTGTTTAGTTGGTTATTTATTTGGCTGGCTTTTATTAGCCCTTTTCATTTGGGATTTTAATGAAAATACTTTTGTAACTAATAACTTGAATATATATATGGAAAATGAAATGTCATGTTACTGTCAGCTCAATATTTTATGGTTCTTGATCTATACCAGTCTGTTTTATTGATGGCTTTATGTTATTGGTTGAGTGCGACATGGAATCTGATGGCCACGGGCCCCGAGTCGAAACGCCACGCAAGCTTCCGTGGAATATTTAGATTGTGTGGAAGTGAGTGATCCTCATTCACGCAGATCTTGGGGAAAGCAAAAGTTTTAATTAATCTCAAAATTTTGCACCCCGAGATCGGATCGCTGCAGGATCCCGGTTTTGGGGCGTGACAATAGACATGAAAGAGACAACAAATTTGCCCCCAGGCTTTTGCTTTGCCTTCTTCACTTTAGTCGTGATGACCAAAGGCTTTGTAAGTTTGAGGGAGATGATGAAGGGAGTTTGAATGCTCTCTTTGGATTTACCGGAGGGTTTGTTTTTTTCCGGTGATTGTTGTGGAGCCTTGCCTTTATCTTTCTGGAGATTTTCGGCAAAGGATGCTATCTCCTCTTCTTATCTTTCACCTTCATACATATGGGAGTATCCAAATTAGACTTCTTTACCTTTGAAGGGTTTTCTGTATGCAAACACTCGATGCATCACGCCGTCATTGCCAACAAACTTGATGCATTGATATAGAGTTGAAGGGACAACACCATTCTCGTGTATCCAAGGGTGTCCGAGAAGGATGTTGTAGCATGAAGGGGTTTTTATTGCATACACAATGACCTTAGAGATAAGATCACCGATTTGTAACTTGAACCTGATTTTGCCGATAGGCCTTTGAGCGCTCCCATCATATCTAAAGATAGATACAGATGTGTGGCTCAGCTTGCTAGGTGGGATGCCCAACTCTTCGAGAGCTGAAGTGGAGATGAGTTTGAGTGCAGAACCTGGGTCGATCTGAACTCTGTGCATAGGCATTTCCTTGATGTACCCAGTGAAGTAAAGGGGTCGGTTGTGCCTTATTTTGCCAAGTAGGAGGTCTTCCTTAGTGAAGGCGATGGTTGCACTTGCTGCTTTTTGAACCGAGAGGCATTCGATGCATGATCCCTCAGTTTTCTTCTTTTCTCCCTTTGAGGAAGTTTCTAAGTTTTTGTCCAGGTAGTCCTTTTCTATTTGGAGGACTTACGGGGCATGTTTGTCGACATCCTCATTTACCTTCTGTAATTCTGAAATGAGATTATCACGAGTGCGTGGAGACATTCGCAATAAGTCTATGACGTGCAGACATGCATGTATGTGTTTGAAGTGCTCGATCAAGTCATACTTGAAAGCCTCCTTGGGGCTTGGATGTTCATCATTGTTACCACTAGGGGCGCTTACAACATCTTTTCCAGAAGGATTTACATAAGTAAAGGAATATTGGTTGTAATTTTTGTGGTAGTCTCGGCCAGAGCGGGTGCCTCTAACAACTTCGAGAGCTTCTTGAGAAGGATCTTCATTTGGAAGATTGTCTTCAGGATCAAGAGGTTGTCGTTTCTCATTTACTAGGGATGTATCTTCAGCAGAGTTGCCATCCTTAGTGATTGTGTTACACGGAGCATTTTCCGGGAACAAGTCCTGAACAACATCCAACAAATTTTCTTCTTCGTTGACCAATTCATCTCCCAAGCATCAATAGCCGGGGTTTCTTCATGATGATCAGTCGGGAAGAGTGTGAGTCCTGAAGTCACAGTCTCAGGAGAGAAACCTGAAAGGATGCCATCTCTGTGAAAGTCACGTGAGATGAGGTAGCTCCAAAGGATATGGTGCTAGGCGTCGTCGGAGTGTAAATGATCTCATCAGACGAGGCTTCGGAAAAGCTATAATCCTGAGTTATCACATTACAGGCAGCTCTGATAAGAGACGTTACCAGAATAGACTCTTGGGAGTCAAACTCATCCTCAGATGTAAAAGGATCATCAGGAATTTTCTCCATTATCAGGAGTTAAGGGAGGAGGTACCTGGTGGTCTTCAGAGACTTCCGGCTCCGGATTGCGAGGAAGCTCGTTGACGCGGTCTTGCTCTTGTTCTAGAACGAGATGCTGCAAGATCCTCGCATATTCCTCAAGATCAAGCATGGGAGCCAAATATTTTTCTTCGTCTGCTCTTTATGGTTCAACGTGGTTGATTTCCACTGGAGCAACGACGGGTGCTGGGTCAATAGCAATTTCTTGCCTCTTGGTCTTCTTCATCAGCAGACCAAGATCCTTGTGGCTGTAGGTGGTTATACCAGATTACTGGCATAAGGTGAGTTTCAGGAACCCATTCTTCATTGGAGAGGTATTCTCCTGTTTCAAGGGATTCTTCCCACTGGTCGGTGTCGTTGGACTTGTATCCATCGTCGGTGTCACTGGACTCATATCCATCAATGGAGAATCCAACTACCGAATTGCAAGAGTATGATGCCCCCTGCGTGGCTTCTTTTTTGAATTGAGGTGGCATGAAATCACTGAGAGTGAACTTTCTTACCGCCTTTGAAGTCTCTAGAAAGGATGTTTCTGTTGCCCCCAGTGAAGTGGTAGGGGAGGCCTTTGCCTTTTCATGGACTTCTTATTTTGGCTGGGTCTTTTCTTGCCGTTTGAGCTTGAGGAGATGTTTTCTAGCCTGCCTTCGCTGTTGAGCGGTTGGATTTGTTTTCACGATCTCCCGGTTTTCATCTTCTAGGAGATCAGGATGTACCCATATGGGTTATCCGTCTGGTGTCGGGTAAGGAACCAATGCTTCGGATGCTTAAATTCTTTTTATCACCATGAAGGAAGTAGTGATCTTCTTCTTTGGTGATTTTGATGTTTGTCCACATGACAACATGTTGACAGAGGCAGACCCATAGTTTTTGTCATAGGTGATGACTCCATTTTTCCACATCTCGTTTATTTTCTCTCTCACAACGAAGCATTGATTGAGAGGACGTGAGATCATCTGGTGGTATGGACAGTACCGAGGATCATTGGTTTTACCAACATCAATGTCTTTTGGGTTCTGGCATGGTGAGCTTGTCGTTTGCCATGAGAGCCCCGAAGATTTCATCAACATCTTCATCGAACGGGTATTTCTTTTCTACTTGCTCTTTGAAGGCATCAGAGAGTTCAGGTCTCTTACCTGTAGTTTTGTTTTCAACTTTCTTTGGTGGCTGAGGAGCTGACTTGGTTTGCACATTGAGGACCTCTTTTTTCTTTGATTTTGAGGTCACAATGGCGGCTGGTTCCTTCTTTGATGATTTCTGACTGTTGAGGTCTTTGATCACCATTTCAGCCTCCATAGAAGCTTCTAGAAGGTCTCCCGAGTTTTTTTTGCTTTGTCGCCGATAATCATGGAGCAGATCTTTGCTCTCATGTTATTTCGGCAGATGTCTGTCGACCAGCGACGCTTGAGGCAGTACATCTGAATATTTGTACGCCATTGCTTTCCACTTGTGAATGAAGTCGTATGTTGACTCATTCTCCCCCTGTTTTAGGCTGCAAAGCTGAGCCATAGTAGCGGGATGATCCTCACCTTTGAAGTGAGTTAGGAAGCGTGTCTTTAGCATGGCCCAATTTTGGATGGAGTCCTACGGAAGAGTGGAGTACCAATCAAAGCCCTTACCTTTTAGGGTACTTGCAAAGAGGTGGATCTTGAGGGCATCTTGATCTGCAATAGCTTTCGTCAGGATTTTGAAGTGGATGACGTACTATCTGGCTGATCCTTTCCCTATATATGTTTAGAGGGTAGGATGTTTGAGTTTTGTAGGGAAAGGGAACGAGTCCATCCATAAGGGATATGGTGGCTTGATCCCATGCTCCTTGAGTATATCCTCTTATTTAGTTTGTGAAGATTCAAAGGAGGTTCATTGTTCGCCTAATTTTGAAAGGCGAGGGGAAGGTTTTCCATCAGAGTTTCAATCCACTGCTGGCCTTGTTCCAGCTACTGAATGCGTGTGGTGAACGCATCATCTTGAAGTGGATTGGAAGGTGGTGGCTCAAAATTTGTAGCCAGGATGTTCATCCCTCGGGATTCGAATGAAGAAATTATCCAGGTGATTGAGCTGGGGCTCAATCTTTTTTATGAAGAGCTTGAGGAAGGATCACTCTGTCGTCCTTGGCCTGAAGGGGCAAGGACATGGATTTTGGTTGCTGACTTTTGGCGTCTTCTAGTTTTTCCGACCATATGGACAGCAGCAACTTGGTCGGGTCTTTCTTTTTCGACTCATTTATGGGAGACTTGAAGTGTATGATGCTAGGTCTTTTGCTTCTCTAGTCTATTTTGTCGATATGACGAGCGGCGACATGTACAATGAGTAATTTGAGCTTCGGTCAGCTCTGGTTGGGCTTTGACAATGAAGGATGTGCTCCTTCGGGCACAGCAGCCGAGCCTATCTTCTTTTTAGCTAGGCAAGGACAGGATGCAAACCCGGTCCTTTGCCTATTGCAGCAAAGCTTTGAATTTTTCGAGTTCGGCCCCTGTAGAGATGAAGGGTCGAACTGCAGGATTGTAGGCCTTAGCAAGTGCTCGTAAAGGCCTAGTGATGCATGACTTGATTTTAGGCTTGTAAGAACAAGCCGGCTCATGTTGGGTTGACTTGGTTCTCAGGTTAGAGATGGTTCTCTCCTCTTTCATGTAGGCAAGAGAGTAGAACTGGTTCTCCTTGAGTGGGGCCAGGTATGTCAGTTTAGTGGATGTTTGGGACCTTCCTTGTTTTGGTGAAGGTTTTGGAGACCAAGTCTTGGGATAGACCTGGTTGTTTGTGGGTTGAGATTTCACTGGGGTGCCGTGGGCTTCTGGCTTCTTGGCGCTCGCTTTTGATGTCACGGTAGTGACACGTTGAGAGGTGATCTTCTGCTTTTTGGCAGGCGCAGTTTTTTCTTCGAGAAGTGGGAATGGTCCCAGCGTCCCAAAGACGATAGTCCGGGGAGTCGAGGTCGACCCAGAATTCAGAGAGTTGCCGTGGGTGTTGACGCTTCGGTAGCTGACACTGCACTTTTGAGTGCACGTGTTTTGCTTCTGTTGAAGCATGAGTTAGTGCTTGTTTTCGTCGAAAGTAATGGACAAGGAAGCTGCCATTGTTAGTTTTCAAAAAATTTCTGAAACAAGACAACATCCATTAGTAATCACAAGAATATAATGATCATAAATGGAAAATTCTATGGTTTTAACTTTTCAAATCGCTCGAGGGACATGACCCAAGCAATATGAAAAAGGCAAAAAGTCATAGATAGTACAATTCTTCTGATCGCAAGTATGGTGCCCCAGAATGAGCGTTCCAGTGACTGCTAGAAGCAATTGTAAATCTAAATTTGACTTATCGAGAAGCAGGGCTTGCTCAAGGTAAGAAGAATATGAGGTTGAAGTTACAAATGTGCCGGTCGCAAATATAGTAGACCCTGAAAGGGCGTTCCTCGCTAGGCACAAATGTTGGGGATCGCATTGTTAGGAATTTTGTATATTGCAATTTGATGGATGCATTATTCATTTTATTCATCATTTGAATTTTCACACATGCGTTGTTTTAGAAAATCATGAGATCTTGATTTACACATGCATCGTTTTGAATCTTGTATATCATATGTCACATGCATGTTTTGGTTTTAAACTTGGATGCATTTTAGTTTGAAAAAGAACTTTTAAAAATCAAGTTAGCCATTGTTTTTAAAGTTTCAAATCATAGTTGGCGTTTTATGTTTCTTGATTTTAAATCACTTTGGTTGATTTAGATCATGTTTCCAAGCTTGGTTTATTGGCCCAAAGATCCCCATAAGAAAATACTTTGAAATATGCAAAAGTTGGGATTTTGGACACTGTCGGTCAGGTGTCAGCTAACCGCCCATGGACCGAACCTCCTTCGGTCAGCTGTCAGTTTGAATTTTGGAGAGCTTCAAATCCTAGATTTTGGGCTATCGGTTAAGGTGTCGGTCACATGTCGGTTAACCGACAAGTCCAGTTCGGCTAACCGATAGTGTATTTTGGTCAACAAATTTTCAAATATATGACCGTTGGAGAAGACCGTTGAGGTGTCGGTTAACCAACCCCTGAATGTCGGTTAACCGACAGGTAGCCGTTGGGCCAAATTTTCTATAAAAGCAAGTTCATTCCAGGACCAAATTTGATGATCCAAGAGGCCATTCTTGAGGTGAATGAAGCCCAAATCAAGGGGAATGAGCTAAGGGATACAAAGGGTCATTTGGAAAGCTAAAGCTTGGATTAATGAAGTTAAATCATCTAAGTAAGCTTGCTTTTCCTAATCATATTTTTCATGCTTTGCTTTTATTATTGGTAAATCTTTTTTAGAATGTTAAACTATGATTTGTTGTGTCCTTAACATGTATATGTTTTGAATTGATTTATTGTTTTGGATGCATCACCTTAATTCGAACCAAGTAGTACTTAAATTGGTATATCTAAGTAAATCATGTTTTCAAAACAACTTTGAAATTATATGTAACATGATTCCTATACTTGGTTGAATCTTTGGTTGTTGTTTTTCTCCATAAGAAATCACTTTCAAATCTGTCTTATGTTTTGGATTCAACACCTTTTTAAATCACATGTATTTGGTTTTAAAGTTTTACAACTTGCTTAGCTTGATTAGTATATCATTTTCAAGTTGATTTTTAATTACATGTGATTTGACCCTTAACTTCAGTCAAATCTATTTATGTGTTTTACACTTTCAAATGCTTTAAGCATACATTCATTGAGCTTCATTTTTAAATTGATTGAAGTACCTATGCATCACATGTTTTGTTCTTTGAATTTCACAACTTGTTTAGAATAGATAGGTATGTCTTTTACAAGTTATTTTTAACATGTGATTAGCATTCTTTCCTCAATCATAAATGTTCTTATGAGCTAAACTTTTAAAAGCCTTTGGCATACATTTATTAGCTTTGATTTTCAAATTGATTGAGGACATCATGCATACACATTGAGCATACATCTTTGCATTCATATAGTGTTTGTATGAGTTAGATTTTCACTTTTATATCAGGCTATTTAGAGGCATTGTATTGAGCCAAAATTGTATCTCCATCAAGTGTATTTTAGGCACTACTTAGAGAGAGAACCAACCTTTGGTTGTATAGGTTATTGCTTAGCCTTAGAAAGGCATATTGTAAGAGGTTATTGCATAGCCTTGGAAAGCATAATGTAAAGGTTATTGCTTAGCCTATTGAAAAGCATACATAGTGGAAATCCGGTGGGGTGTAGGAACACAAGCCGGTAGTGGACGTAGGCATTGAGGCCGAACCACTATAAATGATTATGTTATGGTGATTACTTTGTGGTGATTGTTTTGTTTAGCTTCCGCATATTGTTTGTTAATCATCACAAGTGACTAGTTAATTTTAAAGAAGTTAAAATTTGTCATAATTGGTCACTAATTCATAGCTCACCCTATTCACTCCCCTCCAGGGTAAGGATCCCAGACTTTCACGCATCTATGAGATGGGATTCTCTGTTTTGAAAGGTCAAGATTGGTTTCATCAAAGAGAGCAAATGGTATTCCAATCCAAACATGGGCTAAACAATTTCTGCGAGCACCAGTTCCCAGAAGGGAAGGAACCATAATTTCTCGAATCTGAATCCG
This sequence comes from Litsea cubeba, assembly GCA_012931725.1. Classification (NCBI taxonomy): domain Eukaryota; kingdom Viridiplantae; phylum Streptophyta; class Magnoliopsida; order Laurales; family Lauraceae; genus Litsea; species Litsea cubeba. Next base: position 80,928,866 of record CM022946.1, on the reverse strand, counting down.
AAATGAAGAGAGTTTTTGAAAGGTCAATATAGGATTCATCAAAGAGAGCGAATGGCATTCCGATCTGAACACTAGCTCAACATTTCCGCGAGCGCCTATGCTCAAAAGGTAAGAGGCCAAAATTTCTCAAATCTGAACCCAAAGGTGACGGAAGTTTTTTTTTATTTTTTTTTAAAAAATCATTTATTAAATTTTTAAAAAAAGATTTTTTAAAGTTTTTTTTAAAGTTTTTTTAAAATGATTTTTTTATTTTAAAGATTTAAAGACGAGAGAGTACACACAGGCCTCCTAACCCGGTCTTATGAAACCTCAATTGATAGAATTGCCCCCAGGTAAGGGTAGGATTACTTAATGAACCCGTTTGGAGTACCCTTGCCTAGAACAATCAAGCTGTCTCCACACTCTGGACAAGGCTTTTTTTGAATCAATCGCGATCAAAGAACGCAATTGGTTTAAGCTTAATGGTCTATGTCTTTTTTTTATATCCCTAATAGACTCATCGAAGAGAAACGATGGCCCAAATCCCAATTCGAACAGGCTCAACATTTCTGCAACCACATGAATGATATGAGAGGATCAAAGTTTCTCAATTTTGAATCCAAACTGAGACTTCTGATTTTTTTTTAGATCTCTAATGAACTCATCGAGGAGAAACGATGGCCAAAATCCCAATTCGAACAAGCTCAACATTTCTGTAAGCACATGAACGATAGGAGAGGATCAAAGTTTCTCAATTTTGAATCCAAACTGAGAAATCTGATTTTTCTTAGATCTCTAATGAACACATCGAGGAGAAACGATGGCCAAATCCCAATTCGAACAGGTTCAACATTTCTGCAAGCACATGAACAATATGAAAGGATCAAAGTTTCTCAATTTTGAATCCAAACTGAGAAATTTGATTTTTTTTAAAGAGAAAGAGTGGAAATAAATTCAAAGATAGAACTAGAAATTTTTAAAAAATCTCATCTCATTTTTTTTAGATGTTGTGATGCATGTTGTGTGCAAGTTTCATTAACATTGCTGGAATTTATTTTCCAGATTTGTTTAATGATGCACATAGTATGTTTGCATGCACTACCCTCTTTGTTTGCAGCCATTTATTACATCCTTGATGGTTCGCATGATTGTTATGTAGATTTGGATGTTTTTTCAATAGTTGGAAAGTGTACAATTGCGCGTTTAGCAATCATAGGAAGTTGTAATTCTTTCTTTACTTTTATTCCAACTAGTCTTGATGTAAGCTTTCTTGAAAAGCATAGGTATCTCCAATGTAATTTGGGGTTTTGTTTTTTATGGGTTCGCTTGTATAAATTTAATTTATTGGAACAAGCAAGAAGAAGAAAGTTTCAAGAAAGGTTGCAAGTAACCGGACTCCTTAGTGGTGGAGGAGACAGGACTTCTTGGTGAAAGATGAGATCTATTCTTGATGTCCTAGTTCGATAAGGATTGGAAGTCCAAAGAGCAAGGAGCCATCAAGGATTGCATACTTTTATTTTCTTTTATATATAGAATGCATGGATGAATGCTTTATATAATTACTATAATTGTCACCTAGAAACATGGCCACCATTAGGTTCTAAAATTGGCATCTTTTTGTATTAGATTGTTTTTAGTTTGGCAAATTGTTTTAAACGGAACTTAGACCAGCACCTTTTATATGTCTAAGGTTTAAAATTGGATAGGGTTTAGTTTATCTTGGTACCCTTGGTTTCCAAAGAAGGCTAAACTAAAATCTAATTAGATGCTACCTATGGGTTTTCATAACCCAAGATAGGTCTTTGATTCTTTGAAGGGATTTGCTCAAATGTTTTAAAGCAAAGGTTATTTATTTTTAAGATGACTTAAGTCATAAATTTAATTAACCAAGTTTGCTAGATTTAAAAAGAGCTTTTGAGTAAAACAATGTAAAGGTCAAAAAGTATAAACCCTAGTGATAAATAATCAAGTGGGAGAGGGGTTTTAGGAAAGACCCCACGGCCTTCCATTTTCGGTTCATGTTATCTCATTAAAGTGTTAGTAGGAGCGGCCATCCCTTCGGTGGAGTTCTTTACTAAAGATCACTTCTATAGAATGTCAATGAAGTGTTGGTGGGAGCGGCCATCCCTTCCGTGGAGCTCTTTACTAAAGGTCACTTCTAGGATGGATAAAAGTCTCTTCCCTTCGGAAGACTTAATCATAGACATTCTGGGAAATTTCATAAGAGATGGTTATACACTTGACATAAGACGGTAATGACCTCTCCCTAGGAGTTTAAGGTTATTTGTCATATGAGGCCAAACCAATCAGTGATTGGACTACCACTGGATGTGTATCCAGATAGTGATAATCCAAATAAGTATGCCTTAATTCAACGTGACTATAGGCTCGGCCATCCCTTCGATGGAGGGTCTATGAGGAGGATGAAACACTGATACATTATGATTGGGGTTGAATAATGTAAAAAGTTTTGTGCTTTGTTTTTCCTTATGTAACAAGCACCATATGCATATTACATATATACTGCATGTCTAATTATAAAACCATTTTTATATCCAGAAAGAGATGGGTAAAGATTCTTTTAGTCCGTTGATGTGCGTTCTTCGTGAGAACAAACTGACTGGCCCTAACTACATAGATTGGAAAAGAAATCTTGACATAGTACTCACAGCTGAGGAGTACAAGTATGTCTTGGTAGAAAACTGTCCGGATATTGATGCTAATCCTACTGATGACCAGTTAGAGGCTGAAAGGAAATGGAAGAAAGCGAACAGCATGGCTAAATGCTACATGCTCGTTTCCATGTCCAACGTGTTGCAAACACAGCACGAGCATATGGACACAGCCTATGAAATCATGATGTCCTTGTCTGAGATGTTCGCAGACAAGAGCAGGCCAGCTAGGCAAGCTACTATGAGGACCATCATGAATGCTAGGATGGCTGAGGGAACACCTGTCAGAGAGCATATGCTCAAGCTGATGGATTGTTTCAACGAAGCTGAGATTCTAGGGGCTGAGATTGATGCAGGGAGTCAGACTGACATGATTCTCGAAACTTTGTTGGATTCTTTCAATCAGTTCAAGCTCAATTTCAATATGAGCAAGATGGACATGACTTTACCTGAGTTAATGAAAGAACTCCAGGCGGCAGAGGCCATCATGAAGCCCAAAGCCCAAGCTCATTTTTTCCAGTCTTCCTCTAAACTGAACCCGAAAGGGAAGAAGTCCAAGAAGAAGCAGAACAAGGGAAAATGGCAGAAAAAGGACAACACTGGTAATAAGAAGGACAAGGGTACAGATGGAAAGCCCAAAGGGAAATGCTTCAAGTGTGGCCTCAAAGGTCATTGGAAGAAATATTGTCCCAAGTTCCTGGCCTCAGTTAAGAAAGGTACATCTTTTTCATACTACATTGAAACTTATCTAGTGGTTGATTCTACTGACTCATGGATAGTAGACTCAGGAGCCACTAATCATATCTGCAATTCATTGCAGCGGTTTCAGATAATGCAAAGAATTAAGAAAGGAGAGTTTGCCTTTAGAGTCGGAACTGGAGCTAAATTTTGGGCAGTTGTAGTAGGAGTTGTTACCTTACATTTTCCATGTAATAGGATATTAGTTTTAAATAATGTTTTCTATGTTCCGGACATGAGGAAGAATTTAATTTCAGTTTCCAGATTAATTGAATTTAATTATTCAATTTCTTTCCATTCTGGTGTTGATATCAGTAGAGATGGAAATATTATATGTTCCGGTAGAATATATGACAACTTATTTTATATATATCCTATTGCTCCCACACTGCATAATGTACAACAAGAAAACTCAACTTCCCTTAAGAGGAAGGTATCTTCAATCAATGAAACATATCTTTGGCACTTACGTTTGGGTCACATTAACCTAAAACGGATTCAGAGGTTGGTAGAAGATGGGCCTTAAAGCTCATTAGATTTTGAACCTTTTCCTCAGTGCGAATCTTGTCTCAAGGGAAAGATGACCAAAAGGTCATTCTCTGGAAAGGGACTAAGGTCAAAGGAGTTGTTAGAATTGATTCACACTGATGTGTGTGGTCCTATGAACAAACCGGCTCGAGGAGGGTATGAGTATTACATCACCTTCACTGATGATTAATCTAGGTATGGATATGTATACTTAATGCGACGCAAGTCTGAGGCGTTTGATAAGTTTAAACAATTCAAGGCTGAGGCGGAGCTACAACTAGGGAAACATATCAAAGCCCTTCGATCTGATCGAGGTGGCGAGTACCTCCTGGGTGAGTTCAAGGAGTACCTCACACAACATGGGATTGTGTCTCAGTTGTCTGCACCTGGTACACCCCAGCAAAATGGTGTAGCAGAGAGAAGAAACCATACCCTTCTTGATATGGTAAGGTCCATGATGAGTCATGCAACCCTACCTATATCTTTTTGGGAATATGCCCTAGAAGCAGCAGAATGGCGCATGCCCAAAAGATGAATTTCCGCTCCCCATACCAGAGGTAATGATCGATAATACCTGTGGACTGGAGCGAATGACATTCATGGATGGTTTCTCTGGCTACAATAAGATAAAGATGCATCCTGAAGATGAAAAACATACATCTTTTTGGACCCCATTTGGTGTGTATTGTTACACTATCATGCCATTTGGTCAAAAAAATGCTGGTGCCACATATCAGAGGGCTATGATGAAAATATTCCAAGATATGCAGCACAAGACGGTTGAATGTTACGTTGATGACCTCGCCGTCAAAAGCAAAAGAAAAGAAGATCATCTTGAAGACCTTCGAGAAGTCTTCCTCCGGCTTCGCAAACACAAACTATGAATGAATCCTTTGAAATGCTTCCTCGGCGTCTCGTCGGGTAAGTTCCTTGGATTCTTAGTTCGGAAAGCTGGAATAGAGCTTGACCCCATAAAAGTCAAAGCCATTCTAGAAATGCCCTCTCCAAGAACCTTGAAAGAACTCAAAGGGCTTCAAGGGAGATTGGCCAACATCAGACTGTTCATCTCCAATCTTTCAGGGAAATGCCGTCCATTCTCCCGGTTGATGAAAAAAGGTGTAAACTTTGTCTGGGATGCTGACCGTGAAGCTGCTTTCCAAGACATCAAGTCATACCTGACAAAAACTCCAGTGTTAGCTGCTCCTACCACTGGAAAACCATTCATCTTGTACACAAGAGCCCTTGATCAGTCTCTGGGAGCTCTGCTTGCACAAGAAAATGATCAAAGAAAAGAAGTTGCTCTATATTACCTCAGCCGCATGCTAGTAGGTGCAGAGCATCGCTACTCTCCAGTCGAAAAAGAATGTCTTGCAGTGATGTTAGCCGTACAAAAGCTGCATCACTACTTGCTTTCCAACACAGTATACCTGGTCTCGAGGGTCAACCTCTTGAAGGTCCTTGTCACAAAGGCAGGTTCTCTCAATGCTCGACTGACAAAATGGTCCATCCTGCTGTCACAATTTGATATTAGGTATGTACCACAAAAGGCAATCAAAGGGCAAGCTCTAGCGGACTTCCTCACAGAGCATCCATTGCCTAAAGATTCTCCACTTAGAGATGATCTCCCAGACGAACAAGTTTACAATGTGGAGACTTTCTGACAAAGTGCCTCCTGGGACATGTACTTTGACGGTGCAACCAAGACAAATGAAAAAAGACAGCTGATCTCGGGAGTTGGCATCCACTTTGTTAGCCTCGACAAATAGATGATTCCACACGCTTTCTCGCTACTGGAACCATGCACAAACAATGCAGCTGAATATCAAGCTCTGATCCTAGGATTGGAACTCGCCATCGAATCCGGTATCACCATGCTGGAAGTCTTTGGAGACTCTCAACTGATCGTCAACCAGATGAATCAGAAATTTGAAGTCAGGAAGCCAGATCTGCTGCCTTACTACAACAAGGCACAATCACTTCTGCACAAGTTCGACATCTGTCACATCGCCCACATCCGTAGAGGTGAAAACATACGTGCAGATGCCCTAGCTGGACTTGCCGCATCTATGGCAATCCAGGAAGGGGAAAACTTGCAAATCACAGTGTGCGAAAGAAGAATCCTTCCTCCTCTTAACACACATTAAGCAGTTGCTGAATGCCACTAAGTGGTTGGAAGTCGGATTTCAATCCTTCAAACTTCAATTGATGACTGGAGGGATCCGTTCATTGATTACATTATGTTTGGAATCCTACCTGAAGATCCAAAAGAACGAGTAAGCATCCAAAGGCGAACCCCAAGCTTTCATTTGGATATTCCTTCAAAAATCGTTTACAGGAAATCCTTTAACGGAGTACTTCTATGCTGTTTATCACAACAAGAGGCTGAAGAAACACTCAAAGAAGTTCATGCTGGTCTTTGCGGAGCTCATCAGGCTGGTCCCAAGCTCTATGATCAGATAAAAAGGTTAGGTTATTACTGGCCTACCATGGTAGCTGACGCAATGCAATTTGCTAAGCGCTGCCAACAATGCCAAGTTCATGGAGATTACATTCACATGCCTCCAGAATGGCTACATCCCACAGCGATCTCATGGCCTTTAAAAGCCTGGGGTATGGACATCATAGGTCCTATTTCTCCCCCTTCGAGCAAAGGTCATCGCTTCATCTTCGCCGCTACGGATTATTTCTCCAAGTGGTCAGAAGCATTTGCGTTCAGCGAAATGAAGACCTCATCAGTCCTTCAGTTCCTGCGCACCAACATCATTTGTCGTTTCGGCATACCCAAAAGATTCGTCCATAATAACGGACCACAATTCCGGGATCATCGATTCTACAGGTTTTGCGACAAATACAAAATCCAAAGCTGTCCTTCGACTCCATACAATCCGGCAGCAAACGGATTAGCAGAAGCATTCAACAAGACACTCTGCAAAATCCTCAAGAACATGGTCTCTCGTCTCAAAAGAGACTGGAGCGACAAAATGTCTGAAGCTTTGTGGGCCTATCGAACCACCATTCGAGGACCAACCCATAGCACACCATTCTATTTGGTCTATGGATGCGAAGCTGTTGTGCCCTTGGAAGTACAAATTCCTTACTTGAGGGTATCTTTGCAAAATGACATGACTCAAGAAAGCAATGTCAAATTGCGACTCCATGAGCTGGACAATCTTGATGAGAGACAGCTCAAAGCTCAACAAAGCATTGAACTTTACCAAGCACGCATGGCAGGATCTTTTGACAAAAAGGTCAGGCAACGCGCCTACAAAAAGGGTGACTTGGTTCTTGCGGTAAAAAGACCAATGGTCTTCGCTCACAAGTCCAAAGGCAAATTTGAGCCAAAATGGGAGGGACCCTACGTCATCAACAAGGTTTTCTCCAACGGCAAATACGCACTCCTAAACATGGAAGGTGACAGATGTATTCTGCCCATCAACGACAAGTTCTTAAAGCGGTACTACCCTTGAAGACTTACCCAACTGGGTAAGAGCAATGCCTGTACGGCCAAAATCGGTTTCCAGGTACACGCTCGCTAAACCCACTCTTTTTAGAATTTTCATGTCAAATGTTGAAATTTCTAGAAATTTAAACAATGCTTACTTTCATCGTTTTATTGTTAAAAAAAAACAATCCAAGTTTAGGAACCTTTCCCTAACTTGACCAAAATTTTCAACCCTTGAACCCAAAATTCATGGTTTGAAACAAAATCTGGATTCAGGGATTTCCACCCTAGTCCGCCCTACCTTTTACCGCCTAAATGGTTTTAGGTCAAAACTTATGACCCTCGTGTCTTTAAACAAAAAAAAATGGTTTTTCAAAAAGCCGCGGGGAAGCGACGCTTAGTCAATACTCGCACAAATCGGAAGCATACGAACCACGTTCGACACTTCCAAAATCACAGGGAAGTGACATTTCGTCGATACTTGCAAAATCCAAAATCGTGGAGATGCAACATTTCAGTTGATATCCACAACCCAAATTTCAAAGGTTCGAAAAAACCTAAAAAACCATGGAGATGCGACATTTTAGTTGATATCCATGACCCAAAGGTTCGAGAAAACGATAAATTTTAAAAATTATGGGGGAAACGACATCAAGTCAGTACCCGCAAAACCAAATTTTTGAAAAGCAAGGATGCGACATTCCATCGATACTTGCACCCAAATTCGCGAGGATGCGACATTCCATCGATACTCGCAACCGAATGAGCAAGGATGGGACATTCCATCGATACTTGCAAGAACATTCAGCAGGGAGGCGACTTTTAGTCGATACTTGCATTTTTGGAAACCAAACCGGCTATAAATGCCACAAAACGGCTATAGATGCCACCAAAACAAACCGGCTATAAATGCCACAAAACGGCTATCAATGCCACAAAACAAAATCGGCTATCAATGCCACAAAATAAAAAAAATGGCTTTAAAAAAACCCGGCTATCAATGCCACAAACTCGGCTATCAATGCCACCAAAACCGGCTATAGATGCCAACAAAACCGGCTATCAATGCCATAAAATCGGCTTCCATGCCACAAACAAAAATCTGGCTTTCATGCCAAAACAATCATTTGACAAAAGATTTTCACAAAATGACAAGCTTTTGATCAAATCCCATTTAGCAATTACTTTCATCATAAAAAGATTTAAGTGAGCGTAGGGAAAACAAAAAAAAAGAGTACCAAAAAAATACATGTGGTACTAAAAAAAAGAAAGTGTTCACAACCACTACAAAAAAATAAGAAGAGTACCAAAAAAATACATGTGGTACCAAAAAAAAGAAAGTGTTCACAAGCACTACAAAAAAAAAAGAGAGAAAAGTACCAAAAAATTACAAGTGGTACAAAAAAAAAAGGATAGTTTCTGTTACAAAAAAAAAAGGAGCTCAGCCAAAAATGGTCTCCAGCCAAGAGTTCAGCTTCTCAAGCAAACTTTTGGCCTCAGCCATCAGGGATTCTAGGGCACGCTTCTTCAGGAACTTGCCATGAGATGCTGGGGTGGGCTGTAACCCTTCTTTCGCACTGGGAAGCTTATCCCGAGCAGTTTGCCATTGTTTGCTTTCTTGAGATTTCCTTTCAAGAACTCGATCGGCATCTACAACCCGGCGAATCATAGCACTCTCCCTGTCGCGAGCCTCTGTTATAGCAGCCCACTTGGAAGAGACTTGTGCCTACAGATGCTCAAGACGTTTCCTGGCCTCATCGACCTCCCTATCAAGGATGTTAAGGTCATGTGTCAGCCCAATGATGTTTAGCTCTTCTAAGTTCTTCTCTCAGACAATCTGCTTCATGCTTTGTGTAGCCTCATCCAGGTTAGACTGAGCCTTATCCGCAGGGTCCAGGAACATCTCCTTGTAGAACTGGTCATCAGCCAAACCCATGCCTCAAACCATTTGTCACACAGCTCAATGATCCTATCAACGATCGCCCTGGCACCTGTGACATCCAGACCAGCCTCTTCGGCATCACTGAGAATCTCCTGCACATGCTGGATCATGCCAAATCCGGCATCTAAGTGCCCAGAGAGGAGAGTCTCAATCCAAGAGCTCAAAACCTGCACCAGACCTTCGCAAAAAGAAGAGATGGCCCAGCTGAAGATTCGCCCAACTCCGTTGGTCGGTTGCTCATGTCATCACTCGTTGGAAGAGTAACAAAAGAACTCTTTCCAGTTGAAGCTGCTCCTGCTCGGGAAGGAATCTCAGCACGAGGTATCTCCTCAACAGTGTCAGAACTGGTCTCAGGAGTCTCTACCTCTGGATCGACCTTTGGCATCTCTTGCTCTGGTTTTGAAGGAAGCGACGGACTCTCCTCTGTCACCTCAAAACCTGCCAAAGAAACACAAAAAGGTATGAATATCATCCTATTTGAAATCATTATCAGGGTTATTATTACAAAATACCTTCTTCGACGACTGGCGGAAGACTCTCTTCCTCCATGAACTCATCGGAAGCATCATCAACATTTGCGTCCATCGATGGTTCAAAGTCATCGGAATCCTGTGGCAAGTCAGCTGACAAGAAAAATGTTAGCAAACCAAGTCACAGACAAAAAAAAGAAAGCAAAAGAAGTCATACCAATTGGAGATTCTGGATTCACTCCAGAGTCCCTCAGTTCTTCTTCAGGTGTCCAGACAAGATTCGTCACCACCTCATCGATTGGAACCTCAGGCATCACCAAGTCTTCCTCTGCTAAAAAAAGAAAAGAAAAGAAGAAACAAGAAGCAAATTAGAGCATGGAAAAATCCCATGAAAAGAAATGGAAAGAGAAAAAGGAAGAATCATACCTTCACCGACGGTCTCTTCTTCTCGGCTTCTCTTCTCTGGAGGCTCCTCAGTATCCACTGGCACATCCTCATTGATAGTAAGAGGGACTTCCAAGTCAGGAGAGTCCTCATGCTGCCCCTTACTGCGATGATGACTCCTCCTCCTCTTACTCCTGCGGGCCCGCTTCTCAGAGGAACCTGCCCCGCTGTCAGAGTCAGGTTTCCCACTTGACTCCTCATTGGATGGTCTACCCTTATCAGTAGACTCCACGGAAGCCTGCCTTTGCGCCCCTTGCATCCAAGCACCAAGTTCGGCTTCCTCCTGTTCTAACTGCTCTAAAGCCTCATCAGGTATTTCTCGTACAGCTTCAGAACCAATGACGCCCTGGTCACCGAGAAAGCCTATCTTGTGCTTCTTTCCAGAAAGGAAGGCCCAAACTTCCTCTCACCGGACGCCATCCGACTTTCTAAGGCCTTTTCCAGATGCCAGCTTCACATCAAGCTCCTTCTTGGAAAGCCCCCGATATGCCGAAAAGCTCTCCGCGAACCACTTCGCAAAGCTGGCAGTCCGGGAAGTCAACAACACAGGATAAGAGATCAGAGCGTTAGTGTCTTCAGCACTATAAAAAGCCCATGCATCTCTTGTTGGGATTGGTGTATGCCCTAAAGCCCACTAGCTGCACTCTCATCTTTTGTTACTGAATATTTAACTGGTTATTTAATGGAATGACTCTTTTATGCTTAAACATGTATATATGTATGGTTATGTAAGGCCCATTGTTTATAGTAAATGAATTAGGTGTGTAGTGTCTACACACAGATAGGTCTAATTCATGGACAACTGGAAACATCATATTTGTTCATAACTGAAAGATGGAGCTGGGCACTTCATCTTGGTAGAAGTTATAATGAGATACTCTCTTGTATTCAGGGTGACTTACCTAAGTCACGGGAGGGCTTTCCCGGATCTATCTCATTAGTGCATGTGTCATGCATTGAACAGGACCATTGTAGGTGTGATCTCTAAAATAGTACTATCACAGAAAATAGATCAAGTCACCTCATGCTACTAAGTAACCGGTGCTCTTAATCTTGAGCATTTGTGGATGAACTGACTAAGTCAAGTTCTTGTGCTTTGATTCACTATGGGTGAGATTCTTTTCATGGGTCAACAGCTCTGTGTTTTGGGTACTCGGAACTTGATCAGTTGGGACATGCAGATGCAATATAGAATCTATGCCATCTGATGATGGAATAATCGTCCCCTTAGAATTATCCGATTAATCATCAAAAATCTAAGATCTTAGTATATGGATGTTCCATATGAATATTGAACTTGTGGGTCGCTCCCTGGATCAAGAGAATGATATTCGAATGATGATTATGTTTAAGGATATGAAGTTCTAAGGTTTAGATGTAATCGGGAAGGTTGATAGTACATGTGATAACCTGACTCGATTATGGATGTTACATAGAGGGGCATTCAGGTCATTACTCTTAGTGAAGGAAACCGCGATTCAGATCTGAAACTTCTCATAAAGAGACTACTATGGCTGATGCAAAGCATGACAGATTTTAAAAAATCTGATTTCTGCACTATGCAGCGGAAATCAGCCATAAAGAATCGCATAGAAACTCCATTAAATCATGACCAACATGTGTCTAATTAATAGAGATGATAGAAGACTATTACCTCGAAGATTTGTAGACTTCAAATCTCTGAAAAAATAGATCCAAAGGCCCGAACTCAGACTTGCAATTTGCAAACAAGTTGCTGGAATTTTCCTGCACTAGTATTGCCTTTGATCTTCTCCTCTATCTCACTTCCAAATCTGATTGGCTAAGATGGTGGGATCTTAATCTATGAATTAAGAACTATTTCTCCAAGGGAAAATCTCAGACCTTAAGCTCTCTTCAATCAAGAAGAGAAGCAACCAAGGCTGGACGTGTGGGAGCTCCTTTTGTCTCACAAAGTGTTGGACGTGTGCCTCTCTTATGACTCTCCTTATTATGGATGTCCAAAGGGGGATGGTTCTCCTTTTATAGAAACTATGGGAAGCCTTTCCTATTTAGTTATCTCTCCTTATTCTAATTTATGTCCAAAAAGGAAAGACTTATTTCCTTTAAGAAACACTCTAATTAGAAAAGGAAACCAAAAAGAACTCTCCATACAATTAGTAATACTAGTTGTAGAACACTTACTAATTTTAAGTTCCTAATCCAAAAAGGAAACTAACTCGTAGGAATACTAATCTAAAGAGGAGTCCAACTCTCCAAGTAGAGTCCTACTCAAAGTTGGAAACCTTACCCATGGATATCCTATTATGGACGTCCCACATATCAATGCACACCATTGCCCACATACAATTTATCTAGAGTTAAATTCATGTATGCCATCAAAGGCCTATTTGAATTCAAACTCAAAATTATTTTTCCACTAAAATAATTCATCCTTATGTTATCTAAACATCTTAGGAAACCATGCCAATCTTGGTAAGTGACTAGAGAAGGGACCAAAAGACATATTTGTCATTGGCTCCCAAAATGACCAAAATGTCCATGCTAAACCCATAGCAACATAAAGACCATTTTAACCTTAACTCATTCCACTAGAGAGTTATGGTTGAACTCCAAGGACAAATATATATTATAATAAGCTCATCATAGAATGACGGTTGTCTTCGACCTACTAAGTGTAATGACCTGAATGCCCCTCTATGTAACATCCATAATCGAGTCAGGTTATCACATGTACTATCAACCTTCCCGATTACATCTAAACCTTAGAACTTCATATCCTTAAACATAATCATCATTCGAATATCATTCTCTTGATCCAGGGAGCGACCCACAAGTTCAATATTCATATGGAACATCCATATACTAAGATCTTAGATTTTTGATGATTAATCGGATAATTCTAAGGGGACGATTATTCCATCATCAGATGGCATAGATTCTATATTGCATCTGCATGTCCCAACTGATCAAGTTCCGAGTACCCAAAACACAGAGCTGTTGACCCATGAAAAGAATCTCACCCATAGTGAATCAAAGCACAAGAACTTGACTTAGTCAGTTCATCCACAAATGCTCAAGATTAAGAGCACCGGTTACTTAGTAGCATGAGGTGACTTGATCTATTTTCTGTGATAGTACTATTTTAGAGATCACACCTACAATGGTCCTGTTCAATGCATGACACATGCACTAATGAGATAGATCCAGGAAAGCCCTCCCGTGACTTAGGTATGTCACCCTATATAGGAGAGTATCTCATTATAACTTCTACCAAGATGAAGTGCCCAGCTCCATCTTTCAGTTATGAACAAATCTGTTGTTTCCGGCGTCCATGAATTAGACCTATCTATGTGTAGACACTACACACCTAATTCATTTACTAGAAACAATGGGCCTTACACAACCATACATATATACATGTTTAAGCATAAAAGAGTCTTTCCATTAAATAACCAGTAAATATCCAGTAACAAAAGATGAGAGTGCAGCTAGTGGGCTTTAGGGCATACACCAATCCCAACAAACTCCCACTTGCACTAAAGATCTCTGCTTCCTAACCTAACACCCATAGACTCAACATGAGAAGTGAAGACTTTCTCAGTAAGAGTCTTAGTGAATGGGTCAGCTAAGTTATTTGCTGAAGCAATATGCTCCACCACTATCTCTCCATCCTGAATGAATTCCCGGATCAAGTGGTACTTTCTCTGAATGTGCTTGCCTTTCTTGTGATTCCTAGGCTCTTTGCACTGTGCTACAGCACCAGTGTTATCGCAGTACATGACAATCGGTTTTTGCACTGCAGGAACAACTCCTAATTCCAATAGGAATTTTCTGAGCTATACTGCTTCCTTCGAAGCTTCCGATGCCGCAACATACTCTGATTGAAAGGTTAGCATATAATCTTTCGTTCTCCGAAGATACTTGAATATATGTTTAACAGCTGTCCAATGCATAGGTCCAGGGTTTGACTGATATCTGCTAACCATGCCAACTGCAAAGCAAATATCTGGTCTATAACATAGCATACATGAGGCTTCCAACAGCGAATGCATATGGAACTCTCTTCATTGTCTCTATCTCTTCAGATGTCTTTGGACATTGATCTCGGGACAGTGGTACTCCATGTCTAGAAGGTAGGAGGCCCTTCTTGGAGTCATGCATGTTAAACTTGACCAATATCTTCTCAATATAAGAAGATTGGGATAGGGCTAACATCTTATTCTTGCGATCACGCAAAAGCTTGATCCCTAAGATATAGCTGGCCTCACCCAAATCCTTCATCTGAAATTGAGAGGATAACCAAACCTTTGTGGATGACAATAAACCTACATCATTTCCTATGAGTAATATGTCATCTACATATAGAACCAAAAACGCAACTGCTTTCCCATTTCCTTTCTTATACACACATGGTTCATCAATGTTTTGATCAAAGCCAAAGGATTTGATTGCCTGATTAAACTTGATGTTCCATGCTCTAGATGCTTGCTTAAGTCCATAGATGGACTTCTTAAGTTTACAAACCATGTTATCTTGGCCATTAGCAATGAAGCCCTCTGGTTGCATCATATAGATGCATTCGTCGAGACTTCCATTAAGAAAAGCTGTCTTGACATCCATCTGCCATATCTCGTAGTCATAATGACACGCGATGGCCAAGAGAATCCTTATGGACTTAAGCATAGCCACTGGTGAAAAGGTTTCCTCATAATCGATACCCTCTTTCTGAGTATATCCTTTCGCCACCAGTCTTGCTTTGAAGGTTTCCACCTTCCCATCCACTCCTCTCTTTCTCTAGAAGATCCACTTGCACCCTATGGGTTTGATCCCTTCAGGTGCATCTACAAGTTCCCAGACTTGATTGGAATACAAACAATCCATGTCAGCATCTATATCCGTTACTGCTTCATCATAACTAGTAAGATCCTCAACCAGATCTTCAAAGTCTGTCTTAAAAGACACTCCTAGATATCTTTCTGGCTGTCTAGGAATTCTCCCACTACGACGAGGCTCCGGAGTGTTTAAAGGAATATCTTGTTCATCTACTGCCTCAGGATCTGGTACAGATGTTATAGGAGATCTCGGAAGAATCTCCTCAAGGGTTTCTTTACAACTAAGCTCTTGGTGCATCATATAATTATCCTCCAAGTACCTAGCATGAGTGCTGATGAGCACCTTTTGCTCCTTTGGATGATAAAAGATGCCACCTCTCGTTCCCTTAGGATACCCAATGAAGTAGCACATTTCCGATCTGGGTTCTAGCTTGGTAGCTTTATCATTCAGTACATAGGCTGGACAACCCCAAATGTGGATATGATTTAAACTAGGTTTTCGACCTGTCCACATTTCTTGTGGTGTCCTAGGTACTGACTTAGATGGTACCAGATTTAAAATGTATGCTGCTGCTTCTAAGGCATATCCCCAAAAAGATATAGGTAGGGTTGCATGACTCATCATGGACCTTACCATATCAAGAAGGGTACGGTTTCTTCTCTCCGCTACACCATTTTGCTGGGGTGTACCTGTTGGAAATAGGGTGGGCCTCTAGGATAGGTTTCAAAAACTTTTGACCCACTTGACGCAGGGATCAACTATCCATAAGGCTATAAAACCCAATCCAAGATCTTTGTCCTCAATCTCAGTCATCATGATCAGTAAAACAATTTATCTAGAAGATAAAAACAGCAACATATAAGCAACAAATAAATCTACAACATGCATGGAAGTAGATTATACCTTTGGAGCTCGGTTGTGCTCTAATGGAGGAGTTGCGTCTTTCTTTGATGATGAAATGCTTTCACTAATCAAATAGGGATCTCCAAGACCTCTTGATCTTCCACGCTATGACCCGTATCAGATTCTCCTTTTCTCAAGAAGATGGTGGGATCTCCAAGAGAAAACTACTAGGAACTCTAGGGAGGAACTAGAAAGAGAACTAGAAGAGAGAGAGGAGGAAGAGCATGTGCAACTATTGCACTAGGGGGGCTTGGGCGTGAATCCCTAGGTGGATTTATGCATGGACGTCCAAGGCATCCTCCCCTCTTATTTATAGCCTTTTCAAGTTGCCTCCTCTTTGCTAATTATAATAGAAGTCTTACTTCCACAATAATTAGTAACTTACCATATCATAATTAGAAGTCTCACTTCAAATATGATTAGTAACTTTCTAATTCCTTTCTAATTAAAATAGAAGTCTCTCAACAACTGCAATGAAGTCCTCAAGTGCTGCTCATGGTCTTCTCTTGACTTGGAATACACTAGAATGTCATCAATAAAGACGACTGTGAACTGATCTAGATAAGGCGCGAAGATCTTGTTCATGAGGGCCATAAATACCGCTGGTGCATTCGTCAGTCCAAAGGGCATCACAAAAAACTCATAGTGCCCATATCTAGTCCGGAAAGCTGTTTTCGGAATGTATGATTCTCTAACTCTCAACTGATGATATCCAGATCTCAAATCTATATTCGAGAAAAATTCTGCTCCTTGCAACTGGTCAAATAACTCAGTCTATCCTTGGCAAGGGATACTTGTTCTTGATGGTTACTTGGTTCAATTTTCTGTAGTCTATACACATCCTCAAGCTTCCATCTTTCTTCTTGACAAATAATACTGAGGCTCCCCATGGTGAAACACTTGGCCTAACAAAGCCTTTGTCTAGTAACTCTTGTAACTGTATTTTCAATTCTCCTAACTCTGCTGGAGCCATCCTGTAAGAAGCAATGGAGATCGGAGCAGTCCCTGGCATCAATTCTATTGTGAACTCAACTTCTCTGACAGGTGGTAAACCTGGAATTTCTTCTGGAAAAACATCGGGAAATTCGCACACGACAGGGATGTTCTCCACCCCTTGGGACTGTTCATCCTTGGAGATAAATGCAATAAATCCTTCACATCCTGATCTCAATAACTTAGCTGTAGAAAGAGCTGAAATAAACCTAGCCGAAGAAACCCTTTTCTCTCTCTGAAATTTCACCCCGGAGGATATTCCATCCAATCTAAAAGCAATGGTCTTGCTATAGCAATCCATGGAGGCATGATGTCCCGCTAACCAATCCATGCCTAAAATGACATCGAAGTCATGCATAACTAAGATAATAAGGTCTGCATGGAATATGACATCTCCTATCTTCACTGAGCAACTAGGGTAAAAGGTATTACACACAACTTGTTTCCCTACCGGAGTCGTAACAGTCAAAACAAATTCTAACTCTCTAGCAGGCACACTAATCATTTTAGCAAACACAGGTGATATGAAAGAGTGAGTAGATCCCGGATCAAAGAACACTTTAGCTTCTACTTCACAAATTAAGAGTTTACCTTCCACAACATCTCCTGCTGCTTCAGCATCCACTTGGTTGAGGTGATTGAGGCAGCCTTGCTAATGCGGTCTATTCTGGTTCTGATTCTGCCTTCCTTGCTGCACATTCCGATTCTGTTGCGGTGGACAGACATTCTGATTTTGTGGTTGTTGACAGGGCTGCTGGTTCTACTGCTATCTTGGTTGATTTTGAACTGCCCGCTGATTCTGCTGGGGTGCCTGCCTTGGTGGCTGCTGAGGTGCCCTACTGCCTTGATTCTGTTATTTGGGCAATCTTTCATTTGGTGATTTGTGCGACCACACTTAAAACATGCACCAGTAACTCTATAGCACTGCTGAGTAGGATGGTTCTTGCCACAATGCTCACACCCACCTTGAGTTGGAGTATTCTGCTGCTTCCTCTGCCTCTTGCCTTGGTTAGATTTCTGTCCTTGGTATTGCTGATGTCCCGCTAACCAATCCATGCCTAAAATGACATCGAAGTCATGCATAACTGAGATAATAAGGTCTGCATGGTATATGACATCTCCTATCTTCACTGAGCAACTAGGGTAAAAGGTATTACACACAACTTGTTTCCCTACCGGAGTCGTAACAGTCAAAACAAATTCTAACTCTCTAGCAGGCACACTAATCATTTTAGCAAACACAGGTGATATGAAAGAGTGAGTAGATCCCGGATCAAAGAACACTTTAGCTTCTACTTCACAAATTAAGAGTTTACCTTCCACAACATCTCCTGCTGCTTCAGCATCCACTTGGTTGAGGTGATTGAGGCAGCCTTGCTAATGCGGTCTATTCTGGTTCTGATTCTGCCTTCCTTGCTGCACATTCCGATTCTGTTGCGGTGGACAGACATTCTGATTTTGTGGTTGTTGACAGGGCTGCTGGTTCTACTGCTATCTTGGTTGATTTTGAACTGCCCGCTGATTCTGCTGGGGTGCCTGCCTTGGTGGCTGCTGAGGTGCCCTACTGCCTTGATTCTGTTATTTGGGCAATCTTTCATTTGGTGATTTGTGCGACCACACTTAAAACATGCACCAGTAACTCTATAGCACTGCTGAGTAGGATGGTTCTTGCCACAATGCTCACACCCACCTTGAGTTGGAGTATTCTGCTGCTTCCTCTGCCTCTTGCCTTGGTTAGATTTCTGTCCTTGGTATTGCTGTCTCTTCCTCTGATTATCCTTGATGATCTGATTGTTGATGTCTTCAAATCTGTAAGCTCTTTTGATAGCCTCTTGGAAAGTAGTTGGTGCTACCACACCTAATGAATCCCTCAAGATGATGGGATTAAGTCCATCCATGAACTGGGTGATTTTCTTCTCTTCCGTATCCACAAGCTCCGGTGCATAACAAGACAATTTCTCAAACTTGGTTTGGCACTCAAGGACTGTCATGTCCTCTTGCTTAAGCAACTGGAACTCTGCTGCCTTTTGCTTCTTGATGTGTGCGGGGACATACTTTTCACTAAATTGCCGTTTGAAAGTGGCCCAAGCAGTCGCATTCTCAATATTCTGATAACCCTCCTTAATGGTCTTCCACCAAATATCTGCCAATCCGGTGAACATAGAAGCTGCTAGATGAACTTGCTGCCTGCCTGTGCATGTAAAAATATCAAAGATGTTCTCCATGTGGGCTAACCAGTCATCAGCTGCTAATGGGTCTTCTTGCCCTATAAACTCCTTCGTACCTCTCTTTCTAAACTTCTCAAACAAGGCATTAGGATCCCTGTCTCTTTTCTGAATAACAAACTGAGCTCCCACATTAGGCATTGGTTCTGGTCTTCTACCCAAGACTTCAAGCAACTGCCTCTGAACCCGTGTCAACTCTTCATCCTTCTTCGCCATCTGCTCTTGGAATCTTGCTTGATTCTCATTTGCCCTATGTTGTTGTTCAACTAACATCTGCATGAGCTGCTGAAATTGGCCTGTCATCTGATTCTCAACCCCACTGTCATTGTTACTGCTTGATGCATTCACATTCGCTGGAGGTCTACGTGGAGGCATAGTGCTGCAAAGCAACTTGTTAGTACAATAAAATATAATAAATAAGGCATTTCCAAACCCATTCGACGCTCATTAGCGGTATTTCTAACGAATCCTTGCCACGTCCTTATGTTTCTAATCCAATTTTAATTGCCTCAAATATTTCTTGCTCTGATACCAAGTCTGTCACGCCCCCGGACCGAGGACCCGTTAAACAAGACCTTAATCCGGGGTCGTGGTGCGACGGGCCGGAAAATTCCACCCTCACACGCTAGTTTCCCACAGGTTTCCGTGGTAAGGATCCTCGAAATTCGATCCAACAGTGATTATTAAGAATCACATTCACACGAATAAATTACGCGGAAGCAGTGTAGCAAACATAAAAGTCCATAACATATGAGTATGATGAGAACGCTCAAGACTAGTGTAAAAAAGAGAAACATTCTATAGATAGGCCCCAAATGTTAGTTTCAAGTTTAATACAAAAGTCAAGTTAGCCAATAATTACAATTTCCCAAAAAGAATAAGCCAACAATGGCTACAACAAAATCCCAAAATATAATCTATCCAAAAAGGTGATCGAAGCTCTGAAATCAACCCGACGTCTAAGCGACATCATCAGGCTGCCACTCGCGTTCTATAAGATCTATTGGTTCCGCCTCAAAGTGCGCCTCAACGGCAAGGGGCTCAACATCTGGCACCAAACAAAAAGGGTCAGACACGACGGTCTGGCAAGCAAATATCACAAATAATAGGGTGATAGAAAGAGTAAAACATTCCATAAATGTGAACCACGATTAAATCTTAATAATAGAAATGACGAGATAAAAATCAATTTCTTAAATATTAAAGAATCAAAGACTATAATAAGTGAAATAAACAAGAACCATAAATTAAAACATCAGACGTATAAAACATTGGCAAACCAGGTATAGCTAAATTCTCCTGTTACCGAAGTAATGGGAGCAGACATAAACCGTAGCCACAAATCGTGGACCGGAACGAACAAAGTCGTTATCAAACAGAACCATAGCCACTACACGTGGGACCGGGAATAAAACCGTTGCCATGGTCGGTACAGACAGAATCCAAGCTGCAGCTGGCAGATAATTTAAAGATCCCAAGCCGGGTGATCATCCCGACGAGGTGACCTAAGCTTAGTGGTGCCATTAGAGTAAAAGTTCGAAACCTCGAAGTAATATAAATCCGTTCATAAAGTTATGTTTCCCAAAATCGATAAGAAAACTACTCCGAACAAATACATATCTCACATATTGACGAATCCAAGCAAAATAGATGAGTAGTCTTATCAATGACCATAAATGTGGTAAACCACCCCAAAGCATTCAAAAGATTTATAATTGAATCCGGACAGAACCTTTTTACATGGATTGAGTGTATGATGATTCAACAGTCTAATGCGAGTCGTCTTGATATACATTTGACCCACTATTGTCATCAATTAATAGGAATTTGGTGCCACAGAAGATCCTTGACAATAAGAAGGGATGAAATGTACATTCAGACTTGGAAGGTTTCCCAAATGGTTTTGTTCTTAATTCAAACCAATTTACATAATGGTTCAAGGATTGTAAATGGGCTGAATGGGCTTCAAATATAGAAAAGGGATTGGGCTGAATTGGGCTTGAAAAAGGGTTTGAAGTGGACCTGAACAATAATCCAATAAGTCCCCTTTTAAAAACTGGTTTAATCCTTTTTGAATCAGGCCCACATCTGGCCTTAACCCAAGCTCAAAATAGTCCACAAACTTGGCCCAGAACAGTCCTTGAAATGGCCCGAGATCAGATCTTGTAACAGGCCCAAAACAGTCGTCAAATGGGCCCAAACAGTTCTTGAGATGGACCCAGAACCAGACCCTGAAACAGGCCCCCTGGCTGGACTGGGCTCGCTCGAGTGACCTGTTGACACCAAAAATGTCACTTTGCCTCTTCAAGATCCAAAGAGCTACATGAAGTCGCAGCCTGCCATAAATAGGCAATGCTACTTTTAAAAAATCAAATATTGTCAGAATCAAACAAAAACTGCAAGATCCTTCAAGACAGCCAAAAGAGGAGTACACAAGAAGTTTCGGGCCATTTCAAAATCATTTGCCCTAACTTCGCTTCTCCGACAGCCGAAAAGGAGCTCTCGGCGACGAAAGCATCGGAGACACCAAATCTTTGATCATAGCCGATGGATGGTCTCAAAATACATTCAAAAGGCTCCACGTCAAGTTCCGAGTCAAACCGACAACGTTTGACCCTACATCAACCCTCGAACAGCTAAATCAAGCCTCTCGGTAGCAAGAACCGCCGAGGCCATCACTCATCAGATAGAGCACATGGACGGCTTCAAAATGCTTACAAAGGGCTGCACGTCAAATTTCAGGTCATTTCGACAACATTTGACCATAGTTTGACGCTCGGAAGCCAAATCAGGCCTCTCGGTGGCAAAGCTCTCTGGGACCATGGTTTCCAATACAGAGCCTATGGATCATCTTAAAATGACACCAATGGGTTCCATGTCAAATTTCAAGTTAATCGGACAACGGTTTACCGCACATCAAACCGCGACATCTTCATCGCGACAAAAGCGAGTCTACTGGTGATAGGACCCCAAACGACTTCAAAACTCAAACAAAAGCCTATGGTTGGTCTTATTTATTGCTCAGGAGGCTTCACACCAAATTTCAGGTCATTCTGACATCGTTTGACCCAGTTTCAGCTTCTGACGGAAAATCGGCAGCTCTGCGCGACAAAGTCTTCAGCTTTCTCAGGAAATTAGAAACTTTGCAAACCAAAATGCAAGGATTCTTATCAGGTTTCCTACAGGGAAATCAAGCCAATAAATGGTCAAAACTGTCAAGGAAAAATACAGAAGAAAAAAGAATCGAAAAACAGCAGAAACGGACACAAAACGGGACAAAAAGGGGGAAAACCCCCCAGGGTCGCCGGCGACCCTGGAGCCCGGGATCGCCGGGAAGGCCCTGGAAACCCCGGTTTTCACCGTTTTTTCGCGATTCGAAGCGTCCGGCCTCTGGTAGTTTCCAAAACTCATACTTTTGAGACACCAAATCCTCTGACATCCGTCAAAAACACGGGTCAATCATCAAAAGTATCGAAAACAACATTGATCGCCACCCGGTCAACCAAAAAAAAGTGTGCTTTCTACCTGACCGATCGAGAAATCGACAGGACAGATGGCACTGACCCGCTGTTGGCAACCAACACCTGAAGTCACATGGTCATCCGATGTCGATCTACATGAAGATCCATCGATGATCATTGCCAGAAGAATCCCAAAAGACGCGGCACGGCCCGCGACTCTTCAACTGCTCGGCGACCACTTAATGCGATTAATTGACTAGCTTTATTACAGTCATTAATCCATTTCTTTGGATGGACCAATCAGAAGCAAGCATCCGGGAGTTACAAGTCAAGAGATTCATGGCAATTAACCCATGAAACTCCTCCCATCATCACGATTAAAGGCGATTAAATGCCCTCAATCTCCTCCGGCCAATCAGAAGCCAAGAAAAAGGAGTTACAAAATAAAGATTTAAATCCTGTAACTCCTCCCATTATGCGGCTTAATGACAATAAAAGCCCATAAACCCTCCTAAATGGCTACCTAAAAGCCTATAAATAGGAGAGCTCTCCAAGAAAAAAAGAACGACGGAGAAAATCACAAACACACAGACAATAGACTGCAGAAAATCCGGAAACTCAGACAGAAAGAGGCATCAGAAATCTAAGAGAGAAAACTCTGCAGAAATCCTACACTGACCACCGCTACAAGGTGACAAAAGTCCCTTGGGGGTACCCCCCCAAGGTCCTTGCCTTCTCCTTCTGCCTCCAATGGCTTAAATGTGGCTTTTCAGCCCGTCTACTCGGTTTTTTATTAGACATAGGACCTCCTTTTGGTCTTTGTCCTCTAAAAACCTGAGTTTATAGCCAAGCCAAGCGAATCAATAGCATCCTCTGTTCTCATCTGCATGGATGATGGCGAAGCCCACATATGGCTTGCGACCGTCAATCTGAACGGGTCCCCCACAATCTCCTGAGAAGTTAGATCCTCCTTTTTCTTGCTTTTCATTGTAGTTTTTATTTTTTCAAAGGAGACAAAAATCACAACTTTTGTCTTTCATTATTGATAAGGATTGTAAATCGGCTATAAATGCCAAAATCGGCTATAAACGCCAGAAATCGGCTATAAACGCTAAAATCGGCTATAAATGCCAAAAAAATCGCCTTTCACGGCAAACCAAGAAAAATGTCTCTTTTCTTAAATATATGTGCAATGAAAAACTTGAAAGAAGTTGATTTCTTTTTTACTTGCGAAGGTTGATCTCCGGATCACCACTTGCAATTCCGAGTAAAATAGAAAATCTGGCACACCCACACAACAAAAATGTTGATGCGCGCCTTTGCCCCCCGGTTATGAAAGGGTCGGACCCAACGGACTCCCACGTCCGCCGACCTCGGTAGAACCGAGCAGAAGCGCGGTCCATCAAGCTGGCACACCCGGTGGGACACGTTCATTTGAGAACACGATGCTAGAAATAAAATATTTGCATATCATATATTTTGCTCTATGCTTATATTTCTTTTCTCGATTCCTTGGTTACTTTCTAATTGGTGGCCTATGTTGGATTCCGCATCTAAAAAAAATGAGATGAGATTTTTTGGAAATTTCTAATTCTTTGAATTTATTTCCACTCTTTCTCTTTCCAAAAAAAATAAAACAAAAAAAAATTAGATTTCTCATTTTGAATTCAAAATTGAGAAACCTTGATCCTTTCCTATCGTTCATCGCGCTTGTAGAAATGTTGAACCTGTTCGACTAAGGTTTTGGGCCATCGTTTCTCTTCGATGAGTTCATTAAAGATCTAAAAAAAAAAAAATAGATTTCTCATTTTGAATTCAAAATTGAGAAACCTTGATCCGTTCCTATCGTTCATTGCGCTTGCAGAAATGTTGAGCCTGTTCGACTAAGGTTTTGGGCCATCGTTTCTCTTCGATGAGTTCATTAAAGATCTAAAAAAAAAATGAGATGAGATTTTTTTTGGAAATTTCTAATTCTTTGAATTTATTTCCACTCTTTCTCTTTTCAAAAAAAAAAAAAACAAAAAAATCAGATTTTTCAGTTTGGATTCAAAATTGAGAAACCTTGATCCGTTCCTATCGTTCATCGTGCTTGCAGAAATGTTGAGCCTGTTCGACTAAGGTTTTGGGCCATCGTTTCTCTTCGATGAGTTCATTAAAAATAATATATATATATATAAAAAACAAAAAATTAGATTTTTAATTTTGGATTCAAAATTGAGAAACCTTGATCCGTTCCTATCATTCATCACGCTTGCAGAAATGTTGAGCTTGTTCGACTAAGGTTTTGGGCCATCGTTTCTCTTCGATGAGTTCATTAAAAATCGAAAAATATATATATATATATATGAAAAAATAAAAACAAAAAAAAGACATAGACCACTAAGGTTAAACCAACTGTGTTCTTTGATCATGGTTGATTCAAAGAAAAGCCTTGTCCAGAGTGTGGAGACAGCTTGACTGTTCTAGGCAAGGGTCCTCCAAACGGGTTCATTAAGTAATCGTACCCTTACCTGGGGGCAATTCTATCAATCAAGATTTCATAAGACCGGGTTAGGAGGCCTATGTGTACTCTCTCGTCCTGTAAATAAATTTTTTTTAAAAATAATTTTTAAAAAATAAAAATAAAAATTTTAAAATAAAACATAAAAAATAAAAAAAATTCAAAAAAAAAATCTTAAAAAAAATATAAAAATAAAAAAAATAATAAATAAAAAAAAATTAAAAAAAAACTTCAAAATCTTCAGGAAAAAAAAAACTTCCGTCATTTTGGGTTTAGATTGGAGAAATCTTGGTCTTCTCCTTTTTGAGCACTGGCGCTCGCGAAAATCGCTGAGCCCGTGTTCAGATTGGAGTGCCTTTTGCTCTCTTTGATGAACCCGATATTGACCTTTCAGAAAAAAAACTCGTCATTTTTAGATTCAGATTCGAGAAATTATGGTTCATTTCTTTCTGAGCACTGGCGCTCGCGGAAATCGCTGAGCTCGTGTTCAGATTGGAATACCATCTGCTCTCTTTGATGAATCCAATCTTGACCTTTCAAAACAAAGAATCTCATCTCATGGATGCGGTCTCAAAACATTTGTGTCTAGCGGTACTAGTACGCCCTTTCAGGGTCTACTGTATTGCGACCGGCACATCTGTAACTCCAAACTTTATATTCTTCTCATCTCGAGCAAGCTTTGCTTCTCGATAAGTCGAATTTAAGTTCACAATTGCTTCTAGCAGTCACTGGGACGCTCATTCTGGGCTTACCATACCTGCGATCAGGACAATTGTACCCTCTATGGCATTTTGCCTTCCTCATATTGCTTGGCTCATCTCCCTCGAGCAATTGAAAAGACGAAATCATAGAACTTCCCATTTATGATCATTATATTCTTGTGATTACTAATGGATGTAGTCTTGTTTCAGAAATTTTCGTAAAAAAAAAACTAACAATGGCAGCATCGCTTACCATTACCTTCGATGAGAACAAGCACCAAATCATGCTTCAACAGAAGCAAACTACGCGCACCTACAAGCGCCCCATCAGCTGCCGAAGTGTCAACTCCCTTGGCAACTCTCTGAACTCCGGGTCGACCTCGACTCCCCGGACTATCATCTTTGGGACGCTGGGACCATTCCCACTTCCCGAGGAACAAACTGCTCCCTCCAAGAAGCAGAAACTCGCCTCTCAACGTGTCACTACCGTGACACCAAAGGCAAGCACCAGAAGGCTTGAAGCCCATGGCACCCCCACGAAGCCTCGACCTGCAAGCAACCAGGTCTATCCCAAGACTTGGTCCCCAAAACCTTCACCAAAACAAAGAAGGTCCCAAACATCTACCAAGCCAGCATTCCTGGCCCCACTCAAGGAGAACCAGTTCTACCCTGTTGCTTACATGAAATAGGAGAGACCCATCTCCAACCTGACTCTCAAGTCAACCCAGCATGAGCCGGCTTGATCCTACAAGCCCAAAATCAAGTCATGTATCACAAGGCCTCTGCAAGCACCTGCTAAGGCCTACAAACCTGCAGTTCGACCCTTCATCTCTACAGGGGCCGAACTCCAAAAATTCAAAGCTTCGCTGCAACAGGCGAAGGACAGGGTTTGCATCCTATCCTTGCCCAGCTACAAAGAAGACAGGCTCGGCTGCTGCACCCGAGGGAGCACATCCTTCATCGTCAAAGCCTAGCCAGAGCTGATCGAAGCTCCAATTGCTCGTCGTATACGCCGCCGTGCGTCATACCGGCAAAAGAGACTAGAGAAGCAAAGGACCCAGCCTCCTACACTTCAAGTCTCTCCCAAATGGGTCGAAAAAGAAAGACCCAACCAAGTTGCTGCCGTCCATATGGTTGGAAAAACCAGAAGGCGCCAAAAGTCAGCAACAAAAATCCATGTCCGACGTCCGACGACCCGCGGTGTCTCAAGGACAAGAAGACATTCAGAAGAATCCCCTGCTCCTTCAAGCAAAGGACAGCAGAGTGATCCTTCCTCAAGCTCTTTTTCAAAAAGAATGAGCCCCAGCTAAGTCACCAGGACAGTTTCTTCGTTCGAATCACGAAGGATGAATGTCTTGGCTACAAATTCTGAGCCACCACCCCGTAATCCACCTCCAGAAGATGCGATCACCCGCATCCAACAGTTGGAGCAAGGCCAGCAGAGGATTGAAACTCTGATGGAAAACCTTCTCCTCGCCTTCCAAAATCAGGCGAACAATGAACCTCCTCCGAATCATCAAAACGATGAGGTAAATGGAGAAGAAAATGAGTCACGCGCCCTTACCAAAAAGGACGTAGACAGTATCCTCGCCAAAGCAAAAGAAGAGGATATACTCAAGGAGCATGGGATCAAGCCACCATATCCCTTATGGATGGACTCGGTCCCGTTCCCCACCAAATTTAAGCATCCTACTCTCGAAACATATACAGGGAAAGGATCAGCCAGACAGCACGTCATCCACTTCAAGATCCTGACGGGAGCTATCGCGGATCAAGATGCACTCAAGATCCGCCTCTTTGCAAGTACCTTAAAAGGTACGGCCTTCGATTGGTACTCCACTCTGCCGGAAGACTCAATCCAAAACTGGGCCATGCTAGAGACACGCTTCCTGACTCACTTCAAAGGTGAGGATCATCCCGCTACTATGGCTCAGCTGTGCAGCCTAAAACAGGGGGAGAAAGAATCAACATATGACTTCATTTACAAGTGGAAAGCAATGGCATACAAATGCTCTGATGTATTGCCATAAGCGTCGCTAGTCGACATTTGCCGAAACAACATGAGAGCCAGAATCCGCTCCATGATCACCGGCAACAAATCAAAAAACCTGGGAGAACTCCTAGAAGCTTCCATGGAAGCTGAAACGGTGATTAAAGACCTCAACAGTCAGAAATCATCAAGAAAAGAGCCAACCGCCATTGCAACCTCTAAACCAAAGAAAAAAGAGGTCCTCAATGTGCAGACCAAGTCAGCTCCTCAGCCACCAAAAAAAGCTGAAAATAAAGTTGCTGGTAAGAGACCTGAACTCTCAGATGCCTTCAAAGAACGAGCAGAGAAGAAATACCCGTTTGATGAAGATGTTGATGAAATCTTCGGGGCTCTTGTGGCAAACGGCAAGCTCACCTTGCCTGAACCAAAAAGATCGGGTGATGTTGGCAAAATTAACGATCCTCGGTACTGTCCATACCACCAGATGATCTCACATCCTCTAAATCAATGCTTCGTTGTGAGGGAGAAAATAAACGAGATGTGGAAAAACGGAGTCATCACCTTTGACAAAAACTATGGGCCTGCCTCTGTCAACATGGTGACATGTGGACAAACATCAAAATCACCGAAGAAGAATATCACTACTTCTTTCAAGGTAATAAACTTAATCCAAGCATCCGAGGAACTGGTTCCTTACCCGACACCAGACGGACAACCGATATGGGTACATCCCGATCTCCTGGAAGATGAAAATTGGGAGGTCGTGAAAACAAAGCCTACAGCTCAGCAGTGAAGGCAGGCTAGGAAACATCTCCTCATGCTCAAACGGCAAGAGAAGACCCAACCAAAACTAGAGGTCAAAGAAAAGGCAGAGGCTTCCTCTACCGTTTCACTGGAAGCAACAAAAATATCCCTTCCAGAGACTTCAAAGGGGGTAAGGAAACTCACTCTTAGTGATTTCATGCCACCTCAATTCAAAGAAGCCATGCATGAGGCATCATACTCTTGCAATTCGGTAGTTGGATTCTCCATTGATGGATACGAGTCCAGCGATACCGATGATGGATTCGAATCCAACTACACAGACGAGTGGGAGGAGTCCCTTGAAACAGGAGAATATCTCTCCGATGAAGAATGGGTTCCTGAGTCTCATCTTATGCCAGTAATCTGGTATAACCCCCTATAGCCACAAGGATCCTGGTCTGATGATGAAGAAGACCAAGAGGCTATACAAGAAAATGCTGCTGACCCAGCACCTCTCATTACTCCAGTGGAAATCAACCATGTTGAGCCACAAAGAGTTGATGAAGAAGAAGATCCGGCTCCCATGCCTGATCTTGAAGAATATGCAAGGATCTTGTAGCATCTCGCTCTAGAACAAGAGCAAGACCGCGTCAACGAGCCTCCTCGCAATCCAGAGCCTGAAGTCCCTGAAGACCATCAGGTACATCCTCCCTTAACTCCTGAAAATGGAGAAAATTGCTGGATAGACGATCCTCTTACATCCGAGGATGAGTCTGACTCCGATCAGGCAACGTCTCCCATCAGAGCTTCCTGTAATATGATAATTCGGGATTATAGCTCTTCCGAAGCATCGTCTGATGAGAGCACTTACACTTCGGCGACACCTAGCAATGTATCTTCTGGAGCCACCTCGTCTCACGTGACTTTCACTGAGATGACACCCTCTCAGGTTTCTTCTCCTGAGACTGTGACTTCAAAGTTCACACCCTTCCTGACTGAAGAATTCCCAGCTATTGATGCTTGGGACGATGAACTAGTCAACGAAGAAGAAAGGTTGCTGGATGCTGTTCAGGACTTGTTCCCGAAAAATGCTCCGTGCAACACGATCACTGAGGATGGCAACTCTGCTGCTGATTCATCCTCAGCAAATGAAAAACGACAGCCTCTTGATCCTGAAGACAATCTTCCAAACGAAGACCCTTCTCAAGAAGCTCTCGAAGTTGGTAGAGGCACCCGCTCTGGCCGGGACTACCACAAAAATTACAACCAATCTTCCTTTACATATGTAAATCCTTCGAGAAAAGATGTTGTAAGCGCCCCTAGTGGCAACAATGATGATCATGCAGGCCCTAAGGAGGCTTTCAAGTATGACTTGATTGAACACTTCAGGCACATACCTGCACGTCTGCACATCCTAGATTTGTTGCGAATGTCTCAGCACACTCGTGATAATCTCATCTCGAAATTACAAAAGCTGAATGAGGATGTCGACAAACATGCCCCGCAAGTCCTCCAAATTGAAATGGATTTCCGGGTCAAAAACTCAGAAGCTTCCTCAAAGGGAGAAAAGAAGAAAACTGAGGGATCATACATTGAATGCCTCTCGGTTAAAAAAGCAGCCAGTGCAACCATCGCCTTCACAAAGGACGACCTCCTACTTGGCGAAACTAGGCATAAGCGACCCCTATACTTCACAGGGTACATCAAGGAAATGCCTATGCACAGAGTTCAGATCGACCCAGGTTCTGCACTCAGCCTCATCTCCACATCGGCTCTCGAAGAGTTGAGCATCCCACCCAGCAAGCTGAGCCACACATCTGTATCTATCTTTGGATACGATGGGAGTACTCAAAGGCCTATCGGCAAAATCAGGTTCAAGTTGAAGATCGGTGATCTTATTTCTGAGGTCACTGTGTATGCAATAAAACCCCCTTCATGCTACAACATCCTTCTCGGATGCCCTTGGATCCACGAGAATGGTGTTATCCCTTCAACTCTACATCAATGCATCAAGTTCGTTGGCAACAACGGCATGATACATCGAGTCTTTGTAGACAGAAAACCATTCAAAGGTAAAGAAGTACACTTTGCAGACTCACAGATGTATGAAGGTGAAAATGAAGAACAGAAGAAGCACACAGCACCCTTTGCCGAAAATCCCTAGAAGGATAAAGGCAAGGCTCCTCAACAATCGCCGGAAGAAAACAAATCATCCGGTAAATCTGAAGAGAGCATTCAAACTCCCTTCATCATCTCCCTCAAACCTTCAAAGCCTTCGGTCATCACAACTAAAGTGAAGAAGGCAAAGCAAAAACCTTGGGGCAAATTTGTTGTCTGTTTCGTGTCTATCATGCAAGACACGGACTCGGATTCAGAGCCAGAAGACGACGCATCGTCAAGCCAAGCTGACACTCAGCAAGTTCAGCCTGCTCTCACTCCAATGGAGACAATTTCTGACATAGAAGATCCTACGTCAGCTTCCTTCGTTGTTCCAGCAACTTCAGCAAAGGAAAAGCCGATCTTCTTCCATAGATCGGATGCTTCTTCATCAAACTCCATGTTTGAACCTTTCCAAAATAAAGGTATGCCTCAACTATCCTTATACAGTTCTGTGGCACAAGCTATTATGAAGAAAATGGGCTATGACGCTCAAAACCCAGTCAGTGTGGGAGAAGGACGCGGTATTCTCAACCCATTGGGGCCCGTCTTGACCAAAAGCCAGCTGGAAGATTGGAGACTCTATGGTTATGTAGAAAAGTCTTCACACGGGTTAGGGTATGATCCTGACACTCCCTTGAGACAGTTGACATAAAGGCTTAAAAGTCAATATTCTGACCAAGCCTCAACATCTCAAGTCCATGAAGACATCGATCTCCCTGGATATCTCTTTGATGAGTCACCTGACAAAGATCCAGGAAGCTCATCCAATTGGCACGATTTCTCTGAAAATGAAGAGGAGTTGTCCGATGGCACAGACGTGTGATCTTCTGACCCAGAAGAACCCTCATCTCCAAAAGAAGTAGCCTACTTCAACCCGGTTTCAACAGGCGATTGGGATCATCTCATAGCAAGCCTTGGGAAAATTACCGATCAAGAAGACCCGTGGAAAGGAACAAAACCTTGGTTTGGAAATGCCTTTGAAACCCCAGAAGGTTTCGTTGAGCTGGAAGCCTCCGAAAATATTGTGGAGGAACCACCTTCGAACCTTCCAACAGAAGATCCTGTTCAAAAGATAGACTTGGGAACACCAGATAACCCACGTCCTGTATTCATAAGCAAGAATATAAAGGATGATGAGTTACCCGAGTATATCGCCTTTCTTCGTGAGTTCGTTGATTGCTTTGCATGGTCTTACACTGAAATGCCAGGTTTAGACCCAAAAATAGCAGTTCACAAACTCAATCTTCAAGAAGACATCAAGCCTGTCAAGCAAGGCCAAAGAAGATTCCGTCCAGATGTGTTATATAAAATTGAACAAGAAGTCCAAAAACTCAAAAGCGTCGGCTTCATCCGTGAGGAACAACATCCTGAATGGTTGGCCAACATTGTCCCTGTGACAAAGAAAAACGGGCAGATCAGGGTCGGTATTGACTATAGAGACCTTAATGGCGCATGCCCTAAAGATGAATTTCTGCTCCCCATACCAGAGGTAATGATCGATAATACCTGTGGATTCGAGCGAATGACATTCATGGATGGTTTCTCTGGCTACAATAAGATAAAGATGCATCCTGAAGATGAAAAACATACATCTTTTTGGACCCCATTTGGCTTGTATTGCTACACCTGTCATGCCATTTGGTCTGAAAAATGCTGGTGCCACATATTAGAGGGCTATGATGAAAATATTCCAAGATATGCAGCACAAGACGGTTGAATGTTACGTTGATGACCTCGCCGTCAAAAGCAAAAGAAAAGAAGATCATCTCGAAAACCTTCGAGAAGTCTTCTTCCGGCTCCGCAAACACAAACTGCGAATGAATCCTTTGAAATGCTTCTTCGGCGTCTCGTCGGGTAAGTTCCTCGGATTCTTAGTTCGGAAAGCTGGAATAGAGCTTGACCCCATAAAAGTCAAAGCCATTCTAGAAATGCCCTCTCCAAGAACCTTGAGAGAACTCAAAGGGCTTCAAGGGAGATTGGCCTACATCAGACGGTTCATCTCCAATCTTTCGGGGAAATGCCGTCCATTCTCCCGGTTGATGAAAAAAGGTGTAAACTTTGTCTGGGATGCTGACTGTGAAGCTGCTTTCCAAGACATCAAGTCATACCTGACAAAACCTCCAGTGTTAGCTGCTCCTACCACTGGAAAACCATTCATCTTGTACACAAGAGCCCTTGATCACTCTCTGGGAGCTCTGCTTGCACAAGAAAATGATGAAAGAAAAGAAGCTGCTCTATATTACCTCATCCCCATACTAGTAGGTGCAGAGCATCGCTACTCTCCAGTCGGAAAAGAATGTCTTGCAGTGATGTTCGCCGTACAAAAGCTGCGTCACTATTTGCTTTCCAACACAGTCTACCTGGTCTCGAGGGTCAACCTCTTGAAGGTCCTTGTCACAAAAGCAGGTTCTCTCAATGCCCGACTGGCAAAATGGTCCATCCTCCTGTCACAATTTGATATTAGGTATGTACCACAAAAAGCAATCAAAGGGCAAGCTCTAGCGGACTTCCTCGCAGAGCATCCATTGCCTAAAGATTCTCCACTCAGAGATGATCTCCTAGACGAACCAGTCTACAATGTGGAGACTTTCTCGCAAAGTGCCTCCTGGGACATGTACTTTGACGGTGCAACCAGGACGAATGAAAAAAGACAGCTGATCTCGGGAGTTGGCATCCTCTTTGTTAACCCCGACAAATACATGATTCCACACGCTTTCTCGCTACTGGAACCATGCACAAACAATGCAGCTGAATATCAAGCTCTAATCCTAGGATTGGAACTCGCCATCGAATCCGGTATCACCATGCTGGAAGTCTTTGGAGACTCTCAACTGATCGTCAACCAGATGAATCAGAAATTTGAAGTCAGGAAGCCAGATTTACTGCCTTACTACAACAAGGCACAATCACTTCTGCAAAAGTTTGACATCTGTCACATCACCCACATTCGTAGAGGTGAAAACATACGTGCAGATGCCCTAGCTGGACTTGCCGCATCCATGGCAATTCAAGAAGGAGAAAACATGCAAATCACAGTGTGCGAAAGAAGAGTCCTTCCTCCTCTTAACACACACCAAGCTGTTGCTGAATGCCACCAAGTGGTTGGAAGTAGGATTTCAATCCTTCAAACTTCAATCGGCGACTGGAGGGATCCATTCATTGATTACATTATGTTCGGAATCCTACCTGAAGATCCAAAAGAACGGGTAAGCATCCAAAGGCGAACCCCAAGCTTTCATTTGGATATTCCTTCAAAAATCCTTTATAGGAAATCCTTCAACGGAGTACTTCTATGCTGCTTGTCACAACAAGAGGCTGAAGAAATACTCAAAGAAGTTCATGCTGGTCTTTGTGGAGCTCATCAGGCTGGTCCCAAGCTCTATGATCAGATAAAAAGGTTAGGATATTACTGGCCTACCATGGTAGCTGATGCAATGCAATTTGCTAAGCACTGCCAACAATGCCAAATTCATGGAGATTACATTCACATGCCTCCAGAATGGCTGCATCCTACAGCGATCTCATGGCCTTTCGAAGCCTGGGGTATGGACATCATAGGTCCTATTTCTCCCCCTTCGAGCAAAGGTCATCGCTTCATCTTCGCCGCTACGGATTATTGCTCCAAGTGGTCAGATGCATTTGCGTTCAACGAAATGAAGACTTCATCAGTCCTTCAGTTCCTGCGCACCAACATCATTTGTCATTTCGGCATACCCAAAAGATTCGTCCATGATAACGGACCACAATTCAGGGATCTTCGATTCTACAGGTTCTGCGACAAATACAAAATCCAAAGCTGTCCTTCGACTCCATACAATCCGGCAGCAAACGGGTTAGCAGAAGCTTTCAACAAGACACTCTGCAAAATCCTCAAAAAAATGGTCTCTAGTCACAAAAGAGACTGGAGCGACAAAATGTCTGAAGCTTTGTGGGCCTATCGAACCACCGTTCGAGGACCAACCCATCGAACACCATTCTCCTTGGTCTATGGATGCGAAGCTGTCGTGCCCTTGGAAGTACAAATTCCTTCCTTGAGGGTATCCTTGCAAAATGACATGACTCAAGAAAGCAATGTCAAATTGCGACTCCATGAGCTGGACAATCTCGATGAGAGATGGCTCGAAGCTCAACAAAGCATTGAACTTTACCGAGCACGCATGGCAGGATCTTTCGATAAAAAGGTCAGGCAACGCGCCTGCAAAAAGGGTGACTTGGTTCTTACGGTAAAAAGACCAATGGTCTTCGCTCACAAGTCCAAAGGCAAATTTGAGCCAAAATGGGAGGGACCCTACGTCATAGACATGGTTTTCTCCAACGGCGCATATGCACTCCTAAACATGGAAGGCGACAGATGTATGCTGCCCATCAACGGTAAGTTTTTAAAGCGGTACTACCCATGAATACTTACCCAACTGGGTAAGAGCAATGCCTGTACGGCCAAAATCGGTTTCCAGGTACACGCTCGCTAAACCCACCCTTTTTTAGAATTTTCATGTGAAATGTTGAAATTTCTAGAAATTTAAACAATGCTTACTTCCATCGTTTCACTGTTCAAAAAACCCAAGTTTAGGAACCTTTCCCTAACTTGACCAAAATTTTCAACCCTTGAACCCAAAATTCATGGTTTGAAACAAAATCAGGATTCAGGGATTTCCACCCTAGTCCACCCTGCCTTTTACCGCCAAAATGGTTTTAGGTCAAAACTTATGACCCTCGTGTCTTTAAACAAAAAAAAAAACAAACAAAAAAATGGTTTTTTCAAAAAACCGTGGGGAAGCGACGCTTAGTCGATACTCGCACAAATCGGAAGCAAGCGAACCACGTTCGACACTTCCAAAATCGCAGGGAAGCGACATTTCATCGATACTTGCAAAATCCAAAACTGTGGAGATGCAACATTTCAGTTGATATCCACAACCCAAATTTCAAAGGTTCGAAAAAACCTAAAAATCGTGGAGACGCAACATTTTAGTTGATATCCACAACCCAAATTTTCAAAGGTTCGAAAAAACCTAAAAACCGTGGAGACACAACATTTCAGTTGATATCCACAACCCAAATTTTCAAAGGTTCGAGAAAACCACGAATTTCAAAAATCATGGGGAAACGACAACAAGTCAGTACCCGCAAAACCAAAATTTTTGAAAAGCAAGGATGCGACATTCCATCGATACTTGCACCCAAATCCGCGAGGATGCGACATTCCATCGATACTCGCAACCGAATGAGCAAGGATGCGACATTCCATCGATACTTGCAAAAACATTCAGTAGGGAGGCGACTTTTAGTCGATACTTGCATTTTTGAAAACCAAAACAGGCTATAAATGCCACAAACCGGCTATCAATGCCACCAAAACAAAACTGGCTATCAATGCCACAAACAAAAAATTAGCTTTCAAAAACCCCGGCTATCAATGCCACAAACTTGGCTATCAATGCCACAAACCAAAAACCGGCTATCAATGCCACAAATTTGGCTATCAATGCCACAAAAAAGCTGGCTCTCATGCCAAAACAATCATTTGACAAAAGATTTTCACAAAATGGCAAGCTTTTGATCAAATCCCATTTAGCAATTACTTTCATCACAAAAAGATTTAAGTGAGCGTAGGGAAAACAAAAAAAAGAGTACCAAAAAAAATACATGTGGTACCAAAAAAAAAGGTAGTGTTCACAAGCACTACAAAACAAAAAAAAAGGAGGAGTACCAAAAAAAATACATGTGGTACCAAAAAAAAAAAGGTAGTGTTCACAAGCACTACAAAACAAAAAAAAAAAGGAGTACCAAAAAATACATGTGGTACCAAAAAGAAAAGAAAAGTGTTCACAAGCACTACAAAAAAAAAAGAGAAAAGTACCAAAAAAATACAAGTGGTACTAAAAAGAAGAGAGAGAAGGATGGTTTCTTTAAAAAAAAAATAAAAAACACAGGAGCTCAATCAAAAATCATCTCCAGCCAAGAGTTCAGCTCCTTAAGCAAACTTTTGGCCTCAGCCGTCAAGGATTCCAAGGCACGCTTCTTCAGGAATTTGCCATTAGATGCTGGAGTGGGCTGTAACCCTTCTTTCGCACCGGGAAGCTTATCTCGAGCAGTTCGCCATTGTTTGTTCTCATCAGACTTCCTTTTAAGAACTCGATTGGCATCTGCAACTCGGTGAATCAGAGCAGTCTCCCTTTCACGAGCCTCTGTTATTGCAGTCCACTTGGCAGCGACTTGTGCCTGCAGATGCTCAAGACGTTTCCTGGCCTCATCGACCTCCCTATCAAGGATGTTAAGGTCATGTGTCAGTCCAATGATGTTTAGCTCTTCTAAGTTCTTCTCTCGGACTGCTTGCTTCCTGCTTTCTGTAGCCTCATCCAGGTTAGACTGAGCCTTATCCGCAGGGTCCAGGAACATCTCCTTGAAGAACTGGTCATCAGGGAAACCCATGGTCTCAAACCACCTGTCACCCAGCTCAATGATCCTATCAACGATCGCCCTGGCACTTGTGACATCTAGACCAGCCTCTTCAGCATCACCGAGAATCTCACGCACATGCTGGATCATCCCAAATCCGGCATCTAAGTGCCCAGAAAGCAGAGTCTCAATCCAAGAGCTCAGAACTCGCACCACCACCTTCTTCGCAAAAAGAAGAGATGGCCCAGCTGAAGATTCGCCCAACTCCGTTGGTCGGCTGCTCATGTCATCATCTGTTGGAAGAGTAACAAAAGAACTCTTTCCAGTTGAAGCTGCTCCTGCTCGGGAAGGAATCTCAGCACGAGGAATCTCCTTAACATTGTCAGAACTGGTCCCAAGAGTCTCTACCTCTGGATCAACCTTTGGCATCCCTTGCTCTAGAAGCGACGGATCCTCCTATGTCACTTCAAAACCTGCCAAAGAAACGCCAAAAGGTATGAACATGATCATGTTTGAAAATCATTATTAGGGTTATTACTGCAAAATACCTTCTTCGACGACTGGCAGAAGACCTCTATGAACTCATCGGAAGCATCATCAACATTTGCGTCCATCGATGGTTCAAAGTC
This sequence comes from Litsea cubeba, assembly GCA_012931725.1. Lineage (NCBI taxonomy): Eukaryota > Viridiplantae > Streptophyta > Magnoliopsida > Laurales > Lauraceae > Litsea > Litsea cubeba. The sequence continues at coordinate 80,891,131 of CM022946.1, read as the reverse complement.
ATCGGAATCCTGTGGCAAGTCAGCTGGCAAGAAATGTGTTAGCAAACCAAGTCACAGACAAAAAAAAGAAAGCAAAAGAAGTCGTACCAATTGGAGATTCTGGATTCACTCCAAAGTCCCTCGGTTCTTCTTCAGGTGCCCCGACAGGATCCGTCACCACCTCATCGGTTGGAACCTCAGGCATCACCAAGTCTTCCTCTGCTAAAAAAAAAGAAAGGAGAGAAAAGCAGAAACAAGAAGCAAATCAGAACATGGAAAATCCAATGAAAAGAAATAGAAAGAGAAAAACGAAGAATCATACCTTCACCGACGGTCTCTTCTTCTCGACTTCTCTTTTCTGGAGGCTCATCAGCATCCACTGGCACATCCTCATTGATAGTAAGAGGAACTTCCAAGTCAGGAGAGTCCTCATGCTGCCCCTTGCTGCGATGATGACTCCTCCTCCTCTTACTCCTGCGGGTTCGCTTCTTAGAGGAACCTGCCCCGTTGTCAGAGTCAGGTTTCCCACTTGACTCCTCACTTGATGGTCTACTCTTGCCAGTAGACTCCACGGAAGCTTGCCTCTGTGCCGCTTGCATACAAGCACCAAGTTCGGCTTCCTCCTGTTCTAGCTGCTCTAAAGCCTCATCAGGTATTTCTCGAACAGCTTCAGAACCAATGACACCCTGGTCACCGAGAAAGCCTATCTTGTGCTTCTCTCCAGAAAGGAAGGCCCAAACTTCCTCTCGCCGGACGCCATCCGACTTTCCAAGGCCCTTTCCAGATGCCAACTTCACATCAAGCTCCTTCTTGGAAAGCCCCCAATATGCCGAAAAGCTCTCCGCGAACCACTTCGCAAAGCCGGCAGTCCGGGAAGTCAGCACCACAGGATAAGAAATCATGGCTGTAGTATCTTCAGCACTATAGAAAGCCCATGCATTTCTCCCGTCCTGTAAACCTCCAAAGCTCTTCACCATGCTTGAAGGCGCTCCAACAACGCCTTGAGAAAAGCCTAGCTGCAAAGCAAAGTGAGAGGGTACATACGGCTGGATGTCGACGAAAAGATGCCTACGGTACACCATCGTGCCGACACGTATGCTGAAAAGCCACTCTCTCTCTGCATTCGTCAAGGAATAATGCCTTCCCAACCCCGCCCTGGTAGAGTCTCGGGAGGCACCAAAATCAAAAGCCTTCTTCCGCAACTTCGGAGAAAGCTTCACTGAAGACTGCCCCATCTCGACGTCCCTGAACCGTCGGATCCTCATGTGGGCAAAAAAAAGTGATTCGGACACGGCTTTGCCCTTAGCCAGTCGAATCATCAGAGGATCATCATCCTGTGCAGCACCCAGCCGGTGGAAGCCAGGACAGTGGTACACGTACCGCGAATAAAAGATGTGGGCTGAAAATAACCTATTCATGGGAAGCCCAAGCCGAACCAAAAAAGCAGCAGCCTGCAGTTCGGTACACAGGTAGGAGTAAAGAGCTGGCACCAAAGCAAGCTGATCTCCAAACGCCATCTGACAAGCCGGAAAAATACAATGCGGCTTGATGTGCGTTCCATCTCCTCCAGCAAAAAGAGCCTCACCAAGCCAATAAGTGAGGTAAACAGCGAGATCTCTCTGCAGTGCAATGTCAGGACATATCGCGTTTGTACTTGCACATAAATCTCTCAACTCTTCTTGCATGGCCAAGATCTTCTTTGAACTTGGATCCTGAGCTCCGGCTTCTTGGGTCATGCTATCAGAAGACTCCCTGCTATAAAAAAAGTTAGGGAATGAAGAGCTAGAACTCTTCCAACTGCTGGATCTAACTTTCAAACCCTCTTTCTCCTTCAAAAAATCATAGAAGGCGACGAGCTGAAAGTACAGAAGCCTGAACTCCTCAGACTGCCCCTCAAGGACGCTGTCAATCGGCATAAACTCCTCATAGAGTTTGTCGAGGATGGGCAATCCAGTAATGGCGCTCAGCTCCTTCAAAGAAAAACCAATCTCGCCATTCGTCACAACGAAGGTATTGGTTTGTGGGAGGAATGATTCCAGCATAGCCATGAAGGCCTCGTTGGAAAAGATCACGGTCTCCCTAAAGGCACGGACCGCATCAAAAATCCCGGCTTCCTTCAAAACGGCGGCTCCAATCAGCAGGATGCGATCAGTCCACGACTTCCACTTGGAGTCAGCATTGAAACGGCCACGGAGTCGAAAAGGCTTGATCCAATTGCTGCCGTCACCGCTAAAAATACCAAGGCCCACCGGTCTCAAATCGACCGACGGATAATCAGAACCCTGGTAGCCGCTGGATGGCATCAACAGGTCCATGTCAACAGGCGACCTCTCCGTATATCCAGGAGAACCGCCAACAAAAATCCCGGTCTTGATTACATTTGTCCTTCTCACCCAGCTTGGAGGATCTTCCCTCTTAGAGCACGTGGGGGCAAGGCTCATGATCGAGACGGTGCGATCAAACGTCGAACGGGTAGCAACAGTCTTCTTCTCACCATTTGCTGTGAAAGAGAACTGAAAACATCTCCTCTGGTATGTCATGTCATCAGGGACGGCATCACCAAAGAAGAAGGTAGGCTTGGGTAAAACACTCTGATCTTCCATCACCCATGGACGACTGCTTACCATGATCTTATAGAATTCCTCTCCCTTGAGAGCGATCAGTCGCTGCCTCATCTCATCCCTATTGAGGGAGTCGCATTCTTCCAAATTTCTTTCAACATACTGGACCTTCTCAAAGGCCTGCTGAACGGCTGGATTAGAAGATCTAGCAGATCGACGAGGAGCGCTTGTAGCAGGCTCTTTACCCTTGTTCGTTCTGGAGGAACCACCTACAAAGGATGGAAAAGAAAAAGATCAAACATCAAAATGACAAAATCTCGCTAAAAATTTTTGGCGAAATTTTGACATGATGCCGGGGCAATTCCAAAGAAAAGGAACTATCCCGAAAGAAATAGAAAGCTTGAAGATGGGCTCAACATTGCTGCGAGCTCCGAAACTCCAAACTTTCGAAGCCTCAAAGTCCCCGCAAAATCAGGAAGGGCTCAACATCGCTGCAAGCTCCAAATTCCCAAATTTGCGAAAACTTTCAGGTATGCTATCACATCATGCTACAAATTTAATTTACAATTGAATGCATGCATGAACATCTAGGTTTGCCAAAAAAAGGGGCATTATCATGATGAGCAAAAGAAAACAAAAAAAAAAAAGAAAAAAGAAAAGAAACTTTCTCAAAAAAAAAGAGAAGGGAAAGAAAACAAAAAAAAGAAAAAGAAAAAAAAAAAGGGGATGGCCCACAGGCCACGTGGCCGTACGGCCCACAAAAAAAAACAAACATGAAAAAAAAAGAAGAAAAGAAAAAAAAAACGTGTGAAAAAAAAGAAGCAAAAAAAAGAGAAGAAGAAAAGAAATAAAAAAAAAGAAAAGAGAAAGAACTTTTTGTTTTTCCTATAATAAACTTTTCTTGAAAAAGGGAACTTACTTGAAGCCATTGATGGATAAGAAGAAGAAAAGTCTTGAAGATCTTGAAGAAGAAGAACTCTTGGTCTTGAAGCCCTCTTGAGATTGTTGCAAAAGAAAGCAATAAGAGCAAGAGATCCAACCTCCTCCTTGCTTTTATAGGAGAGAGCAAACCAAAGAAGGAAAGAAGAAAGAGGTAAGTGTTACTAATTAGTAACCTTACCAAAAGAAAGAGATTAGAAAGATTCTTTCTCAAAAGAAAGATATCTTGAGAGATTCTCTCCCAAAAAGAAATCAATGAGAGATCTTTTCCCAAAAGATAGGATCAATGAAGGATTCTTTCCCAAAAGAAAGATATCTTGAGATATCCCATCCCAAAATAAAGGAAAAATGAGAGATTCTCTCCAAAGTAAAGATATTCTTAGATATTCTCTATCCAAATGAGATATTTTTGGATATTCTTTACAAAAATGACACCATATGAGATCTAAGCCATTTCAAAAGCTTAAGGTCCCATGGGTTAGCCCATATGAGCCAGGTTTGACCACCTAGGCACAAAAAAAAAAATTAATTTGGGCTTTTAGTCAAAGAGAAATCTCTCTTACCAAGAGCATACAAAAATGGTTCCATGCCTCTTTTGAGTTGATTCAACCATACAAAGAGAATTCCAAGCCCCATGAGCTTCCAAAAATCAAACCATCCAGCCTCATCTACCAAATTGAGCCAAAATCTTGAAATTGACATTCCACAAAAATCCAAACCAAATCCTGGTCCCCTAACTCGCCACATACAGCTTGTTAGGTCACAAGACCAAAACCAAAAACCAAAATTGACCCCCCAACATTCCACATACAGCTTGTTGGGTCACACGGTCAAAACCAAACCCGACCCACTAACCTGCCACATACAGCCTGTTAGGTCACAAGGTCAAAACCCAAATCCACATCCCTGATGCCATCTTCAAAACTTTGCCTCGAGATGGTACGTGATCCTTTTCACTACCATAAAATTCCCCTAGAAGCTCAAAAGGCTACAAATACCAAAAAGGAAAACTGCTCAAAGGCTCTTGGTCAAGTCACAGGCTCTCCTTCAAAAAATCTCTTCGAGGCACATCGACTACAAAAGTTAAGCAACTCGTCGTTGTACCGCAAGGGGGCATTTGTTGACACCAAAAATGTCACTTTGCCTCTTCAAGATCCAAAGAGCTACATGAAGTCGCAACCTGCCATAATTAGGCAATGCTACTTTCAAAAAATCAAATCTTGTCAGAATCAAACAAAAACTGCAAGATCCTTCAAGACAGCCAAAAGAGGAGTACACAAGAAGTTTCGGGCCATTTCAAAATCATTTGGCCTAACTTCGCTTCTCCAACAGCCGAAAAGGAGCTCTCGGCGGCGAAAGCATCGGAGACACCAAATCTTTGATCAGAGCCGATGGATGGTCTCAAAATACATCCAAAAGGCTCCACGTCAAGTTCCGAGTCAAACCGACAACGTTTGACCCTACATCAACCCTCGAACAGCTACATCAAGCCTCTCGGCAGCAAGAACCATCGAGGCCATCACTCATCAGATAGAGCACATGGATGGCTTCAAAATGCTTACAAAGGGCTGCACGTCAAATTTCAGGTCTTTTCGACAACATTTGACCATAGTTTGACGCTCGAAAGCCAAATCAGGCCTCTCGGCGGCAAAGCTCTCCGGGACCATGGTTTCCAAGACAGAGCCTATGGATCATCTTAAAATGACTCCAATGGGTTCCCTGTCAAATTTCAAGTTAATCGGACATCGGTTGACCGCACATCAAACCGCGACATCTTCATCGCGACAAAAGCGAGTCTACTGGTGATAGGACCCCAAACGGCTTCAAAACTCAAACAAAAGCCTATGGTTGGTCTTATTTATTGCTCAGGACGCTTCACACCAAATTTCAGGTCATTCCGACATCGTTTGACCCAGTTTCAGCTTCTGACGAAAAATCGGCAGCTCTGCGCGACAAAGTCTTTGGCTTTCTCAGGAAACTAGAAACTTTGCAAACCAAAATGCAAGGATTCTTATCAGGTTTCCTACAGGCAAATCAAGCCAATAAATGGTCAAAAATGTCAAGGAAAAATACAGAAGAAAAAAGAATCGAAAAAAAACAAAAACGGACACAAAACGGGACAAAAAGGGGGGAAACCCCCCAGGGTCGCAGACCCCTGCGACCCTGGGCCAGGGTCGTCGGCGACCCTGGAGCCCGGGATCACCGGGAATGCCCCGGAAACCCCGGTTTTCGCCATTTTTTCGCGATTCGAAGCGTCCGGCCTCTGGTAGTTTCCAAAACTCATACTTTTGAGACACCAAATCCTCCGACATCTGTCAAAAACACGGGTCAATCATCAAAAGTATCGAAAACAATATTGATCGCCACCCGTTCAACCAAAAAAAAGTTTTGAGACACCAAATCCTCCGACATCTGTCAAAAACACGGGTCAATCATCAAAAGTATCGAAAACAATATTGATCGCCACCCGTTCAACCAAAAAAAAGTGTGCTTTCTACCCGACCGATCGAGAAATCGACATGACAGATGGCACTGACCCGCTGTTGGCAACCAACACCTGAAGTCACATGGTCATCCGATGTCGATCTACATGAAGATCCATCGATGATCATTGCCAGAAGAATCCCAAAAGACGCGGCACGGCCCGCGACTCTTCAACTGCTCGGCGACCACTTAATGCGATTAATTGACTAGCTTTATTACAGTCATTAATCCGTTTCTTTGGATGGACCAATCAGAAGCAAGCATCTGGGAGTTACAAGTCAAGAGATTCATGGCATTTAACCCATGAAACTCCTCCCATCATGGCGATTAAAGGCGATTAAATGCCCTCAATCTCCTCCGGCCAATTAGAAGCCAAGAAAAAGGAGTTACAAAATAAAGATTTAAATCCTGTAACTCCTCCCATTATGCGGCTTAATGACAATAAAAGCCCATAAACCCTCCTAAATGGCTACCTAAAAGCCTATAAATAGGAGAGCTCTCCAAGAAGAAAAGAACGACGGAGAAAATCACAAACACACAGACAATAGACTGCAGAAAATCCGGAAACTCAGACAGAAAGAGGCATCAGAAATCTAAGAGAGAAAGCTCTGCGGAAATCCTACACCGACCACCGCTACAAGGTGACAAAAGTCCCTTGGGGGTACCCCCCCCCCCCAAGGTCCTTGCCTTCTCCTTCTGCCTCCAATGGCTTAGATGTGGCTTTTCAGCCCGTCTACTCAATTTTTTATTAGACATAGGACCTCCTTTTGGTCTTTGTCCTCTAAAAACCTAAGGTTATAGCCAAGCCAAGCGAATCAATAGCATCCTCTGTTCTCATCTGCATGGATGATGGCGAAGCCCACATATGGCTTGCGACCGTCAATCTGAACGGGTCCCTCACAATCTCCTGAGAAGTTAGATCTTCCTTTTCTTGCTTTTCATTGTAGTTTTTATTTTTTCAAAAGAGACAAAAATCACAACTCTTGTCTTTCATTATTGATAAGGATTGTAAATCGGCTGTAAATGCCAAAATCGGCTATAAACGCCAGAAATCGGCTATAAATGCCAAAATCGGCTATAAATGCCAAAAAAATCGCCTTTCACAGCAAACCAAGAAAAATGTCTCTTTTCTTAAATATATGTGCAATGGAAAACTTGAAAGAAGTTGATTTCTTTTTTACTTGCGAAGGTTGATCTCCGGATCACCACTTGCAATTCCGAGTAAACTAGAAAATCTGGCACACCCACACAACAAAAATGTTGATGCGCGCCTTTGCCCCCCGGTTACGAAAGAGTCGCACCCAACGGACTCCCACGTCCGCCGACCTAGGTAGAACCGAGTAGAAGTGCGGTCCATCACGACCCAAGGTCCGCTCGAGCGAAGCCCAGACAGAACCTGGGTCGCTCGAGTGGCCCACTGGGTCGCTCGAGCGAGGGCCAGGCAGAACCTGGTATGCTCGAGCGGCCGACTAGGTCGCTCGAGCGGACTGGGCTCTGTCCAGTCTGGCTCAGCTGGGTCCTTTTTCCTCTTTTTGAAATATTTTTCATTCCTTTTCTTTCCCCTTCTTTCATACACATTTCCAAGATTAATTGGGCCCTTTCTTGACCTCCTCAACTCATCAAATCATCATCCATTAATCATTCCAATTAACCAAACACAACACTTTTAAATCAAAGATTTCCTCCATTCTTTGAACACAAACACTTAACATAAAGAAGGCTAAATTTCAAGATGACCAAAGTGCAAACAAACTTCCAATTCATTGTAAAACAATAACATAAGTGGAATCAAACATAACATTACTCCATTTATCGAAAACAAATCTATGAATCATGAAGAGATTAGAACATAGAAAGAAAAGCCATGAAATGAAACTAAATAAATAGAATCATCATATTAATTGTAGAGTCCACTTGCGTCAAGCCAAGATGAGAGCTAAGATACTCTTCAAACAATCCTCTAGGGCCTCAAGCTCCCAATCTACAAAAACCCCCAAAAGTTTCCCGAGAAGAACCCTAAAAGTCAATCTTTTGTAAATCTCCAAGGAAAACTCTTGCATGTGTGATGAAAACACTCTAAATGGAGAGGAAAACCAAGATTTCAAGATTGAAAAGCCATTGCTAACCTTGAAGAGCTCAAACAACGAAAAGAGGCTTGAAAGAGAGCCTTGCCCTAGCTCAAATTCTTTGAAAAATACATCTTTGGAAAGCTTGAAGAGGGAGGAAAAACTCTAGGAGATCAATCCTTCAAGAAACCTTATGAGATAGGTGTTCCAGAGGAGAGAGAAAGTTGCTGGAAGAGAGAAAAAAGCCCTTGGCTCCAAACGTTGCAGGAAAAGAGAAAATGAAGGGAAGAAGAGAACTCTCCCTCTTATAAGATGGGTTTGTGGGTCCCAATCTTCATAAGGCTGAAAAGGGTATTTGCGGGCCCCGAATGGACACGACGAAGAAGACAAAAATGATCAGAGAAATTTCTATTCTCCAAAAAGTATATTTTTGTCAATTTCTGAAATTTTTGAAATTTGGGTACAGATTTTGTTCGAAAGGTCAGATTTGCCTTTTTTCTCGAAAAACGTGATTTTTGATCATTAAATCTAATTGGCCAAAACATGAAAGTTGAAAATCTAAATGAAATAAAGACTCTCGAAAGTTCCCAAAGCTATTCAAACATTCTAATCTAGCTTAAGAAAATAAGCTAATCGTCCACTAACCCCACTTATTAACTAATCACGATCAAAATATAATAAAATATTCCAAACTTGGGTCGGGGTCTGACATCCTCCACCCCTAAAAATCACATTTGGTCCTCCAAATGATCACTAACCTCTGGAAATAGTTGAGGGTATTTCTTCTGGACCTGATCACGAAGTTCCCAAGTGGCCTCTTCAGGTCCATGATTCTCCCAACGAATCTTTACCCACTGAATTGTTCTGTTTCTTAGTTATTGCTCTTTGGTATCAATAATCTGCCGGTTTCTCAATATAGGTGGCATCTTCTCGAACATCCAACAGTTCGTGATGTAGCACGTGTGAAGGGTCCGAGACATACTTCCACAGCATTGACACGTGAAACACATTGTGTACACCCGAAAGTTCTGGAGGCAAAGCTAATCTATATGCTACTTCCCCGATACGACTCTGGATCTCATACGGTCCAATGAATCTCTTAGACAATTTGCCTCTCTGTCCAAATCTCAGTGTTCCTCTGACCGGAGATACTTTCAAAAATACTTTGTCCCCAACTTGGAATTGTAGATCCTTCTTTCGAACGTCAGCATAACTTTTCTGTCGGCTTCTCGAAATCTTCAATCGTTCATGAATAATTCTGACTTTGTTGCTTGTTTCTTCAACCAAAGAAGGACCATGAAAACTACGTTCTCCGACTTCTTCCTAACACACTGGGGTCCTACACTTCTTGCCATACAACGCTTCGAAAGGGGCCATCCCTATGCTTGAATGGTAACTGTTGTTGTAGGCAAACTCACAGAGAGGTAAATTCTCATCCCATTGATTCTTGAAGTCAAGTACGCAAGCCCTAAGCATGTCTTCAAGGGTCTGAATAGTTCTCTCTGATTGACCATCAGTTTGCGGGTGATATGCTGTGCTGAATTGAAGCTTCGTCCCCATCGATTCATGTAAGGTCTTCCAAAATCTCGAAACAAATCTACTATCTCGATCTGAAGTAATGGAGACCGGCTGACCATGATGACTAACAATCTCTTTCACGAAGGCTTGTGCCAAAGCCAACATTTGCATTTTCTTCCCAGTTTGCAAAGGAATAAAGTGTGCCGACTTCGTTAACCGATCCACTATGATCCAAATAGTGTTGTTCCCTCTGCTTGTAGTCGGTAGACCCGAGACGAAATCCATAGTCAAGTGTTCCCATTTCCACTCTGGAATTTCTAAGGGCTGCAAAAGACCAGGTGGTTTCTGATGTTCTGCCTTCACCAATTGACAAGTCATGCATCTGGATACGAAGGCTGCTATCTCTCTCTTCATATTGTTCCACCAAAAAACAATTCTTCAAATTTTAGTACATCTTCGTGATCCCTGGGTGTACAGAATACCTTGTATTGTGAGCTTCTACCATAATGTCATTCTTCAAATTATCAATCTTTGGAACACATAGCCTACCATGGAAGTACAAAACTCCATCCATGATCTGAAAATCTAGGCGTTCTGAGATATACTCCACAATTTTAGCCAAGTCTGGATCTTGCATCTGACTGTCCTTGATTTTCTTAATGAAGACGGGCTCAGACACTGTCATGTTTGCCAACATAACTCCTTCCTTCAAGGGTTGGAATTCCACCCTCAACTCTTCGAATTGCTGAAAATTATAAAACCCTTGCAAACTGGCCAAACAAACTGATTTTCTACTCAATGCATCTGCCACTACGTTAACCTTCCCCGGATGATAGATGATTGGGAAATCATAGTCTTTGATGTACTCCATCCATCTTCTTTGCCTCATTTTAATTCCTTCTGAGAGAATAAATATTGGAGACTACGGTGATCCGAATGAACTTCAAATTTGTCTCCGTAAAAATAGTGTCTCCACATCTTCAACGCGAACACTATCGCTGTCAATTCCAAATCGTGTGTCGCATATTTCTTCTCGTGCTCCTTCAATTGCCTGGAGCCATACGCTATCACATTCCCATTTTGCATCAAAACACATCCAAGTCCTACACCTGAAGCATCAGTATAGATGACAAAACCACCACTCCCTGAAGGTAAGGTGAGGATAGGTGCTGAAGTTAACCTCTTCTTCAACTCTTCAAAACTAGCTTCACATTTATCTGACCATACAAACGGCACATTCTTTCGGGTCAACTTGGTCAAGGGTGCTGCAATGGATGAAAATCCTTGTACAAATCTTCTATAGTATCCTGCTAACCCAAGAAAACTCCTAATCTCAGTCACATTCTTTGGCTTCTCCCAATTAATGACTGCTTTTATCTTTGATGGATCAACTGCCAGTCCTTCTCTAGAGATGATGTGACCATGAAAGGTGACTTGCTCTAGCCAAAACTCACATTTCCCAAGCTTCGCATACAATTGGCTATCTCTCAACAACTGCAATGAAGTCCTCAAGTGCTGCTCATGGTCTTCTCTTGACTTGGAATACACTAGAATGTCATCAATAGAGCCGACTGTGAACTGATCTAGATAAGGCGCGAAGATCTTGTTCATGAGGGCCATAAATACCGCTGGTGCATTCGTCAGTCCAAAGGGCATCACAAAAAATTCATAGTGCCCGTATCTAGTCCGGAAAGCTGTTTTCGGAATGTCTGATTCTCTAACTCTCAACTGATGATATCCGGATCTCAAATCTATATTCGAGAAAAATTATGCTCCTTGCAACTGGTCAAATAACTCGTCTATCCTTGGCAAGGGATACTTGTTCTTGATGGTTACTTGGTTTAATTTTCTGTAGTCTATACACATCCTCAAGCTTCCATCTTTCTTCTTGACAAATAATTCTGAGGCTCCCCATGGTGAAACACTTGGCCTAACAAATCCTTTGTCTAGTAACTCTTGTAACTGTAGTTTCAATTCTCCTAACTCTGCTGGAGCCATCCTGTAAGGAGCAATGGAGGTCGGAGCAGTCCCTGGCATCAATTCTATTGTGAACTCAACTTCTCTGACAGGTGGTAGACCTGGAATTTCTTCTGGAAAAACATCGGGAAATTCGCACACCACAGGGATGTTCTCCACCCCTTGGGACTGTTCATCCTTGGAGATAAATGCAATGAATCCTTCACATCTTGATCTCAATAACTTAGCTGTAGAAAGAGCAGAAATAAACCTGAAAGTCCGGGGGATCCTAACCCTAGAGGGGGGGTGAATAGGGTGAGCTACTAAAAGTGACTAACTATGACCAATTTTAATTTTCTATAAACTAACTAGTCACTAGTGATGATAACAAGCACAATGCGGAAGCTAAATACATACAATCATCACAAGAGCATGCACCACAACACAATATTTATAGTGGTTCGGCCAACGTGCCTACATCCACTACCGGCTTGTGCTCTCACACCCCACCGGATTTCCACTAATATGCTTTTCCAATAGGCTAAGCAATAACCTCTACAAGATGCTTTCCAAGGCTTAGCAATAACCTTACAATGTTGTTTTTCTAGGCTAAACAACAACCTATCAATATGCTTTTAATGGCTAAGCAATAACCTTACAAAGATATAATTTCTCAAAGAAAGTGTCTTCCAAAGAACACTCTAAGAGATTACAATTAAAGCACAATTACAATGCCTCTTTAATAGGCTAATTTGAAAGTGAAAACTAAACTCACACAACACACTAATGAGTGCAAAGATGTATGCTAATGAGGTGTGTGTGTGACAACTTCAATCAAGTTTAAAAAGTAAAGTCCAATGAATATATGCTCAAAGCAATTCAAAGATTAAAGCACATAGAAAGAATTGATTGAAGTTTAAATGCAAATCACATGAACAAATACTAACTTGTTGATGATTTAAAAAATAAAGGCTCACAAGTTGTATGAAATTAATTTGGCTTAAACATGTGATGCATTTGTAGTGTTGTTTTCAAAAACAAGATTTAACAAAGGTTTTTTGAAAAGATTGAAAACAACAATGATGATTCAAACAAGTTAAATTAACATGTTATAAAGAAATCAAAGTTTTAAACATAACATGTTTAACAAAGTTTAAAACTAAACTAAGTTTGAATCAAAGAAAAGAATTCATTACAACTTAATATCAAAGATTGAATGGAAGTAATGAATTCATTTCATCATAGTTATCATGCTAAAAACATTTACCAAAGATTTAAAACCAAGCATGAAACATATGATTAAATTAAGCAAAGCTTACTTGGAGATTTAACTTCATGATCCAAGCTTTAGCTTCCTTAATGACCTTCTTAATCCCCTTGGTTCATCCCCTTTATCTTCTCTTCAAACACCTCCAAGAAGGCTCCAAGTTTCCTCAAAAGTTCCAACCTTTTTCAAAGGGAATGAAGCCTTTTTATACACAGAAAACAGAGTTTCTGCGTGTCCCCGGTCGACCCCATGACAGGCCCGGTCGACCCCATCCAAACGGTCAGAAAAATGACCGTTGGAGAGCCAAACGGCTCTCTGCCCAGTCGACCCGCAGTGTACGCGGTCGACCGGGATGTGTACCCGGTCGACCGGGTACACTGGGCCCTGGGCCACTTTTCCCATTTTGCATACTTTTGTAATTTTCAAAGATTTTTGATGTGGGACTTGTTGGGGCCATTAAATCAAGCTTGAAACATGATTTAAATCAATCTAAGTATTTTTTAAAATCATGAATCATAAAAAGCCACAAATCATTTGAAACTTTAAAACTTAGGCTAAGCTTGAATTTTGAGATTCCTTTTACAAAATCAATTGCATCCAAAATTAAAACCAATTCATGCATAAAACATGAGTTTTACCATATTTAAAAACAATGCATGGATAAAATAAGATTTCAATGTTTTCTAAAATAATGCAAGTGTGAGAAATCAAATGATGATTAAAATGATATGCATCCATCAAATTGCAATACACAAAATTCCTAACAAAACCTAGCCGAAGAAACCCTTTTCTCTCCCTGAAATTTCACCCCGGAGGATATCCCATCCAATCTAAAAGCAATGGTCTTGCTATAGTAATCCATGGAGGCATGATGTCCCGCTAACCAATCCATGCCTAAAATGACATCGAAGTCATGCATAACTAAGATAATAAGGTCTGCAGGGAATATGACATCTCCTATCTTCACTGAGCAACTAGGGTAAAAGGTATTACACACAACTTGTTTCCCTACCGGATCGTAACAGTCAAAACAAATTCTAACTCTCTAGCAGGCACACTAATCATTTTAGCAAACACAGGTGATATGAAAGAGTGAGTTGATCCCGGATCAAAGAACACTTTAGCTTCTACTTCATAACTTAAGAGTTTACCTTCCACAACATCTCCTGCTACTTCAGCATCCACTTGGTTGAGGTGATTAAGGCGGCCTTGCTGACGCGGTCTATTCTGGTTCTGATTCTGCCTTCCTTGCTGCACATTCTGATTCTGTTGCGGTGGACAGACATTTTGATTTTGTGGTTGTTGACAGGGCTGCTGGTTCTACTGCTATCTTGGTTGATTTTGAACTGCCCGCTGATTCTGCTGGGGTGCCTGCCTTGGTGGCTGCTGAGGTGCCCTACTGCCTTGATTCTGTTATTTGGGCAATCTTTCATTTGGTGATTTGTGCGACCACACTTAAAACATGCACCAGTAACTCTATAGCAGCTGCTGAGTAGGATGGTTCTTGCCACAATGCTCACACCCACCTTGAGTTGGAGTATTCTGCTGCTTCCTCTGTCTCTTGCCTTGGTTAGATTTCTGTCCTTGGTATTGCTGTCTCTTCCTCTGATTATCCTTGATGATCTGATTGTTGATGTCTTCAAATCTGTAAGCTCTTTGATAGCCTCTTGGAAAGTAGTTGGTGCTACCACACCTAATGAATCCCTCAAGATGATGGGATTAAGTCCATCCATGAACTGGGTGATTTTCTTCCCTTCTGTATCCACAAGCTCCGGTGCATAACAAGACAATTTCTCAAACTTGGTTTGGCACTCAAGGACTGTCATGTCCTCTTGCTTAAGCAACTGGAACTCTGCTGCCTTTTGCTTCTTGATGTGTGCGGGGACATACTTTTCACTAAATTGCCGTTTGAAAGTGGCCCAAGCAGTCGCATTCTCAATATTCTGATAACCCTCCTTAATGGTCTTCCACCAAATATCTGCCAATCCGGTGAACATAGAAGCTGCTAGATGAACTTGCTGCCTGCCTGTGCATGTAAAAATATCAAAGATGTTCTCCATGTGGGCTAACCAGTCATCAGCTGCTAATGGGTCTTCTTGCCCTATAAACTCCTTCGGACCTCTCTTTCTAAACTTCTCAAACAAGGCATTAGGATCCCTGTCTCTTTTCTGAATAACAAACTGAGCTCCCACATTAGGCATTGGTTCTGGTCTTCTACCCAAGACTTCAAGCAACTGCCTCTGAACCCGTGTCAACTCTTCATCCTTCTTCGCCATCTGCTCTTGGAATCTTGCTTGATTCTCATTTGCCCTATGTTGTTGTTCAACTAACATCTGCATGAGCTGTTGAAATTGGCCTGTCATCTGATTCTCAACCCCACTGTCATTGTTACTGCTTGATGCATTCACATTCGCTGGAGGTCTACGTGGAGGCATAGTGCTGCAAAACAACTTGTTAGTACAATAAAATATAATAAATAAGGCATTTCCAAACCCATTCGACGCTCATTAGCGGTATTTCTAACGAATCCTTGCCACGTCCTTATGTTTCTAATCCAATTTTAATTGCCTCAAATATTTCTCGCTCTGATACCAAGTCTGTCACGCCCCCGGACCGAGGACCCGTTAAACAAGACCTTAATCCGGGGTTGTGGCGCGACGGGCCGGAAAATTCCACCCTCACACGATAGTTTCCCACAGGTTTCCGCGGTAAGGATCCTCGAAATTCGATCCAACAGTGATTATTAAGAATCATATTCACACGAATAAATTACGCGGAAGCAGTGTAGCAAACATAAAAGTCCATAACATATGAGTATGATGAGAACGCTCAAGACTAGTATTGATGGACCGCGCTCCTGCTTGGTTCTACCGAGGTCGGCGGACGTGGGAGTCCGTCGGGTCCGACCCTTTCGTAACCGGGGGGCAAGGGCGTGCATCAACATTTCTTTTTTTGTGGGTGTGCCAGATTTTCTATTTTTACTTGGAATTGCAAGTGGTGATCCGGAGATCAACCTTCGCAAGTAAAAAGGAAATCAACTTCTTTCAAGTTTTCCATTGCACATATATTTAAGAAAAGAGACATTTTCTTGGTTTGCCGTGAAAGGCGATATTTTTGGCATTTATAGCCGATTTTGGCGTTTATAGCCGATTTTTGGCATTTATAGCCGATTTTGGCGTTTATAGCCGATTTACAATCCTTATCAACAATGAAAGACAAGAATTGTGATTTTTGTCTCTTTTAAAAAAATACAAACTACAATGAAAAGCAAGAAAAGGAGGATCTAACTTCTCAGGAGATTGTGGAGGACTCGTTTAGATTGACGGTCGCAAGCCATATGTGGGCTTCGCCATCATCCATGCAGATGAGAACAGAGGATGCTATTGATTCGCTTGGCTTGGCTATAACCTCAGGTTTTTAGAGGACAAAGACCAAAGGAAGGTCCTATGTCCAATAAAAAGCCGAGTAGACGGGCTGAAAAGCCACATCTAAGCCATTGGAGGCAGGAGGAGAAGGCAAGGACCTTGGGGGGGTACCCCCCAAGGGACTTTTGTCACCTTGTTGCGGTGGCCGGTGTAGAATTTCCGCAGAGTTTTCTCTCTTTTTCCTTTCTCTGGATTTCTGTCTGCTGTCTGTGCTTTTTTCTCTGATGTTTCTGATGTCCGTCTGCTGTCTTTTCTTCTTGGAGAGCTCTCCTATTTATAGGCTTTTAGGTAGCCTTTTAGGTGGGTTTATGGGCTTTTATTGTCATTAAGCCGCATAATGGGAGGAGTTACAAAATTGAATTGTTTATTTTGTAACTCCTTTTTCTTGGCTTCTGATTGGCCGGAGGAGATTGAGGGCATTTAATCGCCTTAATCGCCATGATGGGAGGAGTTTCATGGGTTAAATGCCATGAATCTCTTGACTTGTAACTCCCGAATGCTTGCTTCTGATTGGGCCGTCCAAAGAAATGGATTAATGACTGTAATAAAGTTAGTCAATTAATCGCATTAAGTGGTCGCCGAGCAGCTGAAGAGTCGCGGGCCGTGCCACGTCTTTTGGGATTCTTCTGTTGATGATCATCGATGGATCTTCATGTAGATCGACATCAGATGATCATGTAATTTCAGGTGTTTGTTGCCAACAGCGGGTCGGTGCCATCTGTCCTGTCGATTTCTTGATCGGTCGGGTGGAAAGCACACTTTTTTGGTTGACCGGGTGACGATCAATACTGTCTTCGATGCTTTTGATGATTTACCCGTGTTTTGGACGGATGTCAGAGGACTTGGTGTCTCAAAAGCATGAATTTTGGAAAGTACCAGAGGCTGGGCTCCTCGAATCACGAAAAAAACGGCGAAAACCGGGGTTTCCGGGGCTTTCCCGGCGACCCCGGGGTCCATGGTCGCCGGCGACCCTGGCCCAGGGTCGCGGGGGTCTGCGACCCTGGGGGGTTTTCCCCCTTTCGTGTCCCGTTTTGCGTCCGTTTTTGCTTTTTTTTTATTCTTTTTTCTTCTGTACTTTTCCTTGACATTTTGACCATTTATTGGCCTGATTTCTTTGTAGGAAACCTGATGAGAATCCTTGCATTTTATTTTGCAAAGTTTCCAATTTCCTGAGAAAGCCGAAGACTTTGTCGCGCAGAGCTGCCGATTTTCCGTCAGAAGCTGAAACTGGGTCAAACGATGTCGGAATGACCTGAAATTTGGTGTGAAGCCTCCTGAGCAATAAATAAGACCAACCATAGGCTTTTGTTTGAGTTTTGAAGCTGTTTGGGGTCCTATCACCAGTAGACTTGCTTTTTGTCGCGATGAAGATGTCGCGGTTTGATGTGCGGTCAACCGATGTCCGATTGACTTGAAATTTGACAGGGAACCTATTGGGGTCATTTTAAGATGATCCATAGGCTCTGTCTTGGAAACCATGGTCCCGGAGAGCTTTGTCGCCGAGAGCTCCTTTTCAGCTGTCGGAGAAGCGAAGTTAGGCCAAATGATTTTGAAATGGCCCGAAACTTCTTGTGTACTCCTCTTTTGGCTGTCTGGAAGAATCTTGCAGTTTTTGTTTGATTCTGACAAGATTTGATTTTTGGAAGCAG
Organism: Litsea cubeba; assembly: GCA_012931725.1. Taxonomy (NCBI): domain Eukaryota; kingdom Viridiplantae; phylum Streptophyta; class Magnoliopsida; order Laurales; family Lauraceae; genus Litsea; species Litsea cubeba. Next base: position 80,873,287 of record CM022946.1, on the reverse strand, counting down.
CATTGCCTATTTATGGCAGGTTGCGACTTCATGTAGCTCTTTGGATCTTGAAGAGGCAAAGTGACATTTTTTGGTGTCAACAAATGCCCCCTCGAGGTACAGCGGCGAGTTGCTTAACTTTTGTAGTCGATGTGCCTCGAAGAGATTTTTGAAGGAGAGCCTGTGACTTGACCAAGAGTCTTTGAGCAATCTTTCTTTTTGGTATTTGTAGCCTTTTGAGCTTCCAGGGGAATTTTATGGTAGTGAAAGGGATCACGTACCATCTCGAGGCAAAGTTTTGAAGATGACATCAGGGATGTGGATTTGGGTTTTGACCTTGTGACCTAACAGGCTATATGTGGCAGGTTAGGGGGTCGGGTTTGGTTTTGATCGTGTGACCCAACAAGCTGTATGTGGAATGTTGGGGGATCAATTTTGGTTTTGATCTTGTGACCTAACAGGCTGTATGTGGCAAGTTAGGGGATCAGGTTTTGGTTTTTGGTTTTGGTCTTGTGACCTAACAGGCTGTATGTGGCAAGTTAGGGGACCAGGTTTTGGTTTGATGGAATGTCAATTTCAAGATTTTGGCTCAATTTGGTAGATGAGGCTGGATGGTTTGATTTTTGGAAGCTCATGGGGCTTGGAATTTTCTTTTGTATGGTCCAATCAACTCAAAAGAGGCATGGAACCATTTTTGTATGCTCTTGGTAAGAGGGATTTCTCTTTGACTAAAAGCCCAATATATTTTTTTTTTGTGTGTGCCTAGGTGGTCGAACCTGGCTCACATGGGCTAACCCATGGGACCTTAAGCTTTTGAAATGGCTTAGATCTCATATGATGTCATTTTTGTAAAGAATATCCAAAAATATCTCATTTGGATAGAGAATATCTAAGAATATCTTTACTTGGAGAGAATCTCTCATGATCCCTTTATTTTTGGGATAGAATATCTCAAGATATCTTTCTTTTGGGAAAGAATCCGTCATAGATTATATCTTTTAGGAGAAAATCTCTCATTGATTTCTTTTTGGGAGAGAATCCCTCAAGATATCTTTCTTTTGGGAAAGAATCTTTCTAATTTCTTTCTTTTGGTAAGGTTACTAATTAGTAACACTTACCTCTTTCTTCTTTCCTTCTTTGGTTTGCTCTCCTCTATAAAAGCAAGGAGAAGGTTGGATCTCTTGCTCTTATTACTTTCTTTTGCAATAATCTCAAGAGGGCTTCAAGACCAAAAGCTTTTCTTCTTCAAGATCTTCAAGAGTTTTCTTCTTCTTCTCCATCAATGGCTTCAAGTAAGTTCTCCCTTTTTTTTTTTCAAGAAAACTCCATTGTAGGAAAAATAAAGTTCTTTCTTTTTTTTTTTGTTTCTTTCTTTTCTTTTCTTCTTTTTTTTTTTTTTCCTTTTTTTTTTTTGAGAGAGTTTCTTTTCTCTTTTTTTTTTTTGCTCATCATGATAATGCATTTTTTTTTTTTTGCAAACCAAGATGTTCATGCATGCCTTTAATTTGTAAATTAAATTTGTAGCAAGATGTGATAGCATACCTGAAAGTTTTTGCAAATTTGGGAACTTGGAGCTCGCAGTGATGTTGAGCCCTTCCTGCTTTTGCGGAGACTTTTAGGTTTCGAAAGTTTGGAGTTTCGGAGCTCGCAGCGATGTTGAGCCCATCTTCAAGCTTTCTATTTCTTTCGGGATAGTTCCTTTTCTTCGGAATTGCCCCATCATCATGTCAAAATTTCGCCAGATTTTTTTTTAGCGAGATTCTGTCATTTGATGTTTGATCTTTTTCTTTTCCATCCTTTTCAGGTGGTTCCTCCAGAGCGAACAAGGGTAAAGAGCCTGCTACAAGCGTACCTCGTCGATCTTCTAGATCTTCTAATCCGGCCGTTCAGCAGGCTTTCGAGAAGGTCCAGTATGTTGAGAGAAATCTGGAAGAGTGCGACTCCCTCAACAGAGATGAGATGAGGCAGCGACTGATCACTCTCAAGGGAGAGGAATTCTATAAGATCATGGTAAGCAGTCGTCCATGGGTGATGGAAGATCAGAGCATTTTGCCCAAGCCTACCTTCTTCTTTGGTGATGCAGTCCCTGATGACATGACATACCAGAGGAGATGTTTTCAGTTTTCCTTCACAGCAGATGGTGAGAAGAAGACTGTTACTACCCGGTCGATGTTTGATCGCACCGTCTCGATTCTGAGCCTTACCCCCACGTGCTCTAAGAGGGAAGATCCTCCAAGCTGGGTGAGAAGGACAAATGTAATCAAGACCGGGGTTTTTGTTGGCGGTTCTCCTGGATATACGGAGAGGTCGCCTGTTGATATGGACCTGTTGATGCCATCCAGCGGTTACCAGGGCTCTGATTATCCGTCGGTCGATTTGAGACCGGTGGGCCTTGGTATTTTCAGCGGTGACGGCAGCAATTGGATCAAGCCTTTTCGACTTCGAGGTCGTTTCAATGCTGACTCCGAGTGGAAGTCGTGGACTGATCGCGTCCTGCTGATTAGTGGCGCCGTTTTGAAGGAAGCCGGGATTTTTGATGCGGTCCGCGCCTTTAGGGAGACCGTGATCTTTTCCGACGAGGCCTTCATGGCTATGCTGGAGTCATTCCTCCCACAAACCAATACCTTCGTTGTGACGAATGGTGAGATTGGTTTTTCTTTGAAGGAGCTGAGCGCTATTACTGGATTGCCCATCCTCGGCAAACTCTATGAGGAGTTTATGCCGATTGACAGCGTCCTCGAGGGGCAGTCTGAGGAGTTCAGGCTTCTGTACTTTCAGCTCGTCGCCTTCTATGATTTTTTGAAGGAAAAAGAGGGTTTGAAAGTTAGATCCAGCAGTTGGAAGAGTTCTAGCTCTTCATTCCCCAACTTTTTTGATAGCAGGGAGTCTTCTGATAGCGTGACCCAAGAAGCCGGAGCTCAGGATCCAAGTTCAAAGAAGATCTTGGCCATGCAAGAAGAGTTGAGAGATTTCTGTGCAAGTACAAACGCCATATGTCCTGACATTGCACTGCGAAGAGATCTCGCTGTTTACCTCACTTATTGGCTTGGTGAGGCTGTTTTTGCTGGAGGAGATGGAACGCACATCAGGCCGCATTGTATTTTTCCGGCTTGTCAGATGGCGTTTGGAGAGCAGCTTGCTTTGGTGCCAGCTCTTTACTCCTACCTGTGTACCGAACTGCAGGCTGCTGCTTTTTTGGTTCGGCTTGGGCTTCCCATGAATAGGGTATTTTCAGCCCATATCTTTTATTCGTGGTATGTATACCATTGTCCTGGCTTCCATCGGCTGGGTGCTGCACAGGATGATGATCCTCTGATGATTCGACTGGCTAAGGGCAAAGCCGTGTCCGAATCACTTTTGTTTGCCCGCATGAGGATCCGACGGTTCAGGGACGTCGAGATGGGGCAATCTTCAGTAAAGCTTTCTCCGGAGTTGCGGAAGAAGGCTTTTGATTTTGGTGCCTCCCGAGACTCTACCAGGGCAGGGTCGGGAAGGCATTATTCCTTGACAAATGCAGAAAGAGAGTGGCTTTTCAGCATACGTGTCGGCACGATGGTGTATCGTAGACATCTTTTCGTCGACATCCAGCCGTATGTACCCTCTCGCTTTGCTTTGCAGCTGGGCTTTTCTCAAGGCGTTGTTGGAGCGCCTTCAAGCATGGTGAAGCGCTTTGGAGGCTTACAGGACGGGAGAAATGCATGGGCTTTCTATAGTGCTGAAGACACTACAGCCATGATTTCTTATCCTGTTTTGCTGACTTCCCGGACTGCCGGCTTTGCGAAGTGGTTCGCGGAGAGCTTTTCGGCATATCGGGGACTTTCCAGGAAGGAGCTTGATGTCAAGCTGGCATCTGGAAAGGGCCTTGGAAAGTCGGATGGCATCCGGCGAGAGGAAGTTTGGGCCTTCCTTTCTGGAGAGAAGCACAAGATAGGCTTTCTCGGTGACCAGGGCGTCATCGGTTCTGAAGCTGTTCGAGAAATACCTGACGAGGCTTTGGAGCAGCTAGAACAGGAGGAAGCCGAACTTGGCGCTTGGATGCAAGCGGCACAGAGGCAAGCTTCCGTGGACTCTACTGGCAAGAGCAGACCATCCAGTGATGAGTCGAGTGGCAAACCTGACTCTGACAGCGGGGCAGGTTCCTCTAAGAAGCGAGCCCGCAGAAGTAAGAGGAGGAGGAGTCATCATAGCAGCAAGGGGCAGCATGAGGACTCTCCTAGCTTGGAAGTTCCTTTTACTATTAATGAGGATGTGCCAGTGGATGCTGACGAGCCTCCAGAGAAGAGAAGCCGAGAAGAAGAGACCGTCGGTGAAGGTATGATTCTTCCTTTTTCTCTTTCCATTTCTTTTCATGGGATTTTTTCCATGTTATGATTTGCTTCTTGTTTCTGCTTTTCTTTTTTTTTTTAGCAGAGGAAGACTTGGTGATGCCTGAGGTCCTAACCGATGAGGTGGTGATGGATCCTGTTGAGGCACCTGAAGAAGAACCGAGGGACTCTGGAGTAAATCCAGAATCTCCAATTGGTACGACTTCTTTTGCTATCTTTTTTTTTTTTTTTTTTTTTGAGTTTGTGACTTGGCTTGCTAACACATTTTTTTTTTGTCAGCTGACTTGCCACAGGGTTCTGATGACTTTGAACCATCGATGGACGCAAATGTTGATGATGCTTTCGATGAGTTCATGGAGGAAGAGAGTGTTCCACCAGTCGTCGAAGAAAGTATTTTGTAGTTACAACTCTGATAATGATTTTCAAACAGGGTCATATTCATACCTTTTTGTGTTTCCTTTGCAGGTTTTGAAGTGGCAGAGGAGGATCCGTCGCTTCCAGAGCAAGAGATGCCAGAGGTTGATCCAGAGGTAGAGATTCCTGGGACCAGCTCTGACAATATTGAGGAGATTCCTCGCGCTGAGATTCCTTCCCGAGCAGGAGCAGCTTCAGCTGGAAAGAGTTCTTTTGTTACTCTTTCAACAGATGATATGAGTAGCCGACCAACGGAGTTGGGCGAATCTTCAGCTGGGCCATCTCTTCTTTTTGCGAAGAAGGTGGTGGTGCGAGTTGTGAGCTCTTGGATTGAGACTCTCCTTTCTGGGCACTTGGAAGCCGGATTTGGCATGATCCAGCATGTGCAGGAGATTCTCAGTGATGCTGAAGAAGCTGGTACAGATGTCACAGGTGCCAGGGCGATCGTTGATAGGATCATTGCACTGGGTGACAAGTGGTTTGAGACCGTGAGTTTGGCTGATGACCAGTTCTTCAAGGAGATGTTCCTGGACCCTGCTGATAAGGCTAAGTCTGACCTGGATGAGGCTACAGAAAGCAGGAAGCAGGCAGTCCGAAAGAGGAACTTAGAAGAGCTAGCCATCATCAGGCTAACGCATGACCTTAGCATCCTTGACAGGGAGGTCGATGAGGCCAGGAAACGTCTTGAGCATTTGCAGGCACAAGTCGCTGCCAAGTGGACTGCCATAATAGAGGCTCGCGACAGGGAGAGTGCCCTGATTCACCAGGTTGTAGATGCCGAACGGGTTCTCAAAAGGAAGTCTGATGAGGAGGAACAATGGCAAACTGCTCGAGGTAAGCTTCCTGGTGTGAAAGAAGGGGTACAGCCCACTCCAGCATCTCATGGCAGGTTCCTGAAGAAGCGTGCCTTGGAATCCTTGACGGATGAGGCTAAAAGTTTGCTTGGGGAGCTGAACTCTTGGCTGGAGACCATTTTTGATTGAGCTCCTGTATATTTTTTTTTTTACAGAAACCATCATTCTCTCTCTCTTTTTTTTTGGTACCACTTGTATTTTTTTGGTACTTTTTTCTTTTTTTTTTGTTATCCCTACGCTCACTTGAATCTTTTTGTGATAAAAGTAATTGCTAAATGGGATGCTCTTTTTTTTTTTTGTTATCCCTACGCTCACTTGAATCTTTTTGTGATAAAAGTAATTGCTAAATGGGATGTTTTTTTTTTTTTTTTGTTATCCCTACGCTCACTTGAATCTTTTTGTGATAAAAGTAATTGCTAAATGGGATTTGATCAAAAGGTTGTCATTTTGTGAAAATCTTTTGTCAAGTGATTGTTTTGGCATAAAAACCAGGTTTTTTTGTTTGTGGCGTGGAAGCCAATTCTGGCATGAGAGCCAACTTTTCTTGTGGCATTGATAGCCGAGTTTTTTTTTTTTGTGTGTGGCATCTATAGCCAATTTTGGTGGCATTGATAGCCGGTTTGTTTTGATGGCATTGATAGCCTGTTTTGTTTTGGTGGCATTGATAGCCTGTTTTGTTTTGGTGGCATTGATAGCCGGGTTTTTTGAAATCCAAGTTTTTTTTTTGTTTGTGGCATTGATAGCCGGTTTTGTTTTTGGTGGCATTGATAGCCGGTTTGTGGCATTTATAGCCTGTTTGTGGCATTTATAGCCGGTTTGGTTTTCAAAAAATGCAAGTATCGACTAAAAGTCGCCTCCCTGCTGAATGTTCTTGCAAGTATCGATGGAATGTCGCATCCTTGCTCATTCGGTTGCGAGTATCGATGGAATGTCGCATCCTCGCGGATTTGGGTGCAAGTATCGATGGAATGTCGCATCCTTGCTTTTCAAAAGTTTTGGTTTTGCGGGTACTGACTTGATGTCGTTTCCCCACGATTTTTTGAAATTTGTGGTTTTCTCGAACCTTTGGGTTATGGATATCAACTGGAATGTTGCGTCTCCACAGTTTTTTAGGTTTTTTCGAACCTTTGGGTTATGGATATCAACTGAAATGTTGCGTCTCCACAGTTTTTTAGGTTTTTTCGAACCTTTGAAATTTGGGTTGTGGATATCAACTGAAATGTTGCGTTTCCACGGTTTTGGATTTTGCAAGTATCGAGGAAATGTCGCTTCCCTGCGATTTTGGAAGTGTCGAACGTGGTTCGCTTGCTTCCGATTTGTGCGAGTATCGACTAAGCATCGCTTCCTCGCGGTTTTTGAAAAACCATTTTTTTTTTTGTTTAAAGACACGAGGGTCATAAGTTTTGACCTAAAACCATTTTGGCGGTAAAAGGCAGGGTGGACTAGGGTGGAAATCCCTGAATCCGGATTTTGTTTCAAACCATGAATTTTGGGTTCAAGGGTTGAAAATTTTGGTCAAGTTAGGGAGAGATTCCTAAACTTGGATATTTTTTTTTTGAACAATGAAACGATGAAAGTAAGCATTGTTTTAGATTTCTAGAAATTTCAACATTTGATATGAAAATTCTAAAAAAAGGGTGGGTTTAGCGAGCGTGTACCTGGAAACCGGTTTTGGCCGTACAGGCATTGCTCTTACCCAGTTGGGTAAGTCTTCAAGGGTAGTACCGCTTTAAGAACTTGCCGTTGATGGGCAGCATACATCTGTCACCTTCCATGTTTAGGAGTGCGTATGCGCCGTTAGAGAAAACCTTGTCGATGACGTAGGGTCCCTCCCATTTTGGCTCAAATTTGCCTTTGGACTTGTGAGCGAAGACCATTGGTCTTTTTACCGCAAGAACCAAGTCACTCTTTTTGTAGGCGCGTTGCCTGACCTTTTTATCGAAAGATCCTGCCATACGTGCTTGGTAAAGTTCAATGCTTTGTTGAGCTTCGAGCCGTCTCTCATCGAGATTGTCCAGCTCATGGAGTCGCAATTTGACATTGCTTTCTTGAGTCATGTCATTTTGCAAGGATACCCTCAAGGAAGGAATTTGTACTTCCAAGGGCACGACAGCTTCGCATCCATAGACCAAGGAGAATGGTGTGCTATGGGTTGGTCCTCGAACGGTGGTTCGATAGGCCCACAAAGCTTCAGACATTTTGTCGCTCCAGTCTCTTTTGTGACTAGAGACCATTTTTTTGAGGATTTTGCAGAGTGTCTTGTTGAAAGCTTCTGCTAACCCGTTTGCTGCCGGATTGTATGGAGTCGAAGGACAGCTTTGGATTTTGTATTTGTCGCAGAACCTATAGAATCGATGATCCCGGAACTGTGGTCCGTTATCATGGACGAATCTTTTGGGTATGCCGAAACGACAAATGATGTTGGTGTGCAGGAACTGAAGGACTGATGAGGTCTTCATTTCGTTAAACGCAAATGCTTCTGACCACTTGGAGAAGTAATCCGTAGCGGCGAAGATGAAGCGATGACCTTTGCTTGAAGGGGCAGAAATAGGACCTATGATGTCCATACCCCAGGCTTCGAAAGGCCATGAGATCGCTGTAGGATGCAGCCATTCTGGAGGCATGTGAATGTAATCTCCATGAACTTGGCATTGTTGGCAGCGCTTAGCAAATTGCATTGCGTCAGCTACCATGGTAGGCCAGTAATATCCTAACCTTTTTATCTGATATTAGAGCTTAGGTCCAGCCTGATGAGCTCCACAAAGACCAGCATGAATTTCTTTGAGTGTTTCTTCAGCCTCTTGTTGTGACAAGCAGCGTAGAAGTACTCCGTTGAAGGATTTCCTGTAAAGGATTTTTGAAGGAATATCCAAATGAAAGCTTGTGGTTCGCCTTTGGATGCTTACCCGTTCTTTTGGATCTTCAGGTAGGATTCCGAACATAATGTAATCAATGAACGGATCCCTCCAGTCGCCAATTGAAGTTTGAAGGATTGAAATCCGACTTCCGACCACTTGGTGGCATTCAGCAACTGCTTGGTGTGTGTTAAGAGGAGGAAGGATTCTCCTTTCACACACTGTGATTTGCATGTTTTCCCCTTCCTGGATTGCCATGGATGCGGCAAGTCCGGCTAGGGCATCTGCACGTATGTTTTCACCTCTACGAATGTGGGTGATGTGACAGATGTCAAACTTTTGCAGAAGTGATTGTGCCTTGTTGTAGTAGGGCAGCAAATCTGGCTTCCTGACTTCAAATTTCTGATTCATCTGGTTGACGATCAGTTGAGAGTCTCCAAAGACTTCCAGCATGGTGATACCGGATTCGATGGCGAGTTCCAATCCTAAGATCAGAGCTTGATATTCAGCTGCATTGTTTGTGCATGGTTCCAGTAGCGAGAAAGCGTGTGGAATCTTGTATTTGTCGGGGCTAACAAAGAGGATGCCAACTCCCGAGATCAGCTGTCTTTTTTCATTTGTCCTGGTTGCACCGTCAAAGTACATGTCCCAGGAGGCACTTTGTGAGAAAATCTCCACATTGTAGACTGGTTCGTCTGGGAGATCATCTCTGAGTGGAGAATCTTTAGGCAATGGATGCTCTGCGAGGAAGTCCGCTAGAGCTTGCCCTTTGATTGCTTTTTGTGGTACATACCTAATATCAAATTGTGACAGAAGGATGGACCATTTTGCCAGTCGAGCATTGAGAGAACCTGCCTTTGTGACAAGGACCTTCAAGAGGTTGACCCTCGAGACCAGGTAGACTGTGTTGGAAAGCAAGTAGTGACTGCAGCTTTTGTACGGCGAACATCACTGCAAGACATTCTTTTTCGACTGGAGAGTAGCGATGCTCTGCACCTACTAGCATGCGGCTGAGGTAATATAGAGCAGCTTCTTTTCTTTGATCATTTTCTTGCGCAAGCAGAGCTCCCAGAGAGTGATCAAGGGCTCTTGTGTACAAGATGAATGGTTTTCCAGTGGTAGGAGCAGCTAACACTGGAGGTTTTGTCAGGTATGACTTGATGTCTTGGAAGGCAGCTTCACAGTCAGCATCCCAGACAAAGTTTACACCTTTTTTCATCAATCGGGAGAATGGACGGCATTTCCCCGAAAGATTGGAGATGAACCGTCTGATGTAGGCCAATCTCCCTTGAAGCCCTTTGAGTTCTCTCAAGGTCCTTGGAGAGGGCATTTCTAGAATGGCTTTGACTTTTATGGGGTCAAGCTCTATTCCATGCTTTCCGAACTAAGAATCCGAGGAACTTACCCGACGAGACACCGAAGAAGCATTTCATTGGATTCATTCGCAGTTTGTGTTTGCGAAGCCGGAGGAAGACTTCTCGAAGGTTTTCGAGATGATCCTCTTTTCTTTTGCTTTTGACAGGCGAGGTCATCAACGTAACATTCAACCGTCTTGTGCTGCATATCTTGGAATATTTTCATCATAGCCCTCTGATATGTGGCACCAGCATTCTTCAAACCAAATGGCATGACAGTGTAACAATACACGCCAAATGGGGTTCGAAAGGATGTATGTTTTTCATCCTCAGGATGCATCTTTATCTGATTGTAGCCAGAGAAACCATCCATGAATGTCATTCGCTCGAATCCACAGGTATTATCAATCATTACCTCTGGTATGGGGAGCGGAAATTCATCTTTTGGGCATGCGCCATTCAGGTCTCTATAGTCAATACAGACCCTGATCTGCCCATTTTTCTTCGTCACATGGACAATGTTGGCCAACCATTCAGGATGTTGTTCCTCACGGATGAAGCCGACGCTTTTGAGTTTTTGAACTTCTTGTTCAATTTTATCCATCACATCTGGACAGAATCTTCTTTGGCCTTGCTTGACAGGCTTGATGTCTTCTTGAAGATTGAGTTTGTGAACTGCTATTTTGGGGTCTAAGCCTGGCATTTCAGCATAAGACCATGCAAAGCAATCAACGAACTCACGAAGAAAAGCGATATACTCGGGTAACTCATCATCCTTTATATTCTTGCTTATGAATACAGGACGTGGGTTATCTGGTGTTCCCAAGTCTATCTTTTGAACAGGATCTTCTGTTGGAAGGTTCGAAGGTGGTTCCTCCACAATATTTTCGGAGGCTTCCAGCTCAACGAAACCTTCTGGGGTTTCAAGGGCATTTCCAGACCAAGGTTTTGTTCCTTTCCACGGGTCTTCTTGATCGGTAATTTTCCCAAGGCTTGCTATGAGATGATCCCAATCGCCTGTTGAAACCGAGTCGAAGTAGGTTACTTCTTTTGGAGATGAGGGTTCTTCTGGGTCAGAAGTCCACACGTCTGTGCCATCGGACAACTCCTCTTCATTTTCAGAGAAATCGTGCCAATTGGATGAGCTTCCTGGATCTTTGTCAGGTGACTCATCAAAGAGATATCCAGGGAGATCGATGTCTTCATGGATTTGAGATGTTGAGGCTTGGTCTGTATATTGACTTTTAAGCCTTTGTGTCAACTGTCTCAAGGGAGTGTCAGGATCATACCCTAACCCGTGTGAAGACTTTTCTACATAGCCGTAGAGTCTCCAATCTTCCAGCTGGCTTTTGGTCAAGACGGGCCCCAATGGCGTGAGAATACCGCGTCCTTCTCCCAAACCGACTGGGTTTTGAGCGTCATAGCCCATTTTCTTCATAATAGCTTGTGCCACAGAACTGTATAAGGATAGTTGAGGCGTACCTTTATTTTGGAAAGGTTCAAGCATGGAGTTTGATGAAGAAGCATCCGATCTATGGAAGAAGATCGGCTTTTCCTTTGCTGAAGTTGCTGGAACAACGAAGGAAGCTGACGTAGGATCTTCTATGTCAGAAGTTGTCTCCATTGGAGTGAGAGCAGGCTGAACTTGCTGAGTGTCAGCTTGGCTTGACGATGTGTCGTCTTCTGGCTCTGAATCCGAGTCCGTGTCTTGCATGATAGACACGAAAGAGACAACAAATTTGCCCCCAGGCTTTTGTTTTGCCTTCTTCACTTTAGTTGTGATGACCAAAGGCTTTGAAGATTTGAGGGAGATGATGAAGGGAGTTTGCATGCTCTCTTCAGATTTACCGGATGGTTTGTTTTCTTCCGGTGATTGTTGAGGAGCTTTGCCTTTATCTTTCTGGAGATTTTCGGCAAAGGGTGCTGTGTGCTTCTCCTCTTCTTCTTTTTCACCTTCATACATCTGTGAGTCTGCGAAGTGGATTTCTTTACCTTTGAAGGGTTTTCTGTCCGCAAAGACTCGATGTATCATGCCGTCGTCGCCAACAAACTTGATGCATTGATGTAGAGTTGAAGGGACAACACCATTCTCATGGATCCAAGGGCGTCCGAGAAGGATGTTGTAGCATGAAGGGGTCTTTATTGCATACACTGTGACCTCAGAGATAAGATCACCGATCTGCAATTTGAACCTGATTTTGCCGATAGGCCTTTGAGTACTCCCATCGTATCCAAAGATAGATACAGATGTGTGGCTCAGTTTGCTGGGTGGGATGCCCAACTCTTCAAGAGCCAATGTGGAGATGAGGTTGAGTGCAGAACCTGGGTCGATCTGAACTCTATGCATAGGCATTTCCTTGATATACCCTGTGAAGTACAGGGGTCGGTTATGCCTGGTTTCGCCAAGTAGGAGGTCATCCTTTGTGAAGGCGATGGTTGCACTGGCTGCTTTTTTAACCGAGAGGCATTCAATGCATGATCCCTCAGTTTCCTTCTTTTCTCCCTTTGAGGAGGCTTCTGAGTTTTTGACCCGGTAATCCAATTCAATTTGGAGGACTTGCGGGGTATGTTTGTCGACATCCTCATTCAGCTTTTGTAATTCCGAAATGAGATTATCACGAGTGTGCGGAGACATTCGCAACAAATCTAGGATGTGCAGACGTGCAGGTATGTGCTTGAAGTGTTCAATCAAGTCATACTTGAAAGCCTCCTTAGGGCCTGCATGTTCATCATTGTTGCCACTAGGGGCGCTTACAACATCTTTTCCCGAAGGATTTACATATGTAAAGGAAGATTGGTTGTAATTTTTGTGGTAGTCCCGGCCAGAGCGGGTGCCTCTACCAACTTCGAGAGCTTCTTGAGAAGGGTCTTCGTTTGGAAGATTGTCTTCAGGATCAAGAGGCTGTCGTTTTTCATTTGCTGAGGATGTATCAGCAGCAGAGTTACCATCCTCAGTGATTGTGTTGCATGGAGCATTTTCCGGGAACAAGTCCTGAACAGCATCCAGCAATCTTTCTTCTTCGTTGACTAATTCATCGTTCCAAGCATCAATGGCTGGGAATTCTTCAGTCAGGAAGGGTGTGAACTTCGAAGTCAAAGTCTCAGGAGAAGAAACCTGAGAGGGTGTCATCTCAGTGAAAGTCACGTGAGACGAGGTGGCTCCGGAAGATATATTGCTAGGCGTCGCCGGAGTGTAAGTGCTCTCATCAGACGATGCTTCGAAAGAGCTATAATCCCGAATTATCACATTACAGGAAGCTCTGACGGGAGACGTTGCCTGATCGGAGTCAGACTCATCCTCGGATGTGAGAGGATCGTCTACCCAGCAATTTTCTCCATTTTCAGGAGTTAAGGGAGGATGTACCTGGTGGTCTTCAGGGACTTCAGGCTCTGGATTGCGAGGAGGCTCGTTGACGCGTTCTTGCTCTTGTTCTAGAGCGAGTCGCTGCAAGATCCTTGCATATTCTTCAAGATCAGGCATGGGAGCCGGATCTTCCTCTTCACCATCTCTTTGTGGCTCAACATTGTTGATTTCCACTGGAGTAATGAGAGGTGCTGGGTCAGCAGCATTTTCTTGTACAGCTTCTTGGTCTTCTTCATCATCAGACCAGGATCCTTGTGGCTGTAGGGGGTTATACCAGATTACTGGCATAAGATGAGACTCAGGAACCCATTCTTCATCGGAGAGATATTCTCCTGTTTCAAGGGACTCTTCCCACTCATCTGTGTAGTTGGGTTCGAATCCATCATCGGTGTCGCTGGACTCGTATCCATCAATGGAGAATCCAACTACCGAATTGCAAGAGTATGATGCCTCCTGCATGGCTTCTTTGAATTGAGGTGGCATGAAATCACTGAGAGTGAATTTCCTTACCCCCTTTGAAGTCTCTGGAAGGGATGTTTTTGTTACCTCCAGTGAAGCGGTAGAGGAAGCCTCTGCCTTTTCTTTGACCTCTAGTTTTGGCTGGGTCTTCTCTTGCCGTTTGAGCTTGAGGAGATGTTTCCTAGCCTGCCTTCGCTGTTGAGCTGTAGGCTTTGTTTTCACGACCTCCCAATTTTCATCTTCCAGGAGATCGGGATGTACCCATATCGGTTGTCCGTCTGGTGTCGGGTAAGGAACCAGTTTCTCGGACGTTTCGATTGAGTTTATCACCTTGAAGGAAGTAGTGATCTTCTTTTTCGTTGATCTTGATGTTTGTCCACATGTCACCATGTTGACGGAGGCAGACCCATAGTTTTTGTCAAAGGTGATGACTCCGTTTTTCCACATCTCATTTATTTTCTCTCTCACAACGAAGCATTGATTGAGAGGATGCGAGATCATCTGGTGGTATGGACAGTATCGAGGATCGTTGGTTTTGCCAACATCACCCGGTCTCTTTGGTTCAGGCAAGGTGAGCTTGCCGTTTGCCACAAGAGCCCCAAAGATTTCATCAACATCTTCATCAAACGGGTATTTCTTCTCTACTCGTTCTTTGAAAGCGTCTGAGAGTTCAGGTCTCTTACCAACAGCTTTGTTTTCAGCTTTCTTTGGTGGCTGAGGAGCTGACTTGGTCTGCACATTGAGGACCTCTTTCTTCTTTGGTTTAGAGGTTGCAATGGCGGTTGGCTCTTTTCTTGATGATTTCTGACTGTTGAGGTCTTTAATCACCGTTTCAGCTTCCATGGAAGCTTCTAGGAGTTCTCCCAGGTTTTTGATTTGTTGCCGATGATCATGGAGCGGATTCTGGCTCTCATGTTGTTTCGGCAGATGTCGACTAGCGACGCTTGTGGCAATACATCAGAGCATTTGTATGCCATTGCTTTCCACTTGTGAATGAAGTCATATGTTGATTCATTCTCCCCCTGTTTTAGGCTGCACAGCTGAGCCATAGTAGCGGGGTGATCCTCACCTTTGAAGTGAGTCAGGAAGCGTGTCTCTAGCATGGCCCAATTTTGGATTGAGTCCTCCGGCAGAGTGGAGTACCAATCGAAGGCCGTACCTTTTAGGGTACTTGCAAAGAGGCGGATCTTGAGTGCATCTTGATCCGCGATAGCTCCCGTCAGGATCTTGAAGTGGATGACGTGCTGTCTAGCTGATCCTTTCCCCGTATATGTTTGGAGAGTAGGATGCTTAAATATGGTGGGGAACGGGACCGAGTCCATCCATAAGGGATATGGTGGCTTGATCCCATGCTCTTTGAGTATATCCTCTTCTTTTGCTTTGGCGAGGATACCGTCTACGTCCTTTTTGGTAAGGGCGCGTGACTCATTTTCTTCTCTATTTACCTCGTCGTCTTGATGATTCGGAGGAGGTTCATTGTTCGCCTGATTTTGGAAGGCGAGGAGAAGGTTTTCCATCAGAGTTTCAATCCTCTGCTGGCCCTGTTCCAACTGCTGGATGCGGATGATCGCATCTTCTGGAGGTGGATTGCGGGGTGGTGGCTCAGAATTTGTAGCCAAGACATTCATCCTTCGTGATTCGTACGAAGAAACTGTCCTGGTGACTGAGCTGGGGCTCATTCTTTTTGAAGAAGAGCTTGAGGAAGGATCACTCTGCTGTCCTTTGCTTGAAGGAGCAGGGGATTCTTCTGAATGTCTTCTTGTCCTTGAGACGCTGCGGGTCATCGGACGTCGGACATGGATTTTTGTTGCTGATTTTTGGCGCCTTCTGGTTTTTTCCAACCATATGGACGGCAGCAACTTGGTTGGGTCTTTCTTTTTCGACCCATTTGGGAGAGACTTGAAGTGTGGGAGGCTGGGTCCTTTGCTTCTGTAGTCTCTTTTGCCGGTATAACGCGCGGCGGTGTATACGGCGAGCAATTTGAGCCTCGGTCAGCTCTGACTGGGCTTTGACGATGAAGGATGTGCTCCCTCGGGCGCAGCAGCCGAGCCTGTCTTCTCTGTAGCTGGGCAAGGACAGGATGCGAACCCTATCCTTCGCCTGTTGCAGCGAAGCTTTGAATTTTTGAAGTTCAGCCCCTGTAGATATGAAGGGTCGAACTGCAGATTTGTAGGCCTTAGCAGATGCTTGTGGAGGCCTTGTGATGCATGACTTGATTTTGGGCTTGTAGGAACAAGCCGGCTCATGCTGGGTTGACTTGAGAGTCAGGTTTGAGATGGGTCTCTCCTCTTTCATGTAGGCAAGAGGATAGAACTGGTTCTCCTTGAGTGGGGCCAGGAATGCTGGCTTAGTGGATGTCTGGGACCTTCTCTGTTTTGGTGAAGGTCTTGGGGACCAAGTCTTGGAGTAGACCTGGTTGTTTGCAGGTTGAGGCTTCGTGGGGCTGCCACGGGCTTCAGGCCTTCTGGTGCTCGCCTTTGGTGTCACGATAGTGACACGTTGAGAGGCGAGTTTCTGCTTCTTGGAGGGAGCAGTTTGTTCCTCGGGAAGTGGGAATGGTCCCAGTGTCCCGAAGATGATAGTCCGGGGAGTCGAGGTCGACCCGGAGTTCAGAGAGTTGCCGAGGGAGCTGACGCTTCGGCGGCTGATGGGGCACTTGTAGGTGCGCGTGGTTTGCTTCTGTTGAAGCATGATTTGGTGCTTGTTTTCGTCGAAAGTAATGGTTAGTGAAGCTGCCATTGTTAGTTTTTCGAAAATTTCTGAAACAAGACCACATCCATTAGTAATCACAAGAATATAATGATCATAAATGGGAAGTTCTATGGTTTCGTCTTTTCAAATTGCTCGAGGTAGATGACCCAAGCAATATGAGGAAGGCAAAACGCCATAGAAGGTACAATTGTTCTGATCGCAGGTATGGTAAGCCCGGAATGGGCATCCCAGTGACTGCTAGAAGCAATTGTGAACTTAAATTCGACTTATCGAGAAGCAGAGCTTGCTCGAGGTAAGAAGAATATAAAGTTGGAGTTTACAGATGTGCCGGTCGCAATACAGTAGACCCTGAAAGGGCGTACTAGTACCGCTAGACACAAATGTTTTGAGACCGCATCCATGAGATGAGATTCTCTGTTTTGAAAGGTCAAGATTGGATTCATCAAAGAGAGCAGATGGTATTCCAATCTGAACACGGGCTCAGCGATTTCCGCGAGCGCCAGTGCTCAGAAAGAAATGAACCATAATTTCTCGGATCTGAATCTAAAAATGACGAGTTTTTTTTGAAAGGCCAATATCGGGTTCATCAAAGAGAGCAAAAGGTACTCCAATCTGAACACGGGCTCAGCGATTTCCGCGAGCGCCAGTGCTCAGAAAGAAGAAGACCAAGATTTCTCCAATCTAAACCCAAAATGACGGAAGTTTTTTTTTTTTTTTTGAAGATTTTTGAAGATTTTTTTTTTTTTTTTTAAATCTTTTTTTTTATTTTTTTTTATTTATTTTTTATATATTTTTTTTTAAGATTTTTTTTTGAAAATTTTTTTTTATTTTTTATTTTTTATTTTAAAATTTTTATTTATTTTTTTTTAAATTTATTTATCATTATTTTTTTTTATTTATTTAAAAGACGAGAGAGTACACATAGGCCTCCTAACCCGGTCTTATGAAATCTTGATTGATAGAATTGCCCCCAGGTAAGGGTAGGATTACTTAATGAACCCGTTTGGAGGACCCTTGCCTAGAACAGTCAAGCTGTCTCCACACTCTGGACAAGGCTTTTCTTTGAATCAACCATGATCAAAGAACACAGTTGGTTTAACCTTAGTGGTCTATGTCTTTTTTTTATATATATATATAATTTTTTTTTTATTTTTATGAATTCATCGAAGAGAAACAATGGCCCAAAACCTTAGTCGAACAGGCTCAACATTTCTGCAAGCGCGATGAACGATAGGAACGGATCAAGGTTTCTCAATTTTGAATCCAAATTGAGAAATCTAAAATTTTTTCTTACTTTTTTTTTTACTTTTTTTTTATATATATATATATATTTTTTTTTGATTTTTAATGAACTCATCGAAGAGAAACCATGGCCCAAAACCTTAGTCGAACAGGCTCAACATTTCTGCAAGCGCGATGAACGATAGGAACGGATCAAGGTTTCTCAATTTTGAATCCAAATTGAGAAATCTGATTTTTTTGTTTTTCTTTTTTTTTTTTTTGATATATATATATTATTTTTTTTTTATTTTTAATGAACTCATCGAAGAGAAACCATGGCCCAAAACCTTAGTCGAACAGGCTCAACATTTCTGCAAGCGCGATGAACGATAGGAACGGATCAAGGTTTCTCAATTTTGAATCCAAATTGAGAAATCTGATTTTTTTGTTTTTCTTTTTTTTTTTTGAAAAGAGAAAGAGTGGAAATAAATTCAAAGAATTAAAAATTTCCAAACAAAAAATCTCATCTCATTTTTTTTTTATGCGGAATTCAACATAGGCCACCAATTATAAAGTAGCCAAGGAATCGAGAAAAGAAATATAAGCATAGAGCAAAATATATGATATGCAAATATTTCATTTCTAGCATCGTGTTCTCAAATAAACGAGTCCCACCGGGTGATGCCAGCTTGATGGACCGCGCTCCTGCTTGGTTCTACCGAGGTCGGCGGACGTGGGAGTCCGTCGGGTCCGACCCTTTCGTAACCGGGGGGCAAGGGCGTGCATCAACATTTCTTTTTTTGTGGGTGTGCCAGATTTTTTATTTTTACTTGGAATTGCAAGTGGTGATCCGGAGATCAACCTTCGCAAGTAAAAAGGAAATCAACTTCTTTCAAGTTTTCCATTGCACATATATTTAAGAAAAGAGACATTTTCTTGGTTTGCCGTGAAAGGCGATATTTTTGGCATTTATAGCCGATTTTGGCGTTTATAGCCGATTTTTGGCGTTTATAGCCGATTTTGGCGTTTATAGCCGATTTACAATCCTTATCAACAATGAAAGACAAGAATTGTGATTTTTGTCTCTTTTAAAAAAATACAAACTACAATGAAAAGCAAGAAAAGGAGGATCTAACTTCTCAGGAGATTGTGGAGGACTCGTTTAGATTGACGGTCGCAAGCCATATGTGGGCTTCGCCATCATCCATGCAGATGAGAACAGAGGATGCTATTGATTCGCTTGGCTTGGCTATAACCTCAGGTTTTTAGAGGACAAAGACCAAAGGAAGGTCCTATGTCCAATAAAAAGCCGAGTAGACGGGCTGAAAAGCCACATCTAAGCCATTGGAGGCAGGAGGAGAAGGCAAGGACCTTGGGGGGGGGTACCCCCCAAGGGACTTTTGTCACCTTATTGCGGTGGCCGGTGTAGAATTTCCGCAGAGTTTTCTCTCTTTTTCCTTTCTCTGGATTTCTGTCTGCTGTCTGTGCTTTTTTCTCTGATGTTTCTGATGTCCGTCTGCTGTCTTTTCTTCTTGGAGAGCTCTCCTATTTATAGGCTTTTAGGTAGCCTTTTAGGTGGGTTTATGGGCTTTTATTGTCATTAAGCCGCATAATGGGAGGAGTTACAAAATTGAATTGTTTATTTTGTAACTCCTTTTTCTTGGCTTCTGATTGGCCGGAGGAGATTGAGGGCATTTAATCGCCTTTAATCGCCATGATGGGAGGAGTTTCATGGGTTAAATGCCATGAATCTCTTGACTTGTAACTCCCGAATGCTTGCTTCTGATTGGGCCGTCCAAAGAAATGGATTAATGACTGTAATAAAGTTAGTCAATTAATCGCATTAAGTGGTCGCCGAGCAGCTGAAGAGTCGCGGGCCGTGCCACGTCTTTTGGGATTCTTCTGTTGATGATCATCGATGGATCTTCATGTAGATCGACATCAGATGATCATGTAATTTCAGGTGTTTGTTGCCAACAGCGGGTCGGTGCCATCTGTCCTGTCGATTTCTTGATCGGTCGGGTGGAAAGCACACTTTTTTGGTTGACCGGGTGACGATCAATACTGTCTTCGATGCTTTTGATGATTTACCCGTGTTTGGACGGATGTCAGAGGACTTGGTGTCTCAAAAGCATGAATTTTGGAAAGTACCAGAGGCTGGGCTCCTCGAATCACGAAAAAAACGGCGAAAACCGGGGTTTCCGGGGCTTTCCCGGCTACCCCGGGGTCCATGGTCGCCGGCGACCCTGGCCCAGGGTCGCGGGGGTCTGCGACCCTGGGGGGGTTTTCCCCCTTTCGTGTCCCGTTTTGCGTCCGTTTTTGCTTTTTTTTTATTCTTTTTTCTTCTGTACTTTTCCTTGACATTTTGACCATTTATTGGCCTGATTTCTTTGTAGGAAACCTGATGAGAATCCTTGCATTTTATTTTGCAAAGTTTCCATTTCCTGAGAAAGCCGAAGACTTTGTCGCGCAGAGCTGCCGATTTTCCGTCAGAAGCTGAAACTGGGCCAAACAATGTCGGAATGACCTGAAATTTGGTGTGAAGCCTCCTGAACAATAAATAAGACCAACCATAGGCTTTTGTTTGAGTTTTGAAGCCGTTTGGGGTCCTATCACCAGTAGACTTGCTTTTTGTCGCGATGAAGATGTCGCGGTTTGATGTGCGGTCAACCGATGTCTGATTGACTTGAAATTTGACAGGGAACCTATTGGGGTCATTTTAAGATGATCCATAGGCTCTGTCTTGGAAACCATGGTCCCGGAGAGCTTTGTCGCCGAGAGCTCCTTTTCAGCTGTCGGAGAAGCGAAGTTAGGCCAAATGATTTTGAAATGGCCCGAAACTTCTTGTGTACTCCTCTTTTGGCTGTCTGGAAGAATCTTGCAGTTTTTGTTTGATTCTGACAAGATTTGATTTTTGGAAGCAGCATTGCCTATTTATGGCAGGTTGCGACTTCATGTAGCTCTTTGGATCTTGAAGAGGCAAAGTGACATTTTTTGGTGTCAACAAGTATCAAAAAGAGAAACATTCTATAGATAGGCCCCAAATGTTAGTTTCAAGTTTAATACAAAAGTCAAGTTAGCCAATAACTACAATTTCCCAAAAAGAATAAGCCAACAATGGCTACAACAAAATCCCAAAATATAATCTATCCAAAAAGGTGATCAAAGCTCTGAAATCAACCCGACGTCTAAGCGACATCATCAGGCTGCCACTCACGTTCTACAAGATCTATTGGTTCCGCCTCAAAGTGCGCCTCAACGGCAAGGGGCTCAACATCTGGCACCAAACAAAAAGGGCCAGACACGACAGTCTGGCAAGCAAATATCACAAATAATAGGGTGATAGATAGAGTAAAACATTCCATAAATGTGAACCACGATTAAATCTTAATAATAGAAATGACGAGATAAAAATCAATTTCTTAAATATTAAAGAATCAAAGACTATAATAAGTGAAGTAAACAAGAACCATAAATTAAAACATCAGACGTATAAAACATTGGCAAACCACGTATAGCTAAATTCTCCTGTTACCGAAGTAATGGGAGCAGACAGAAACCGTAGCCACAAATCGTGGACCGGAACGAACAAAGTCGTTATCAAACATAACCGTAGCCACAACACGTGGGACCAGGAATAAAACCATTGCCATGGTCGGTACAGACAGAATCCAAGCTGCAGCTGGCAGATAATTTAAAGATCCTAAGCCGGGTGATCAGCCCGACAAGGTGACCTAAGCTTAGCGGTGCCATTAGAGTAAAAGTTTGAAACCTCGAAGTAATATAAATCCGTTCATAAAGTTATGTTTCCCAAAATCGATAAGAAAACTACTCCGAACAAATACATATCTCACATATTGACGAATCCGAGCAAAATAGATGAGTAGTCTTATCAATGACCATAAATGTGGTAAACCACCCCAAAGCATTCAAAAGATTTATAATTGAATCCGGACAAAACCTTTTTACATGGATTGAGTGTATGATGATTCAACAGTCTAATGCGAGTCGTCTTGATATACATTTGACCCACTATTGTCATCAATTAATAGGAATTTGGTGCCACAGAAGATCATTGACAATAAAAAGGGATGAAATGTACATTCAGACTTGGAAGGTTTCCCAAATGGTTTTGTTCTTAATTCAAACCAATTTACATAATGGTTCAAGGATTGTAAATGGGCTGAATGGGCTTCAAATATAGAAAAGGGATTGGGCTGAATTGGGCTTGAAAAAGGGTTTGAAGTGGACCTGAACAATAATCGAATAAATCCCCTTTTAAAAACTAGTTTAATCCTTTTTGAATCAGGCCCACATCTGGCCTTAACCCAAGCTCAAAACAGTCCAAAAAATTGGCCCAGAACAGTCCTTGAAATGGCCCGAGATCAGATCTTGTAACAGGCCCAAAACAGTCCTCAAATGGGCCCAAACAGTTCTTAAGATGGACCCAGAACCAGACCCTAAAACAGGCCCCCTGGCTGGATTGGGCTCGCTCGAGCGACCCATGGTCCACTCGAGCGAAGCCCAGACAGAACCTGGGTCGCTCGAGCGAGGGCCAGGCAGAACCTGGTCTGCTCGAGCGGCCCACTGGGTCGCTCGAGTGGACTGGGCTCTGTCCAGTCCGGCTCAGCTGGGTCCTTTTTCCTCTTTTTGAAATATTTTTCATTCCTTTTCTTTCCCCTTCTTTCATACACATTTTCAAGATTAATTGGGCCCTTTCTTGACCTCCTCAACTCATCAAATCATCATCCATTAATCATTCCAATTAACCAAACACAACACTTTTAAATCAAAGATTTCCTCCATTCTTTGAACACAAACACTTAACATAAAGAAGGCTAAATTTCAAGATGACCAAAGTGCAAACAAACTTCCAATTCATTGTAAAACAATAACATAAGTGGAATCAAACATAACATTACTCCATTTATCGAAAACAAATCTATGAATCATGAAGAGATTAGAACATAGAAAGAAAAGCCATGAAATGAAACTAAATAAATAGAATCATCATATTAATTGTAGAGTCCACTTGCCTCAAGCTAAGATGAGAGCTAAGATACTCTTCAAACAATCATCTAGGGCCTCAAGCTCCCAATCTACAAAAACCCCCAAAAGTTTCCCAAGAAGAATGCTAAAAATCAATCTTTTGTAAATCTCCAAGGAAAACTCTTGCATGTGTGATGAAAACACTCTAAATGGAGAAGAAAACAAAGATTTCGAGATTGAAAAGCCATTGCTAACCTTGAAGAGCTCAAACAACGAAAAGAGGCTTGAAAGAGAGCCTTGCCCTAGCTCAAATTCTTTGAAAAACACATCTTTGGAAAGCTTGAAGAGGGAGGAAAAACTCTAGGAGATTAATCCTTCAAGAAACCTTCAAGAGTTAGGTGTTCTAGAGGAGAGAGGAAGTTGCTGTTAACACTAAAAATGCCACTTTGCTTCTTCAAGAGCCAGAAAACTGCATGAAGTCGCAACCTGCCATAAATAGGCAATGCTACTTACAAAAAAAATCAAATCTTGTCAGAATCAAACAAAAACTGCAAGATCCTTCAAGATAGCCAAAAGAGGAATACACAAGAAGTTACGGGCCATTTTAAAATCATTTGGCCTAACTTCGCTTCTCCGGTAGCTGAAAAGGAGCTCCCGGCGGCAAAAGCATCGGAGACACCAAATCTTCGATCAGAGCCGATGGATGATCTCAAAATACATCCAAAAGGCTCCACGTCAAGTTCCGAATCAAACCAACAACGTTTGACCCTACATTAACCCTTGAACAGCTAAATCAAGCCTCTCGGAGGGGAGAACCTCCGAGGCCATTACTCATCAGATAGAGCAGATGGACGGCTTCAAAGTGCTTACAAAGGGCTACACGTCAAATTTCAGGTCATTTTGACAACGTTTGACCAGACTTTGACGCTCGGAAGCCAAATTAGGCCTCTCGGTGGCGAAGCTCCTCGGGACCATGGTTTCCAAGACAGAGCCTGTGGATCATCTTAAAATGACTCCAATAGGTTACTTGTCAAATCTCAAGTCAATCGGACATCGGTTGACCGCACATCAAGCCGCGACATCTTCATCACGATAAAAAAGAAGTCTACTGGTGATAGGACCCCAAACGGCTTCAAAACTCAAACAAAAGCCTACGATTGGTCTTATTTATTGCTCAGGAGGCTTCACCTAAAATTTCAGGTCATTCCGACATTGTTTGACCCATTTTAGCTTCTGACGGAAAATTGGCAGCTCTGCGGGACAAAGTCTTCGGCTTTCTCAAAAAATTAGAAACTTTGCAAAATAAAATGCAAGGATTCTCATCAGGTTTTCTACAGGGAAATCAGGCCAATAAATGATAAAAAACTGTCAAGGAAAAATACAGAAGAAAAAAGAATAAAAAAACAGTAAAAACGGACACAAAACGGGACAAAAGAGGGGAAACCCCCCTAGGGTCGCAGACCCCTGCGACCCTGGGGCCCGGGATCGCTGGGAGGGCCCCGGAAACCCCATTTTTCGCCGCTTTTTCACGATTCGAAGCGTCCGGCCTTTGGTATTTTCCAAAATTCATACTTTTGAGACACATAATCCTCTGACATCCGTCAAAATCACGGGTCAATCATCAAGAGTATCGAAATCAACATTGATCAGCCAACCGGTCAACCAAAAAAGTGTGCTTTCTACTCGACCGATCGAGAAACCGACAGGACCGATGACACCGACCCGCTGTTGGCAACCAATACCTGAAGTTACGTAGTCATCTGATGTCGATCTACATGAAGATCCATCGTTGATCATCGCCAGAAGAATCCCAAAGGACGCGGCACGGCCCGCGACTCTTCAACTGCTCGGCGACCACTTAATGCGATTAATTGACTGGCTTTATTGCAGTCATTAATCCATTTCTTTGGATGGCCCAATCAGAAGCAAGCATCCGGGAGTTACAAGTCAAGAGATTCATGACATTTAAACCATGAAACTCCTCCCATCATGGCGATTAAAGGCGATTAAATGCCCTTAATCTCATTCGGCCAATCAGAAGCCAAGAAAAAGGAGTTACAAAATAAAGGAATTAAATCATGTAACTCCTTCCATTATGCGGCTTAATGAAAATAAAAGCCCATAAACCCTCCTAAATGGCTACCAAAAAGCCTATAAATAGGAGAGCACTCCAAAGGAATCCAGATTGGAAAAAAAAAAGAAGACAGATCCCAGATCAGAAAAAAGCACAGACAACAGCACAAGAGACTGCAGAAAATCCGAAAACTCAGACAGAAATAGGCATCAGAAATCTAAAAGAGAAAACTCTGCGGAAGTTCTACACCGACCACCACTACAAGGTGACAAAAGTCACTTGGGTGGTACCCCCCCCCCAAGGTCCTTGCCTTCTCCTTCTGCCTTCAATGGCTTAGACGTGGCTTTTCAGCCCGTCTACTTAGCTTTTTATTGGACATAGGACCTCCTCTTAGTCTTTGTCCTCTAAAAACCTGAGGTTATAGCCAAGCCAAGCGAATCAATAGCATCCTTTGTTCTCATCTGCATGGATGATGGCGAAGTCCACATATGGCTTGCGACCGTCAATCTGAACGGGTCCCCCACAATCTCCTGAGAAGTTAGATCCTTCTTTTCTTGCTTTTTATTGTAGTTTGAATTTTTCTAAAAGAGACAAAAATCACAACTCTTGTCTTTCATTATTGATAAGAATTGTAAATCGGCTATAAACGCCAAAATCGGCTATAAATGCCAAAAAATCGCCTTTCACGCTAAATCAAGAAAATGTCTCTTTTCTTAAATATATGTGCAATGGAAAACTTGAAAGAAGTTGATTTCCTTTTTACTTGCGAAGGTCGATCTCCGGATCACCACTTGTAATTCAAAGTAAAATAGAAAATCTGGCACACCCACATAAAAAAATGTTGATGCTCGCCTCTGCCCCCCGGTTACGAAAGGGTCGTATCCAAACGGACTCCCACGTCCGCCGACCCCGGTAGAACCGGGCAGAATGGCGCTGTTCCATCAAGCTGGCTCCACCCGGTAGGACCCATTCATTTGAGAACACGATGCTAGAAATGAAATATTTGCATATCATATCTTTTGCTCTATGCTACTTTCTAATTGGTGGCCTTTGTTGGATTCCGCATCTAAAAAAAATGAGATGAGATATTTTGGAAATTTCTAATTCTTTGAATTTATTTTCACTCTTTCTCTTTTCAAAAAAATAAAGAATAAAAAATCAGTTTTTTCAGTTTGAATTCAAAATTGAGAAACCTTGATCCTTTCCTATCGTTCATCGTGCTTGCAGGAATGTTAAGCCTGTTCGACTAAGGTTTTGGGCCATCATTTCTCTTCGATGAGTTCATTAAAGATCTGAAAAAAAAAAACAAAAATTCAGATTTTTCATTTTGGATTCAAAATTGAGAAACCTTGATCCTTTCCAATCGTTCATCGTGCTTGCAGAAATGTTGAGCCTGTTCGACTAAGGTTTTGGGCCATCGTTTCTCTTCGATGAGTTCATTAAAGATCTAAACAAAAAAACAAAAAAAAAAATAGATTTTTCATTTTGGATTCAAAATTGAGAAACCTTGATCCTTTCCTATCGTTCATCGCGCTTGTAGGAATGTTGAGCCTGTTCGACTAAGGTTTTGGGCCATCGTTTCTCTTCGATGAGTTCATTAGGGATGTAAAAAAATTAAAAATTAAAAATTAAAAAAAAACAAAAAATTAGATTTTTCGTTTTGGATTCAAAATTGAGAAACCTTGATCCTTTCCTATCGTTCATCGCGCTTGCAGAAATGTTGAGCCTGTTCGACTAAGGTTTTGGGCCATCGTTTCTCTTCGATGAGTTCATTAGAAAAAAAAAAACAAAGAAAAAACAAAGAAATCAGATTTTTCATTTTGGATTCAAAACTGAGAAACCTTGATCCTTTCCTATCGTTCATCGCGCTTGCAGAAATATTGAGCCTGTTCGACTAAGGTTTTCGACCATCGTTTCTCTTTGATGAGTTCATTAGAAAAAAAAATCAGATTTTTCATATTGGATTCAAAATTGAGAACCTTGATCCTTTCCTATCGTTCATCGCGCTTGCAGAAATGTTGAGCCTGTTCGACTAAGGTTTTGGGCCATCATTTCTCTTCGATGAGTTCATTAAAGATCTAAAATATATATATATATAAAAGACATAGAACACTAAGGTTAAACCAACTGCATTCTTTGATCATGGTTGATTCAAGAAAAGCCTTGTCCAGAGTGTGGAGACAGCTTGACTGTTTTAGGCAAGGGTCCTCCAAACGGGTTCATTAAGTAATCCTACCCTTACCTGGGGGCAATTCTATCAATCGAGATTTCATAAGACCGGGTTAAGAGGCCTATGTGTACTCTCTCGTCTTTTAAATAAACTTTTTTCAAAATAAAAAATTTTAAAATAAAAAATAAAATTTTTTTTAAAAAAAAAATCTTAAATAATAAATAAATTAAAAGATTTTAAAAAAAATATTGAAAAAAAAATCTTAAAAAAAAAAAGCTTCCGTCATTTTGGGTTTAGATTGGAGAAATTTTGGTCTCCTCCTTTCTGAGCATTGGTGCTCGCGGAAATCACTGAGCCCCTATTCAGATCGGAGTACCTTTTGCTCTCTTTGATGAACCCGATATTGGCCTTTCAAAAAAAAAAAAAACTCGTCATTTTTGGATTCAGATCCGAGAAATTATGGTTCATTTCCTTCTGAGTACTGGCGCTTGCGGAAATCGCTGAGATCGTATTTGGATCGGAATACCATCTGCTCTCTTTGATGAATCCAATCTTGACCTTTCAAAATAGAGAATCTCATCTCATGGATGCGGTCTCAAAACATTTGTGTCTAGCGGTACTAGTACGCCCTTTCAGGGTCTACTGTTTTCGCGATCGGCACATTTTTAACTCTAACTTTATATTCTTCTTACCTCGAGTAAGCTCTGCTTCTCGATAAGTCGAATTAAAGTTCACAATTGCTTCTAGCAGTCACTGGGATGCTCATTTTGGGCTTACCATACCTGCGATCAGAATAATTGTACCCTCTATGCCTTTTTGCCTTGTTCATATTGCTTGGGTCATATCCCTCTAGCGATTTGAAAAGACAAAACCATAGAACTTCTCATTTATGATCATTATATTCTTGTGATTACTAATGGATGTGGTCTTGTTTCAGAAACTTTTCGAAAACTAACAATGGCAGCTTCACCAACCATTACCTTCGACGAGAACAAGCACCAACTTATGCTTCAATAGAAGCAAACCATGCGCACCTACAAGCTCCCTATAAGCTGCCGAAGCGTCAACTCCGTCGGCAACTCTCTGAACTCCGGGTCGACCTCGACTCCCCGGACTATTGTCTTTGGGACGCTGGGACCATTCCCACTTCCCGAAGAACAAACTGCTCCTTCTAAGAAGCAGAAACTCGCTTCTCAATGTGTCACTACCGTGACACCAAAAGCGAGCACCAGAAGGCTGGAAGCCCGTGGCAGCCCCACGAAGCCTCGACCCACAAACGACCAGGTCTATCCCAAGACTTGGTCCCCAAGACCTTCACCTAAACAAAGAAGGTCCCAAACATCCGCCAAGCCAGCATTCCTGGCCCCACTTAAGGAGAACCGGTTCTACCCTCTTGCTTACATGAAAGAGGAGAGACCCATCTCCAACCTGACTCCCAAGTCAACCCAGCATGACCCGGCTTATTCCTACAAGCCCAAAATCAAGTCATGCATCACAAGGCCTCTGCAAGCACCTGCTAAGGCCCACAAACCTGCAGTTCGACCCTTCATCTCTACAAGGGCCGAACTCCAAAAATTCAAAGCTTCGCTGCAACAGGTGAAGGACCGGGTTCGCATCCTGTACTTGCCCAACTATAAAGAAGACAGGTTCGGCTGCTGCGCCCGAGGGAGCACATCCTTCGTTGTCAAGGCCCAGCCAGAGCTGACCGAAACTCAAATTGCTCGTCACATATGACGTCGTTCGTCGTATCGACAAAAGAGATTAGAAAAGCAAAGGATCCAGTCTCCTACACTTCAAGTCTCTCCCAAATGGGTCGAAAAAGAAAGACCCAACCAAGTTGCTGCCGTCCATATGGTTGGAAAAACCAGAAGACGGCAAAAGTCAGCAACAAAAATCCATGTCCGACATCCGGTGACTCGCAGCGTCTCTAGGACAATAAGACATTCAGAAGAGTCCCCTGCTCCTTCAAGCAAAGGACGGCAGAGTGATCCTTCCTCAAGCTCTTCATCAAAAAGAATGAGCCCCAGCTCAATCACCAGGACAGTTTCTTCGTTTGAATCCCAAGGGATGAACGTCCTGGCTACAAATTCTGAGCCACCACCTCGCAATCCACCTCAAGACGATGCGATCACACGCATCCAACAGTTGGAACAAGGCCAACAGAGGATTGAAACTCTAATGGAAAACCTTCTCCTCGCCTTCCAAAATCAGGCGAACAATGAACCTCCTCTGAATCATCAAGACGATGAGGTAAATGGAGAAGAAAATGAGTCACGTGCCCTTACCAAAAAGGACGTAGACAGTATCCTCGCCAAAGCAAAAGAAGAGGATATACTCAAAGAACATGGGATCAAGCCACCATATCCCTTATGGATGGACTCGGTCCCATTCCCCACAAAATTCAAGCATCCTACTCTCCAAACATATACGGGGAAAAGATCAGCCAGACAACACGTCATCCACTTCAAGATCTTGACGGGAGCTATCGCGGATCAAGATCCACTCAAGATCCGCCTCTTTGCAAGTACCCTAAAAGGTACGGCCTTCGATTAGTACTCCACTCTGCCGGAGGACTCCATCCAAAACTGGGCCATGCTAGAGACACGCTTCCTGACTCACTTCAAAGGTGAGGATCATCCCGCAACAATGGCTCAGTTGTGCAGCCTAAAACAGGGGGAGAATGAGTCAACATATGACTTCATTCACAAGTGGAAAGCAATGGCATACATATGCTCTGATGTATTGCCACAAGCGTCGCTAGTCGAAATTTGCCGAAACAACATGAGAGCCAGAATCCGCTCAATGATCATTGACAACAAATCAAAGAACCTGGGAGAACCCATGGAAGCTTCCATGGAAGCTGAAACGGGTTTAAAGACCTCAACAGTCAGAAATCATCAAGAAAAGAGCCAACCGTCATTGCAACCTCTAAGCCAAAGAAGAAAGAGGTCCTCAATGTGCAGACCAAGTCGGCTCCTCAGCCACCAAAGAAAGCTGAAAACAAAGCTGCTGGTAAGAGACCTGAACTCTCTGATGCCTTCAAAGAACGAGTAAAGAAGAAGTACCCGTTTGATAAAGATGTTGATGAAATCTTCGGGGCTCTTGTGGCAAACGGCAAGCTCACCTTGCCTGAACCTAAAAGACTGGGTGATATTGGCAAAACCAACGATCCTCGGTACTGTCCATACCATCAGATGATCTCGCATCCTCTCAATCAATGCTTCATTGTGAGAGAGAAAATAAACGAGATGTGGAAAAACGGAGTCATCACCTTTGACAAAAACTATGGGTCTGCCTCCGTCAACATGGTGACATGTGGACAAACATCAAAATCACCGAAGAATAAGATCACTACTTCCTTCAAGGTGATAGACACAGTTCAAGTGTTCGAAGAACTGGTTCCTTACCCGACACCAAACGGACAACCCATATGGCTACATCCCGATCTCCTAGAAGATGAAAATTGGGAGGTTGTGAAAACAAGGCCTACAGCTCAACAGCGAAGGCAGGCTAGGAAACATCTCCTCAAGCTCAAACGGCAAGAGAAAACCCATGCAAAACAAGAAGTCAAAGAAAAGGCAGAGGCTTCCTCTACCGCTTCACTAGAGGCAACAAAAACGTCCCTTCCAGAGACTTCAAAGGGGGTAAGAAAATTCACTCTCAGTGATTTCATGCCGCCTTAATTCAAAGAAGCCACGCAGGAGGCATCATACTCTTGCAATTCGGTAGTTGGATTCTCCATTGATGGATACGAGTCCAACGACATCGATGATGGATTCTAATCCAACTACACCGACGAGTGGGAGGAGTCCCTTGAAACAGGAGAATATCTCTCCGATGAAGAATGGGTTCTTGAGACTCATCTTATGCCAGTAATCTGGTATAACCCCCTACAGCCACAAGGATCCTGGTCTGATGATGAAGAAGACCAAGAGGCTGTACAAGAAAATGCAGCTGACCCAGCACCTCTCATTGCTCCAGTGGAAATCAACCATGTTGAGCCACAAAGAGCTGATGAAGAAGAAGATTTGGCTTCAATGCCTAATCTTGAAGAATATGCAAGGATCTTGCAGCGTCTTGCTCTAGAACAAGAGCAAGACCACGTCATCGAGATTCCTCGCAATCCAGAGCCTGAAGTCCATGAAGACCATCAGGTACATCCTCCCTTAACTCCTGAAAATGGTGAAAATTGCTGGACAGACAATCCTCTTACATCCGAGGATGAGTCTGACTCCGATTAGACAATGTCTCCTGTCAGAGCTTCTCGTAATGTGATAATTCGGGACTATAGCTCTTCTGAAGCATCGTCTAATGAGATCACTTACACTCTGGCAACGCCTAGCAGTATATCTTCTGGAGCCACCTCATCTCACGTGACTTTCACTGAGACGAGACCCTCTCAGGTTTCTTCTCCTGAGACTGTGACTTCAAAGTTTACAGCCTTCCTGACTGAAGAATCCCCAGCTATTGATGCTTGGGACGATGAATTGGTCAACGAAGAAGAAAGGTTGCTGGATGCTGTTCAGGACTTGTTCCCGAAAAATGCTCCATGCAACACAATCACTGAGGCTGGCAACTCTGCTGCTGATACATCCTCAGTAAATGAAAAATGACAGCCTCTTGATCCTGAAGACAATCTTCCAAACGAAGACCCTTCTCAAGAAGCTCTCAAAGTTGTAGAGGCACCCGCTCTGGCCGAGACTACCATAAAAATTACAACCAATCTTCCTTTACATATGTAAATCCTTTGGGAAAAGATATTGTAAGCGCCCCTAGTGGCAACAATGATGAACATGCAGGCCCTAAGGAGGCTTTCAAGTATGATTTGATTGAACACTTCAAGTACATACATGCACGTCTGCACATCCTAGATTTATTGCGAATGTCTCCGCACACTCGTGATAATCTCATTTCAGAATTACAAAAGCTGAATGAGGATGTCGACAAACATGCCCTGCAAGTCCTCCAAATTGAAATGGATTACCGGGTCAAAAACTCAGAAGCTTCCTCAAGGGGAGAAAAGAAGAAAACTGAGGGATCATGCATTGAATGCCTCTCAGTTAAAAAAGCAGCCAGTGCAACCATCGCCTTCACAAAGGTTGATCTCCTACTTGGCGAAACAAGGCACAACCGACCCCTGTACTTCACAGGGTACATCAAGGAAATGCCTATGCATAGAGTTCAGATCGACCCAGGTTCTGCACTCAACCTCATCTCCACTTCGGCTCTCGAAGAGTTGGGCATCCCACCCAGCAAACTGAGCCACACATCTGTATCTATCTTCAGATAGATGGGAGTACTCAAAGGCCTATCTACAAAATCAGATTCAAGTTGCAGATTGGTGATCTTATCTCTGAGGTCACAGTGTATGCAATAAAAACCCCTTCATAGTACAACATCCTTCTCGAACGCCCTTGGATCCACGAGAATGGTGTTGTCCCTTCAACTTTACATCAATGCATCAAGTTTGTTGGCAACGACGGCATGATACATCGAGTCTGTGTGGACAGAAAACCCTTCAAAGGCAAAGAAGTCTACTTCGCAAACTCACAAATGAATGAAGGTGAAAAAGAAGAAGAGGAGACACACACAACACCCTTTGCCGAAAATCTCCAGAAAGATAAAGGCAAGGCTCCTCAACAATCACCGGAAGAGAACAAAACCATCCGGTAAATTCGAAGAGAGCATTCAAACTCCCTTCATCATCCCCCTTAAACCTTCAAAGCCTTTGGTCTTCACAACTAAAGTGAAGAAGGCAAAGCAAAGGCCTAGGGGCAAATTTGTTGTCTCTTTCGTGTCTATCATGCAAGACACAGATAAGAATTCAAAGCCAGAAGATGACACATCATCAAGCCAAGCCGACACTCAGCAAGTTCAGCCTGCTCTTACTCTAATGGAGACAACTTCTGACATAGAAGATCCTACATCAGCTTCCTTCGTTGTTCCAGCAACTTTAGCAAAGGAAAAGCCGATCTTCTTCCATAGATCGGATGCTTCTTTATCAAACTCCATGCTTGAACCTTTCCAAAATGAAGGTATGCCTCAACTATCCTTATATAGTCCTGTGGCACAAGCTATTATAAAGAAAATAGGCTATGACGCTCAAAACCCAGTCGGTTTGGGAGAAGGACGCGGTATCTCATGCCATTGGGGCCCGTCTTGACCAAAAGCCAGCTGAAAGATTGGAGACTCTACGGCAATGTTGAAAAGTCTTCGCACGGGCTAGGGTACGATCCCGACACTCCTTTGAGACAGTTGACATAAAGGCTTAAAAGTCAATTTACTGACCAAGCCTCAACATCTCAAGTCCATGAAGACATCGATCTCCCTCGATATCTCTTAGATGAGTCACCTGACAAAGATCTAGGAAGCTCATCCAATTGGTACGATTTCTCTGACGATGAAGAAGAATTGTCCGATGGCACAGACGTGTGGTCTTCTGACCTAGAAGAACCCTCACCTCCAAAAGAAGTAGCTTACTTTGACCCGGTTTCAACAGGCGATTGGGATCATCTCATAGCAAGCCTTGGAAAAATTCCCGATCAAGAAGACCAGTGGAAAGGAACAAAGTCTTGGTCTGGAAATGCCTTTGAAACCCCAGAAGGTTTCGTTGAGCTGGAAGCCTCCGAAAATATTGTGGAGGAACCATCTTCGAACCTTCCAACAGAAGATCCTGTTCAAAAGATAGACTTGGGAACACCAGATAACCCACGTCCTATATTCATAAGCAAGAATATAAAGGATGATGAGTTACCAGAGTATATCGCCTTTCTTCGTGAGTTCGTTGATTGCTTTGCATGGTCTTATGCTGAAATGCCTGATTTAGACCCCAAAATAGTGGTCCACAAACTCAATCTTCAAGAAGACATCAAGCCTGTTGTAAGACCTCGACCCCCAATTTCTCTGTTTAGTATTGTTTTAATCGTGGTTTAACCTTTTAAGCGAGAGTTGAGTTGGTTTGACTTTGTCTTTGAGTTTGATTAGATTTTTCATAGCCTTGGAGTTCTTGAAGACCATTGACTTTAGTTTGACCCGGTCTTTGTAAAATGTATTTTTGTGAGAAATTATTCTTATTTTGGAAAAATTACAAAATTTGCTCCTTTTGACTCATTTTATTGAGTTTAACAACTTTCATGTTTTGACCATTATGATTTGATGATCAGAAAATGCGTTTTTCGAGAAAAAAGGGCAAAACTGACTTTTCACACTAAATCTGTCCATGAATTTCGAAAATTTCAAAAATTGGGGAAACTATACTTTTCCGGAGGTAGAAATTTCGCTGAACATTTTTTGTCTTCTTCGTCGTCTTCATTCAGGACCCGCAAATGTTAGTTTCAGCCTTTGTAAGTTTGGGGCCCATGGGGCCCAGCCCACTTATCCTTTATATAGCCAATGGGTTCTTCTTCTTCCCCATTTGTTCTTCTTGCAAACCCTAGACTCAAGAGAGAACCCTCCTCCCAGCACTTTCTCTCTCCTCTTGGAAACCTCTCTTCTTGGATGCTAAATGGAGATTTGATCTTCCCATCTTCTTCTCCTCTCTCTTAGCTTTCCAAAGAACCCATTTGCAAGAGATTTGAGCTAGGAGGGACCACTTTTCCATGCCTTTCTTCTTTCTTTGAGCTACCAAAGGTTAGCAATGGTTTTCTTTTCATGAGATCTTGGTTTTTCAAACCCTTTGGAGTATTTTTCTCATATATGCAAAGACTTTCTTTGAGGTTTGCAGTGGATTGATTTTTTTTAGGGTTCTCTTTGGAAAAATCTTGGGGTTTTTGTAGATTGGGAGCTTAGACCCTAGAGCTTTGTTTGAGGAGTGTTATTTCTCTCATCTTGACTTAAGGCAAGTAGATTTCATAATTAATATGATGATTCCTCTTATTTGGTTTCATTTCATGGCTTTTCTCATTATGTTCTAATCCTTTATGATTTATGGATTTACTTTGAATGAATGAAGCAATGTTATGTTGATTTCCACTTATGTTATTGTCTTACAATGTATTGGAAGTTTGCTTTCACTTTGGTCATTTAGAAAATTTACTTTCTTTGTGTTAAAGGTTGGTGTTCAAAGAAAAGGGAGAAAACTTTGATTTAAAAAGTGTTGTGTTTGGCTAATTAGAATGATTTATGAATGGTGATTTGATGAGTTGAAGAGGTCAAGAAAGGGCCCAATTGATGTTGGAAATTTGTATGAAAGATTGGGAATGAAAAAGGATCAAAAAAGACCTCAAAAGATGGAAGAAAGGGGGAGAAAATGCCCAACGAGCCGGACTGGACAGAGCCCAGTCCGCTCGAGCGACCCAGTGTAGCCGCTCGAGCGGACCAGGTTCTGCCTGGCTCGCTCGAGCGACCCACTGGGTAGCTCGAGCGACCCAGGCTCTATCTGGGCTTCGCTCGAGCGGGCCTGGGGTCGCTCGAGTGAGACCAGCCCAGCCTGGGGGCCTGGTTCAGGTTGGATTTTGGGGCCCGTTTAAAAACAGTTTTGGGCCTGTTTCAAGGTCAGTTTATGGGCTCATTTCAAGGTCTGTATGGGCCAGTTTAAGGGACTGATTGGGCCAGATTTAAAGGCTGTTCTGGGTTTGGTTCAAGGCCCGATTTGGGCCCGATTCAAAGAGGTTTTAATCATTTCTTTTGGGGTTTCTTTAGACCTGTTTCTTGAGCCAATTAAGGACTATTTTGGGCTTGGGTTAAGGCCAGCTGTGGGCCTGATTTTAAGAAGTTTGGGATTATTTGTGATACTTGGAATTTGTGAAATGGGAATGGGATCAATGAGAGAATGAGCGTATGTGAAGTTACCCGGGAACCTTTCGAGTCTCAATACGCACTTTATCATTTAAATGTTATGGATTTTCATTGGCATCAAGCATATTCTTTATTAATCAATTTTTAAAGGTTAAATGTGTATTGAGATGGTTCCTTGGTAAGTCATTAAGCCATTCTCCACTATCCATTCCATTTCAAGTCAGAAAATGTATTTGTATTCTTCGGTGAACTAATTTGAATAGCATCAGTGATTTGTTATAAAATCATGTGTTTTTCCATGTTCGAAAGTAGTGATCGCATAGTTTTATACAAATCACCTTAATGTGTATTCGAGTGGTTTACCCTGGAAATGCGTATGTTTTCTCCGAATCGATTTGGAAGGAGATTGGAGTGGTTCGCCACATCCGGGATTTCATCGATGGGAATATTATTTTGAAAAGACTGTTATTTGGAAAATAAAACCTCGAGGCAAGACGGGGCCAGAGCTTTGTAGTGCGAGCCCATGAGCCAAAGAGACTATTATTTCAAAAATAAAACCTCGTGGTGAGATGGGGCCAGAGCCCGGTGGTGTGAGCCCATGAGCCAAAAGGATTAGTATTTTGATTTGTATTGGTTCAAGTTTTAAAAGCTAAAGGCACCACTAGGCTTAGGTCACCTTGTCGGGCTGATCACCCGGCTTGGGATCTTGAATTTGTTCGCCAGCTGCAGTTTGGATTCTGTCTGTACCGACCATGGCAACGGTTCCTATCTGCCGGTCCCATGCGTAGTGGCTACGGTTCTAATTCTGTTTCCCGGTCCCACGTGCAGTGGCTACGTGTGGTTGCTAATGTTTTATCTGTTATTAATTCATTTTAGGATTCTTGAGTGTTTATACACATTATATTCTTTGAATTTGTTAATGTTTATGAAATCGATCTTTTATCGTATTGTCTCTATTATTCAGGATTTTAAATGTATCTCCAATTATTAAATGTTTTATCTAGGCTGTTATCTTTTCGAGATATTTATACTTTAGAGACTGTTCATTTATTCGCTTTGATATTTATGTTCGGTCTTTCGATCGTTTTATCATGATTTATTGTTACCATTACTTAGATTCTTTAAATGGATTTACAATGATTCCATAAGGTTTTATAGATGCCCATGTTACATATTACTTGTTTATTTGCTTGCCAGACCGTCGTGTCTGACCCGTTTGTTTGGTGCCAGTTTCCTCTCTTTCTGTTTTTAGGTGTTTGATCGGAGGAGGTGGTAGGACCGCTGGTCTGACGCGAGAGGCTGCCCATTGATATCATCTAGATGTCAAGTTTGGCACTGGAGCTCGTAATATCACTTGGGGTAGTATGCCACTTAGTGGTTTATTTGTATGGCCTTTTGGGATTGTAATGAAGACACTTGTTAATTGTAATTTGAACATGTGGGAAATAAATAGTCTTGTTACTACCAGCTCAGTGTTCTTTGGATTATGACTTGTGCCAGTCGGCTTATATGATGGCTTTATGATATTGGTCGAGTACGACACGGAATCCGATGGCCACGGACTCCGGGTCGTAACACCATGATTAGCTTCCGCGAAAATATACTCTGATCGGGATGGAATTTTATTATCCTCATTCACGCGGATCTTGGGAAATACAACAAAAATTTTAATTAATCCCAAAATTTCGCATCCCGAGGTCGGATCACTGCAGGGCCCGGTTTAGGGGTGTGATAGATTGGTATCAGAGCTGGTTAGTATCTAGGAAATAAAATACTCTAGAGACATTAAGACGTGTGGTGAGGATTCGTTAGATTGTTTTAATTTGCTTTCTCTTGTCTTCATTTCTTTGAATTTGAGTATGGTTTTCTTTCAGTTCGGGAGACTTTGCTTGTCTTTCCTTTTTATTCTTGTTGTTAGGAGATTTGGATGACGAAATTTCCTCCTTA
Source organism: Litsea cubeba (assembly GCA_012931725.1). Classification (NCBI taxonomy): domain Eukaryota; kingdom Viridiplantae; phylum Streptophyta; class Magnoliopsida; order Laurales; family Lauraceae; genus Litsea; species Litsea cubeba. The sequence goes on along the minus strand of CM022946.1, from coordinate 80,835,833 downwards.
GTGGTGGAGAATTTAAAGTCTCCATACTCTTGTTCAGTGTCTTTTGTTTGTGCTTGTGTCGGAGACTGAGAACCCTGTGGACTTAGTATGTTGTTTTCGGAGAACATCAGCAGACTTTCAGCCTTCAGCATCTCCATTGTGGTTAATGAGAGAAGACATGTGCAATTGCCCGCCAAAGTAGAATTTGAGCAGTATTTGAAGATCCCCTTTCAGCTAATTGAGGATCATCATGCAGCGTACCAAGGTAAGTAAATGTGGATCTTTGGGTGAACTCAGACCATCTTTCCAAGATGAAGGACTACAGGAGACATATTAGCTGTCGATTTTACGAAGGGAGAAGTGATTCGTATTTAGTAAGGTTGGAAGCTAGTGCCAGAGACTCAGGGATTTCCCGGATTTAACGAGCCTTGTCATAGTTTTGGTTGAGAATTTCGGTAACTTGCAACTTAGCCGGTGTAGTTGATTCAGCAGGAATACCAAGTGGGTGGTTAGTTGTAGTCAAGATAATTTTTGGCAGCAGTGGAAACATTGTGGGTTTTACCGACTTACAGGATAATAGATTGGACAATGTGTAGATGCAAATGAATCAACCGATTGGGATGTATGCTAATGGATTTATGTTTCTTCTTTAAGGCTTATTTTGAAATAAACTATGTTATTATACTCTTTTCATGAGTCACATGATTTTGTTTTCATAAGGATTTGTGTTTCGGATTTTTGTTTAATCTTCTTAAGATATTATTTTACAATGATCTTGGAAATTTTGCTCTTGTTTTAGTTTTCTTAAATGTTGACATCTACATTTCAAAACTTAATGATTTCAAAATTTTGTATATGTTTGGTTGGAAATGGATGGGTGTTTTCAATGATGGATTGTAGAGACTAGTGGATAAACTGATCTTTAAAAACATGTAACTAAAATTGTGTTTCTTTTTCAAAGTACGATGTAAAATTTCTATTTCATTGATTCATTTTCTTTGGCTATGCAAAGTGAGTTTCCTAAGGGTTTTTGTGTTTAGATTTCTGCAGGATTTTTTATGAACAAATGAGTTCAGATTTCAACAAGGTTTAGTGTTTAACTAACACTCAGATTTTTACAGATTTTCGCAAAGTTTAATGTATAGTCATACTATATGAACCTGATTTATTTTTGAAATCCTAATTTAAAATTTTTGAGTGTTTCAATGATTTGTTTGGTTATGAAAATATGAATTTTAAAATGAATAAAGTTATTTCATACTCAAACTTTAATAAGTTTTATTTATTAAGCTTTATTTGACAATTTGGAGGCTCGGTTTCTACTATGTTTTAAAGCGATGAAATTCAACTAAGTAATAGTTTTAGTCCCTATGTTTAAGATTTTAAGATTTGTTTTGCATTAAATGGGATGAGTTGTAGTAGCTTATGGTTGGAGTTTGGAGGTGCATGGATTGAAGGGTTGATGGAGGTTAGGACGTGTACTGGTTTTTTTTTTTTTTGCTAAAGGTTAATTTGTATTGAGAAGAAGAGAAAAGGGTAAGAAGCCCCCAAAATTACAAAAGACTGCACAGGGCCAGAAACAACCCGTTAAACCAAACCAGCTCAAGGAATTACATTTGGAACTACAATACTGAGAAAAGGAGGTAAACTGCCAGTAGAAGATCCAGAGCAAAAAGAAAAGATTAAATAGGGACCAGCTCCCCTCCAGTCTAGCAGCGCTGCATAGATAGGAGACAGCATCCAGCAGTTCAAAACGAAGCGGCACTGAAATCCTCTTAGCTGGATAGAACAGTGCAGCACCCTGCTCTGCAGAGAATAGGCAGCAGAGACCGGAGGATCTGCAGCTCGCCAGACAGAAGGGACTGAACTGCACCCCAGAGAGAACAGCTTGAATTGAAAATCCAATCTGTGTTCACAACTCCATATTCCAATCTTTCTGTGCTGTACTCAGAATTCTTGTCCACATCTGATTCTATCTACTTGTTGTTCTTGATCTTCTGCTTGATACTGTGTCATCCACAAAATAAACCTGCCAAGCTGACATCATTCCCTGATAAGTTGAAACTTTCAATCCAAGTCTTGAATGATGTTTACTCTCTCATAGATCCAACTTTGTCCCCAACTGAACCAGTCGGCTTTACATGTCAAGGGTAGAAGACTCGAAGAGTGAAATCTGAAGAGGCAAGCCGTGCGAAGTTTCAACACAGAACAGCTCAACAGGTTATGGCAGTTTAACGTCTGGTTTATAGCAGTATGACATCAAGGTTGTAGCAGACCAAGTCAGTGACAGGAGACCTATAGAATTTGGAGTTTGTGATTTCAGAACAAAGAAGGATTGACGGTATACTTGGAGGCCGGAAGCTGATGATGCATTCGAGAAGCATAGTTAGAGCAAACATATGGAAATTTCAGAATTTTTCGGGATGAGGATTTTTCAGTGAAGGCATGTCTACGATCACATCTTCATGCAAGTGTCAGGGATATGGTGTACAGCTCGGTAAAACTTAAGGCACAGAATTCCAAAGTGATAGAAAGAGACAGAACTTGCAGTTTCTTGGACCGACAGTGACTGGCAAGGTAAATAAAAGAAGTGATCCAGTATAGGAACGACAGGTGACACCAAGGATGATTAGAAGAATTGTTGAACTCTAGTTTGGTCAGAGAAGTATGTTTTCGAGCAGATATGTGGAATAGTGTGAAGCCTTCAATCGAATCAGAATGTTATTTACAGGCGCATCTCAACGTCAGGTTTGATCAGAGGGTATCTCAGTTGCTGAGGTCCAGAGTAGGGTGTCAGTGTTTTCTTTTGTCTTTTGGGTTTTTTATTTTGATTTGGTTTAGACCATTTAGAGGACCAAATGGGTTCTAAGGGGGGGAGGATGAAAGAGCCCGACCCCCAATTTCTCTGTTTACTATTGTTTTAATCGTGGTTTAACTTTTTAAGCGAGATTTGAGTTGGTTTGACTTTGTCTTTGAGTTTGATTAGATTTTTCATAGCCTTGGAGATCTTGAAGACCGTTGACTTTAGTTTGACCCGGTCTTTGTAAAATGTATTTTTGTGAGAAATTATTCTTATTTTGAAAAAATTACAAATTTTGCTCCTTTTGACTCATTTTATTGAGTTTAACAACTTTCATGTTTTGACCATTATGATTTGATGATCAGAAAATACGTTTTTCGAGAAAAAAGGGCAAAATTGACTTTTCACACTAAATCTGTTGATGAATTTCGAAAATTTCAGAAATTGGGGAAAATATACTTTTCGGGAAATAGAAATTTCGCTGATCGTTTTTTGTCTTCTTCATCGTCTTCATTCGGGACCCGCAAATGTTAGTTTCAGCCTTTGTAAGTTTGGGGCCCATGGGGCCCAGCCCACTTATCTTTTATATAGCCAATGGGTTCTTCTTCTTCCCCATTTGTTCTTCTTGCAAACCCTAGACTCAAGAGAGAACCCTCCTCCCAGCACTTTCTCTCTCCTCTTGGAAACCTCTCTTCTTGGATGCTAAATGGAGATTTGATCTTCCCATCTTCTTTTCCTCTCTCTTAGCTTTCCAAAGAACCCATTTGCAAGAGATTTGAGCTAGGAGGGACCACTTTTCCATGCCTTTCTTCTTTGTTTGAGCTACCAAAGGTTAGCAATGGTTTTCTTTTCATGAGATCTTGTTTTTTCAAACCCTTTGGAATATTTTTCTCATATATGCAAAGACTTTCTTTGAGTTTTGCAATGGATTGATTTTTTTTAAGGGTTCTCTTTGGGAAAATCTTGGGGTTTTTGTAGATTGGGAGCTTGAGACCCTAGAGCTTTGTTTGAGGAGTGTTATTTCTCTCATCTTGACTTAAGGCAAGTAGATTTCATAATTAATATGATGATTCCTCTTATTTGGTTTCATTTCATGGCTTTTCTCATTATGTTCTAATCCTTTATGATTTATGGATTTACTTTGAATGAATGAAGCAATGTTATGTTGATTTCCACTTATGTTATTGTCTTACAATGTATTGGAAGTTTGCTTTCACTTTGGTCATTTAGAAAATTTACTTTCTTTGTGTTAAAGGTTGGTGTTCAAAGAAAAGGGAGAAAACTTTGATTTAAAAAGTGTTGTGTTTGGCTAATTAGAATGATTTATGAATGGTGATTTGATGAGTTGAAGAGGTCAAGAAAGGGCCCAATTGATGTTGGAAATTTGTATGAAAGATTGGGAATGAAAAAGGATAAAAAAAGACCTCAAAAGATGGAAAAACGGGGGAGAAAATGCCCAACGAGCCGGACTGGACAAAGCCCAGTCCGCTCGAGCGACCCAGTGGGCCGCTCGATCGGACTAGGTTCTACCTGGCTCGCTCGAGCGACCCACTAGGTAGCTCGAGCGACCCAGGCTCTATCTGGGCTTCGCTCGAGCGGGCCTGGGGTCGCTCGAGCGAGCCCAGCCCAGCCTGGGGGCCTGGTTCAGGTTGGATTTTGGGGCCCGTTTAAAAATACTTTTTGGGCCTATTTCAAGGTCAGTTTATGGGCTCATTTCAAGGTCTGTATGGGCCAGTTTAAGGGACTGATTGGGCCAGATTTAAAGGCTGTTTTGGGTTTGGTTCAAGGCCCGAGTTGGGCCCGATTCAAAGAGGTTTTAATCATTTCTTTTGGGGTTTCTTTAGACCTGTTTCTTGAGCCAATTAAGGACTGTTTTGGGCTTGGGTTAAGGCCAGCTGTGGGCCTGATTTTAAGAAGTTTGGGATTATTTGTGATACTTGGAATTTGTGAAATGGGAATGGGATCAATGAGAGAATGAGCGTATGTGAAGTTACCCGGGAACCTTTTGAGTCTCAATACGCACTTTATCATTTAAATGTTGTGGATTTTCATTGGCATTAAGCATACTCTTTATTAATCAATGTTTAAAGGTTAAATGTGTATTGAGATGGTTCCTTGGTAAGTCATTAAGCCATTCTCCACTATCCATTCCATTTCAAGTCAGAAAATGTATTTGTATTCTTCGGTGAACTAATTTGAATAGCATCGGTGATTTGTTATAAAATCATGTGTTTTTCCATGTTCGAAAGTAGTGATCGCATAGTTTTATACAAATCATCTTAATGTGTATTCGAGTGGTTTACCCTGGAAATTCATATGTTTTCTCCGAATCGATTTGGAAGGAGATTGGAGTGGTTCGCCACATCCGGGATTTCATCGATGGGAATATTATTTTGAAAAGACTGTTATTTTGAAAATAAAACCTCGAGGCAAGACGGGGCCAGAGCTTTGTAGTGCGAGCCCATGAGCCAAAGAGACTATTATTTCAAAAATAAAACCTCGAGGCGAGATGGGGCCAGAGCCCGGTGGTGTGAGCCCATGAGCCAAAAGGATTAGTATTTTGATTTGTATTGGTTCAAGTTTTAAAAACTAAAGGCACCACTAGGCTTAGATCACCTTGTCGGGCTGATCACCCGGCTTGGGATCTTTAATTTGTCCGCCAGCTGCAGTTTGGATTCTGTCTGTACCGACCATGGCAACGGTTCCTATCTGCCGGTCCCACGCGTAGTGGCTACGGTTCTGATTCTATTTCCGGTCCCACGTGCAGTGGCTACGGTTCTGTCTGCTCTTGTTACTTCGGTAATAGGAGAATATAGCTATGTGTGGTTGCTAATGTTTTATCTGTTATTAATTCATTTTAGGATTCTTGAGTGTTTATACACATTATATTCTTTGAATTTGTTAATGTTTATGAAATCGATCTTTTATCGTATTGTCTCTATTATTCAGGATTTTAAATGTATCTCCAATTATTAAATGTTTTATGTAGGCTGTTATCTTTTCGAGATATTTATACTTCAGAGACTGTTCTTTTATTCGCTTTGATATTTATGTTCGGTCTTTCGATCATTTTATCATGATTTATTGTTACCATTATTTAGACTCTTTAAATGGATTTACAATGATTCCATAAGGTTTTATAGATGCCCATGTTACATATTACTTGTTTATTTGCTTGCCAGACCGTCGTGTCTGACCCGGTTTGTTTGGTGCCAGTTTCCTCTCTTTCTGTTTTTAGGTGTTTGATCGGAGGAGGTGGTAGGACCACCGGTCTGACGCGAGAGGCTGCCCATTGATATCATCTAGATGTCAAGTTTGGCACTGGAGCTCGTAATATCACTTGGGGTAGTATGCCGCTTAGTGGTTTATTTCTATGGCCTTTTTCATTGGGATTGTAATGAAGACACTTGTTAATTGTAATTTGAAAATGTGGGAAATAAATAGTCTTGTTACTACCAGCTCAGTGTTCTTTGGATTATGACTTGTGCCAGTCGGCTTATATGATGGCTTTATGATATTGGTCGAGTGCGACACGGAATCCGATGGCCACGGACTCCGGGTCGTAACACCGTGATTAGCTTCCTCGAAAATATACTCTGATCGTGATGGCATTTTATTATCCTCATTCACGCGGATCTTGGAAAATACAACAAAAATTTTAATTAAACCCAAAATTTCGCATCTCGAGGTCGGATCACTGCAGGGCCCGGTTTCGGGGTGTGACACCTGTCAAGCAGGGTCAAAGAAGATTCCGTCCAGATGTGATGGATAAAATTGAACAAGAAGTTCAAAAACTCAAAAGCGTCGGCTTAGTCACAAACGTGATGTTAATAGATTGGTATTGATAGAGCTGAAAAGAAGAAACAAAATTGAAACAGCCAGGAATTAAGAATTCCTGATGCAGAGTACGCGGTCGACCGGGCTCTTCATGAGGTCGACCGAGAAAGAAGAAACCTGCAGAAAACAGAAAAAGGCACCTCTCAGTTATTTTCGTGACACAGTGTGTCTTCGGTCGACCGAGACCTCAGGATGTCGACCGAGCTCGAAATTGTCTGTTTTCCAGTCAGTGTCTTCGGTCGACCGGGCAAGCTAGGATGTCGACCGAGCACGGGAACCAGAGTTGCGCAGAATTAGAAGTTTTGCACGAAAATTCAGCACAGTTATCTATTTCGTTTGGGAATCTTTCTAAACGAATTGTAGCCCGTTTTGAATACAATTAAGGGTTATTAAAACCTATATAAAGGCATGCTTGGGTCGTTCATAAACACACCAGAAGAGAAGAGTTTTAGAGAGTTATAGAGAGAGTTTTGGAGAGAAGAAGAGTGCTGGTGCTGTGTTGCTGTGTGCTGTTGTGCTACATCTTTCTACAGCAATTATGGACGGGATTATGCTCTAGAAGATGGTGATTCGTCCATGAGTTAAGTGTCTCTCTGTTTATGCTTTAATTTCAATTTGTAAGGGATTGAGAGAGAGAGAATTGTAGAGGGGAAGGGCTGTAGACAGAGTTTATTTCTATTCTGTTTTTAACATCAAGTTGGTGCTTGGTGTTTGGGGTTTGGTGATCCTATCTGTGGGTGCAGATAAATTATAAGGGGAGTCGGTGCTTCCTAGATAGTTGGTGCTATCTGAAACTCAAGGGAGTCGGTGCTTCCTAGATAGTTGGTGCTATCTGAAACTAAGGGTTGGTGCTCTTTGTCGTTGGTGCGACTAAATAAGATTCAGATCTGTCCCGGATTGGTGTTCGGACAGTCTTTGAACCGTGGACGTAGCCTTTCGGTGAACCACGTTAAATCTGGTGTCATTGTGTGATTTGACTTGTTTTAAAGGAACAACATCCTGAATGGTTGGCCAACATTGTCCCCGTGACAAAAAAAACGGGCAGATCAGAGTCTATAATGACTATAGAGACCTGAATGGCGCATGCCCTAAAGATGAATTTCCGCTCCCTATACCAGAGGTAATGATTGATAATACCTGTGGATTCGAGTGAATGACATTCATGGATGGTTTCTCTGGTTACAATCAGATAAAGATGCATCCTGAAGATGTAAAATATACATCCTTTCGGACCCCATTTGGTGTGAATTGCTACACTGTCATGCCATTTGGTCTGAAAAATGCTGGTGCCACATATCAGAGGGCTGTGATGAAGATATTCCAAGATATGCAGTACAAGACGGTTGGATATTACATTGATGACCTCGCCGCCAAAAGCAAAAGAAAAGAAGATCATATCGAAGACCTCCGAGAAGTCTTCCTCCGGCTTTGTAAACACAAACTGCGAATGAATTCTCTGAAATGCTTCTTCGGCGTCTCGTCGGGTAAGTTCCTCGGACTCTTAGTTCGGAAAGCTGGAATAGAGCTTGACCCATAAAAGTCAAAGCCATTCTAGAAATGCCCTCTCCAAGAACCTTGAGAGAACTCAAAGGGCTTCAAGGGAGACTGGCCTACATCAGACGGTTCATCTCCAAGCTTTCGGGGAAATGCCGTCCATTCTCCCGGTTGATGAAAAAAGGTGTAAACTTTGTCTGGGATGCTGACTGTGAAGCTGCATTCGAAGATATCAAGTCATACCTGACAAAACCTCCCGTGTTAGCTGCTCCTACCACTGGAAAACCATTCATCTTGTACACAAGAGCCCTTGATCACTCTCTGGGAGCTCTGCTTGCACAAGAAAATGATGAAAGAAAAGAAGCTGCTCTATATTACCTCATCCACATACTAGTAGGTGCAGAGCATCGCTACTCTCTAGTCGGAAAAGAATGTCTTGCAGTGATGTTCACCGTACAAAAGCTGCGTCACTATTTGCTTTCCAACACAGTCTACCTAGTCTCTAGGGTCAACCTCTTGAAGGTCCTTGTCACAAAAGCAGGTTCTCTCAATGCCCGACTGGCAAAATGGTCCATCCTCCTGTCACAATTTGATATTAGGTATGTACCACAAAAAGCAATCAAAGGGCAAGCTCTAGCGGACTTCCTCGCAGAGCATCCATTGCCTAAAGATTCTCCACTCAGAGATGATCTCCCGGACGAACCAGTCTACAATGTGGAGACTTTCTCACAAAATGCTTCCTGGGACATGTACTTTGACGGTGCGACCAGGACAAATGAAAAAAGACAGCTGATCTCGGGAGTTGGCATCCTCTTTGTTAGACCCGACAAATACATGATTCCACACGTCTTCTCGCTACTGGAACCATGCACAAACAATGCAGCTGAATACCTAGCTCTAATCCTAGGATTGGAACTCGCCATCGAATCCGGTAGCGCCATGCTGGAAGTCTTTGGAGACTCTCAACTGATCGTCAACCAGATGAATCAGAAATTTGAAGTCAGGAAGCCTGATATGCTGCCTTACTACAACAAGACACAATCGCTTCTGCAAAAGTTTGACATCTGTCACATCACCCACATTCGTAGAGGTGAAAACATACGTGCAGATGCCCTGGCTGGACTTGCCGCATCTATGGCAATCCAGGAAGGGGAAAACATGCAAATCACAGTGTGCGAAAAAAGAATCATTCCTCCTCTTAACACACACCAAGCAGTTGCTGAATGCCACCAAGTGGTTGAAAGTCGGATTTTAATCCTTCAAACTTCAATCGGCGACTGGAGGGATCCGTTCATTGATTACATTATGTTCGGAATCCCACCTGAAGATCCAAAAGAACGAGTAAGCATCCAAAGGCGAACCCCAAGCTTTCATTTGGATATTCCTTGAAAAATCCTTTACAGGAAATCCTTCAATGGAGTACTTCTATGCTGCTTGTCACAACAAGAGGCTGAAGAAACACTCAAAGAAGTTCATGCTGGTCTTTGCGGAGCTCATCAGGCTGGACCCAAGCTCTATGATTAGATAAAAAGGTTAGGTTATTACTGGCCTACCATGGTAGCTGACGCAATGCAATTTGCTTGGCGCTGCCAACAATGCCAAGTTCATGGAGATTACATTCACATGCCTCTAGAATGGCTACATCCTACAGTGATTTCATGGCCTTTCGAAGCCTGGGGTATGGACATCATAGGTCCTATTTCTCCCCCTTCAAGCAAAGGTCATCGCTTCATCTTCGCCGCTACGGATTATTTCTCCAAGTGGTCAGAAGCATTTGCGCTCAACGAAATGAAGACCTTATCAGTCCTTCAGTTCCTGCGCACCAACATTATTTGTCGTTTCGGCATACCCAAAAGATTCATCCATGATAGCGGACCACAATTCCGGGATCATCGATTCTGCAGGTTCTGCGACAAATACAAAATCCAAAGCTGTTCTTCGACTCCATACAATCCGGCAGCAAACGGATTAGCAGAAGCTTTCAACAAGACACTCTGCAAAATCCTCAAGAAGATGGTCTCTAGTCACAAAAGAGACTGGAGCAACAAACTATCTGAAGCTTTGTGGGCCTATCGAACCACAGTTCGAGGACCAACCCATAGCACACCATTCTCCTTGGTCTATGGATGTGAAGCTGTCGTGCCCTTGGAAGTACAAATTCCTTCCTTGAGGGTATCCTTGCAAAATGTCATGACTCAAGAAAGCAATGTCAAATTGCGACTCCATGAGCTGGTCAATCTTGATGAGAGACGGCTCGAAGCTCGACAAAGCATTGAACTTTACCAAGCACGCATGGCAGGATCTTTCGACAAAAAGGTCAGGCAACGCGCCTACAAAAAGGGTGACTTGGTTCTTGCGGTAAAAAGACCAATGGTCTTCGCTCACAAGTCCAAAGGCAAATTTGAGCCAAAATGGGAGGGACCCTACTTCATCGACAAGGTTTTCTCCAACGGCGCATACGCACTCCTAAACATGGAGGGTGACAGATGTATGCTGCCTATCAATGGCAAGTTCTTAAAGCGGTACTACCCTTGAAGACTTACCCAACTGGGTAAGAGCAATGCATGTACGGCCAAAATCGGTTTCCAGGTACACGCTCGCTAAACCCACTCTTTTTAGAATTTTCATATCAAATGTTGAAATTTCTAATAATTTAAACAATGCTTACTTTCATCATTTCATTGTTCAAAAAACAAAAACTAAGTTTAGGAGCCTTTCCCTAACTTGACCAAAATTTTCAACCCTTGAACCCAAAATTCATGGTTTGAAACAAAATCCGGATTCAAGGATTTCCACCCTAGTCCACCCTACCTTTTACCGCCTAAACGGTTTTAGGACAAAATTTATGACCCTCGTGTCTTTAAACAAAAAAAAATGGTTTTTCAAAAAACCGCGGGGAAGCGACGCTTAGTCGATACTCGCACAAATTGAAAGCACGCGAACCACGTTCGATACTTCCAAAATCGCAGGGAAGCGACATTTCGTCGATACTTGCAAAATCCAAAACCGTGGAGATGCAACATTTCAGTTGATATCCACAACCCAAATTTCAAAGGTTCGAAAAAACCTAAAAACCATGGAGACGCAACATTTCAATTGATATCCATTACCCAAAGGTTCGAGAAAACCTAAAATTTCAAAAATCATGGGGAAACGACATCAAGTCAGTACCTGCAAAACTAAAAATTTTGAAAAGCAAGGATGCGACATCCCATCGATACTCGCAACCGAATGAGTAAGGATGCGACATTCCATCGATACTTGGAAGACCATTCAGCAGGGAGGCGGCTTTTAGTCGATACTTGCATTTTTGAAAACCAAAATCGGCTATAGATGCCACCAAAACCGGCTATAAATGCCACAAACCGGCTATCAATGCCACAAAACAAAACCGGCTATCAATGTCACAAACCAAAAAACTTGGCTTTAAAAAAAATGGCTATCAATGCCACAAAAGAAACCGGCTATCAATGGCACCAAAATCGGCTATAAATGCCACCAAACTCGGCTATCAATGCCACAAAAAAACTGGCTCTTATGCCACAAACACAATCTAGCTCCCATGCCAAAACAATCTTTTGACAAAAGATTTTCACAAAATGACAAGCTTTTGATCAAATCCCATTTAGCAATCACTTTCATCACAAAAAGATTTAAGTGAGCGTAGGGAAAATAAAAAAAAACATCCCATTTAGCAATTACTTTCATCACAAAAAGATTTAAGTGAGCGTAGGGAAAACAAAAAAAAAGATGAGAAAGTGCTCACAAGCACTATAAAAAAAAAAGAGTACCAAAAAAAATATAAATGCGGTACCAAAAAAAGGAGGGAAGGAGGATAGTTTCTATTACAAAAAAAAACAGGAGCTCAACCAAAAATGGTCTCCAGCCAAGATTTCAGCTCCTCAAGCAAACTTTTGGCCTCAGCTGTCAGGGATTCTAAGGCACGCTTCTTCAGGAACCTGCCATGAGATGCTGGAGAATGTTGCAATCCTTCTTTCACACCGGGAAGCTTATCCCGAGCAATTTTCCATTGTTTGCTCTCTTGAGACTTCCTTTCAAGAACTCGATCGGCATCTGTAACCCGACGAATCAGAGCACTCTCCCTCTCGCGAGCCTCTGTTATTGCAGCCCACTTGGCAGCGCCTTGTGCCTGCAGATGCTCAAGACATTTCCTGGCCCCATCGACCTCCCTATCAAGGATGTTAAGGTCATGTGTCAGCCCAATGAAGGCTAGCTCTTCTAAGTTCTTCTCTCGGACTATCTACTTCCTGCTTTTTGTAGCCTCATCCAGGTTAGACTTAGCCTTATCAGCAGGGTCCAGGAACATCTCCTTGAAGAACTGGTCGTCAGGAAAACCCATGGTCTCAAATCACTTTTTACCCAACGCAATGATCCTATCAACGATCGCCCTGGCACCTGTGACATCCAGACCAGCCTCTTCGGCATCACCAAGAATCTCATGCACATGCTGGATCATGCCAAATCCGGCATCCAAGTGTCCGGCAAGGAGAGTCTTAATCCAGGAGCTCAGAACCCGCACCACCACCTTCTTCGCAGAAAGAGGAGATGGCCCAGCTGAAGATTCGCCCCGCTCCGTCGGTCGGCTACCCATGTCATCCCCCGTTGGACGAGGAACAAAAAAATTCTTTCCAGTCGGAGTTGCTGAAGAAGGAATCTCAGCACGAGGTATCTCCTCAACATTGTCAGAACTGGTCCTAGGAGACTCCACCTCTGGATCGCCCTCTGGCATCCCTTGCTCTGGTTCTGAAGGAAGCGACTGGACTCTCCTCTGTCACCACAAAACCTGCCAAAGAAACACAAAAAGGTATGAATATGATCCTGTTTGAAAATCATTATCAGGGTTATTACTACAAAATACCTTCTTCGACGACTGGCGGAAGACTCTCTTCCTCCATGAACTCATTGGAAGCATCATCAACATTTGCATCCATCGATGGTTCAAAGTCATCAGGAATCCTGTGGCAAGTCAGCTGACAAGAAAAATGTTAGCAAACCAAGTCACAGAGAAAAAAAAGAAAAGCAAAAGAAGTCATACCAATTGGAGATTCTGGAACCACTCCAGAGTCCCTCGGTTCTTCCTATGGTGCCGCAACAGGATCCGTCACCGCCTCATCGGCAGGAACCTTTGGCATCGCCAAGTCTTCGTCCTCTGCTAAAAAAAAGGGGAGCAACAGGAAAAGAAAACAAATCAGAACATGGAAAAATCCCATGAAAAGAAATGGAAAGAGAAAAAAGAAGAATCATACCTTCACCGACGATCTCTTCTTCTCGGCTTCTCTTTTCTGGAGGATCGTCAGCATTCCCTGGCACATCTTCATTGATAGTAAGAGGGACTTCTTTGTCAGGAGAGTCCTCATATTGCCCATTGCTGCGATGATGACTCCTCTTCCTCTTACTCCTGCGGGCTCGCTTCTTAGAGGAGCCTGCCCTGCAGTCAGAGTCAGGTTTCCCACTTAACTCCTCACTGGATGGTCTACTCTTGCCAGTAGACTCCACGGAAGCTTGCCTCTGTGCCGCTTGCATCCAAGCATCAAGTTCAGTTTCCTCCTGTTCTAGCTGCACTAAAGCCTCATCAGGTATTTCTCGAACAGCTTCAGAACCAATGACACCCTGGTCACCGAGAAAGCCGATCTTGTGCTTCTCTCCAGAAAGGAAGGCCCAAACTTCATCTCGCCGGACGCCATCAAGCTCCTTCTTGGAATGCCCCCGATATGCCGAAAAGCGCTTAGTGAACCACTTCGCAAAGCCGGTAGCCCGGGAAGTCGACAACACAGGATAAGAGATCATGGCTGTAGTGTCTTCAACACTATAGAAAGCCCATGCATTTCTCATGTCCTGTAAACCTCCAAAACACTACACCATGCTTGAAGGCGCTCCAACAATGCCTTGAGAAAACCCCAACTGCAAAGCAAACCAAGAAGGTACATACGGCTGGATGTCGACGAAAAGATGTCTGCGGTACACCATTGTGCCAACACGTATGCTGAAAAGCCACTCATTCTCTGCGTTTGTCAGGGAGTAATGCCTTCCCGACCACACCCTAGTAGAGTCTCGGGAAGCACCAAAATCAAAAGCCTTCTTCCGCAACTCTGGAGAAAGCTTCACTGAAGACTGCCCCATCTCGACGTCCCTAAACCGTCAGATCCTCATGCAGGCAAACAAAAGTGATTCAGACACGGCTTTTCCCTTAGCCAGCCAAATCATCAAAGGATCATCGTCATGTGCAGCACCCAGCCGGTGGAAGCCAGGACAGTGGTACACATACCATGAATAAAAGATATGGGCTGAAAATACCTTATTCACGGGAAGCCCAAGCCGAACCAAAAAAGCAGCAGCCTACAGTTCGGTACACAGGTAGGAGTAGAGAGCTGGCACCAAAGCAAGCTGCTCTCCAAATGCCATCTGACAAGCAGGAAAAACACAATGCGGCCTGATGTGCGTTCCATCTCCTCCAACAAAAACAGCCTCACCAAGCCAATAGTTGAGGTAAACAGCGAGATCTCTCCGCAGTGCAATGTCAGGACATATGGCATTTGTACTCGCATAGAAATCTCTCAACTCTTCATGCATAGCCAAGATCTTCTTCGAGCTTGGATCCTGAGCCCTGGCTTCCTGGGTCGCACTATCAGAAGACTCCTTGCTATCAAAAAAGTTGGGGAACGAAGAGCTAGAACTCTTCCAACTGCTGGATCTAACTTTCAAACCCTCCTTCTCCTTCAAAAAATCATAGAAGGCGACGAGCTGAAAGTATAGAAGCCTGAACTCCTCAGACTGCTCCTCAAGGACGCTATCGATCGGCATAAACTCCTCATAGAGTCTGCCAAGGATGGGCAATCCAGTAAGCGCTCAGCTCCTTCAAGAAGAAACCAATCTCACCATTCATCACAATGAAGGTATTGGTTTGTGGAAGGAATGACTCCAACATAGCCATGAAGGCCTCGTCGAAAAAAATCACGGTCTCCCTAAAGGGGCGGACCGCGTCAAAAATCTCGCATTCCTTCAAAACGGTGCCACCAATCAGCAGGACGCGATCAGTCCACGACTTCCACTTAGAGTCGGCACTGAAACGGCCACAAAGTTGAAAAGGCTTCACCCAATTGCTGCCGTCACCGCTGAAAATGCCAAGGCCCACCGGTCTCAAATCGACCGATGGATAATCAGAGCCCTGGTAACCGCTGGCTGGAATCAACATGTCCATGTCAGTAGGCGATTTCTCCGCATATCTAGGAGAACCGCCAACAAAAATCCCGGTCTTGATTGCATTTGTCCTTCTCACCCAGCTTGGAGGATCTTCCCTCGTAGAACACGTGGGGGCAAGGCTCATGATCGGGACGGTGCGATCAAACGTCGACCGGGTAGCAACAGTCTTCTTCTCACCATCTGCAGTGAAAGAGAACTGAAAACATCTCCTCTGGTATGTCTTGTCATCAGGGACGGCATCACCAAAGAAAAAGGTAGGCTTAGGTAAAACACTATGATCTTCCATTACCCATGGACGACTGCTTACCATGATCTTATAAAAATCCTCTCCCTTGATAGCGATCAGTTGCTGCCTCATCTCATCTCTGTTGAGGGAGTCGCACTCTTCCAGATTTCTCTCAACATACTGGACCTTCTCCCAGGCCTGCTGAACCGCCGGATTAGAAGATCTAGCATATCGACGAGGTATGCTTGTAACAGGCTCTTTACACTTGTTCGTTCTGGAGGAACCACCTGTAAAGGTTGGAAAAGAAAAAGATCAAACATCAAAATGACAGACTTTCACTAAAAAAAATCTGGCGAAATTTTGACATGACTCCGGGGCAATTCCGAAGAAAAAGAACTACTCCGAAAGAAATAGAAAGCTTGAAGATCGGCTCAACATTGCTGCGAGCTCCAAAACTCCAAACTTTCAAAACCTCAAAGTCTCCGTAAAATCAAGAAGGGCTCAACATCGCTGCATGCTCCGAATTCCCAAATTTGCAAAAACTTTCAGGTATCCTATCACATCATGCTACAAATTTAATTTACAATAGAATGCATGCATGAACATCTAGGTTTGCCAAAAAAAAAAGGGTGGCATTATCATGATGAGCAACAAAAAAAAAGACAAAAAGGGGCTAGCCCACAGGCCACATGGCCGTACGACCAGATCCGTACGGATCTGTCCGTACGGCCCACAAAAGAAAAAAAAACATGCAAAAAAAGAAGAAGAAAGCATGAAAAAAAACTTGTAAAAAAAAAGAGCAAACACGTGGAAAAGAAAGAAACAAAAAAAAAAGAAAGAACTTTTTTTTCCTACAATGGGGTTTTCTTGAAAAAGGGAACTTACTTGAACCCATTGATGGAGAAGAAGAAGAAAAGTCTTGAAGATCGTGAAGAAGAAGAACTCTTGAAGCCCTCTTGAGATTGTTACAAAAGAAAGCAATAAGTGCAAGAGAACCAACCTCCTCCTTGCTTTTATAGAAGAGAGCAAACCAAAGAAGGAAAGAAAAAAGAGGTAAGTGTTACTAATTAGTAACCTTACCAAAAGAAAGAAATTAGAAAGATTCTTTCCCAAAAGAAAGATATTTTGAGGGATTCTCTCCCAAAAAGAAATCAATGAGAGATTTTCTCCCAAAAGATAGGATCAATGAGAGATTCTCTCTCAAAGGAAGATATCTTGAGATATTCTCTCCCAAAATAAAGGGAACATGAGAGATTCTCTACAAGTAAAGATATTCTAAGATATTCTCTATCCAAAGGAGATATTTTTGTATATTCTTTACAAAAATGACACCATATGAGATCTAAGCCATTTCAAAAGCTTAAGGTCCCATGGGTTAGCCCATATGAGCCAAGTTCGACCACCTAGGCACTTAAAAAAAACAAAAGAAAATTTTTTGGGCTTTTAGTCAAAGAGAAATCCCTCTTACCAAGAGCATACAAAAATGGTTTCATGCCTCTTTTGAGTTGATTGGACCATACAAAAAAGAATTCCAAGCCCCATGAGCTTCCAAAAAATCAAACCATCCAACCTCATCTACCAAATTGAGCCAAAATCTTGAAATTGACATTCCACAAAAAACCAAACCAAATCCCGGTCCCCTAACTTGCCACATACAGCTTGTTAGGTCACAAGACCAAAACCAAAAACCAAATCTGATCCCCGAACTTGCCACATACAGCCTATTAGGTCACAAGATCAAAACCAAAATTGACCCCCCAACATTCCACATACAGCTCAAAAGGCTACAAATACCAAAAGAAAGACTGCTCAAAGACTCTTGGTCAAGTCACAAGCTCTCCTTCACAAAATCTCTTTGAGGCACATCGACTACAAAAGTTAAGCAACTCGTCGCTGCACCTCGAGGGGGCATTTGTTGACACCAAAAATGTCACTTTGCTTCTTCAAGAGCCAGAAAACTACATGAAGTCGCAACCTGCCATAAATAGGTAATGCTACTTACCAAAAAAACAAATCTTGTCAGAATCAAACAAAAACTGCAAGATCCTTCAAGATAGCCAAAAGAGTACACAAGAAGTTACGGGCCATTTCAAAATCATTTGGCCTAACTCCGCTTCTCCGGCAGCTGAAAAGGAGCTCCGGCGGCAAAAGCATCGGAGACACCAAATCTTCGATCAGAGCCGATGGATGATCTCAAAATACAACCAAAAGGCTCCACGTCAAGTTCTGAGTCAAACCGACAACGTTTGACCCTACATCAACCCTCGAACAGCTAAATCAAGCCTCTCTGCGGCGAGAACCTCCGAGTCCATCACTCATCAGATAGAGCACATGGACGGCTTCAAAATGCTTACAAAGGGCTACACGTCAAATTTCAGGTCATTTCGACAACGTTTGACCAGACTTTGACGCTCGGAAGCCAAATCACGCCTCTCGGCGGCGAAGCTCCTCCAGACCATGGTTTCCAAGACAGAGCCTGTGGATCATCTTAAAATGACTCCAATAGGTTCCTTGTCAAATCTCAAGTCAATCGGACATCGGTTGACCGCACATCAAGCCGCGACATCTTCATCGCGACAAAAACAATTCTACTAGTGATAGGACCCTAAACGACTTCAAAACTCAAACAAAAGCCTACGGTTGGTCTTATTTGTTGCTCAGGAGGCTTCACCTCACATTTCAGGTCATTCCGACATCGTTTGACCCAGTTTCAGCCTCTGACGGAAAATCGGCTGCTCTGCGCGACAAAGTCTTCGGCTTTCTCAGAAAATTAGAAACTTTGCAAAACAAAATGCAAGGATTCTCATCAGGTTTTCTACAGGGAAATCAGGCCAATAAATGATCAAAAATCTCAAGGAAAAAATAGAATAAAAAAAATAAAAAAACAGCAAAAACGGATACAAAACGGATATAAAACGGGACAAAAAGGGGAAAAAACCCGCCTGCGACCCTAGGGCCCGGGATCGCCGGGAGGGCCCCGAAAACCTCATTTTTCGCTGTTTTTTCACGATTCGAAGCGTGCGGCCTTTGGTATTTTCCAAAATTCATAATTTTGAGACATAGAATCCTCTGACATCCGTCAAAATCACGGGTCAATCATCAAGAGTATCAAAATCAACATTGATCGCCAACCGGTCAACCAAAAAAGTGTACTTTCTACCCGACCGATCGAGAAATCGACAGGACCGATGACACCGACCCGCTGTTGGCAACCAATACCTGAAGTTACGTGGTCATCTGATGTCGATCTACATGAAGATCCATCTTTGATCATCGCCAGAAGAATCCCAAAGGACGCAGCATGGCCCGCGACTCTTCAACTGCTCGGCGACCACTTATGCGATTAATCGACTGGCTTTATTGCAGTCATTAATCCATTTCTTTGGACGGCCTAATCAGAAGCAAGCATCTGGGAGTTATAAGTCAATTGATTCATGGCATTTAACCCATGAAACTCCTCTCATCATGGCGATTAAAGGTGATTAAATGCCCTCAATCTCCTCCGGCCAATCCGAAACCAAGAAAAAGGAGTTACAAAATAAAGAATTCAATCTTGTAACTCCTCCCATTATGCGGCTTAATGACAATAAAAGCCCATAAATCCTCCTAAATGGCTACCTAAAAGGCTATAAATAGGAGAGCATTCCAAAGAATTCTAGATCAGAAAAATCACAGAGATCAGAAAAAATCAAACAACTCCCAGAGATAAGAATCAGATCAGCTTCCAAGCACAGAAAATCCAGAGAAAGAAAGAGAGAAAACTCCGTTGAAATCCTGCACCGGCCACCGCTACAAGGCGACAAAAGTCCCTTGGGGGATACCCCCAAGGTCCTTGCTTTCTCCTTTTGCCTCCAATGGCTTAGACGTGGCTTTTCAGCCCGTCTACTTAGCTTTTTATTGGACATAGGACCTCCTCTTGGTCTTTGTCCTTTAAAAATCTGAGGTTATAGCCAAGCCAAGCGAATCAAGAGCATCCTCTGTTCTCATTTGCATGGATGATGGCGAAGTCCACACATGACTTGCGACCGTCAATCTGAACGAGTCCCCCACAATCTCCTGAGAAGTTAGATCCTCCGTTTCTTGCTTTTCATTGTAGTTTGTATTTTTCCAAAAGAGACAAAAATCACAACTCTTGTCTTTCATTATTGATAAGAATGGTAAATCGGCTATAAACGCCAAAATCGGCTATAAACGCCAAAATCTGCTATAAATGCCAAAAAATCACCTTTCACGGCAAATAAAGAAAAATGTCTCTTTTCTTAAATATATGTGCAATGGAAAACTTGAAAGAAGTTGATTTCCTTTTTACTTGCGAAGGTCGATCTCCGGATCACCACTTGTAATTCCAAGTAAAATATAAAATCTGGCACACCCACACAAAAAATGTTGATGCACGCCTTTGCCCCCCGATTACGAAAGGGTCGGACCCAACGGACTCCCACGTCCGCCGACCTCGGTAGAACCGAGCAGAAGCACTGTTCCATCACTCAGCTTCAAGTGGGTGGGATGCCTGTACTTCACTTGTGAATACGATGAGTACTGCACCATAAGGATCTTTGATAATACCTCCAATACTAGCTTGTCCTGTGATAGGGTTGAATGCCCCATCAAAGTTCAGCTTAATCCATCCCGGCGGCGGAGGCAACCAGCGGTCCCGAGTGAGACTTTTATGAGAACCTAGACCTGCATACAAATGAGATACATTCCAATAAAAAATAACGGATATTATTTTGGCAAAGGCTTGGTGAGGGTTAATTGGGTGGTTTTGGGACAAGTAGGAGTTCCTAGCTTTCCAGAGATACCACATGAGGATGGTGCCAATCCGTCGGTTTTTCGGAGAGGCTTGATGTCAGAACTAGAAAGAAACCGACAGCGTTGGCTGAGGAATAGAGGATCGGTGCCGCTGCCAAACGAAGCGGGCAAATGAGCAGGACACTAGAAGATGATCCACTATTTCATCTCCATCTTCGCAAATGGGACGCCCTGGGTGAACAGATGCGCCCCACGTTGCTATCTTGGCGCGAGTGGGAAGTTTGTTCTGTAGGACATGCCACACGAAAAGAATATGTTTTGGAAGGATATTCATTTTCCAAACTAAGACCCAGGGTAGAGAAGGCCCCTGTAGTCGTGGTTGGAGAGATTTAAACAATGCCCGGAAAGTGCATGATCCTGCCGGTTCAGACAACCAACATCGGATATCGTGATTGCCCAGGGTTAGATAAACAATGAATCGTTAATTTTCATCTACTGACAGTTGCATGTTTTGCCAGGCCCAACTTAGGTTTAGCCGAGTTGGGCATTGTATTATTCCAATTCTATCATTCTCAAGCTTCTCAATTTTTCCATAATTTTGGATAATCTCATTTAAAATATTGGTTATATTAGGGCTAAGGAGGTCAGACCTTCCCACAATGGCAATCAAGATGCTTAGAAAATGTATCAATCTGCCATTTCACAGAGATGCAAACTTGAAAGTCTGATAACAATTGCAGTCCAACTTGAGTTCTGATTTTCTGACCCGGATTGAAATGATAACCATCCATTCTGCCAAGAGGTCAAATTCAGACTAACGTGCAGTCCATCCACATGAACGTACACTTTCAGACTCGCAACGTAACAACAAATGATTTCATTGAGAATAAACAACCCTTTACTTACAGTCTATAGTGCATTTCCCATTTTGAAAACAGAGAAATGTATGAAACTTAACACTTGATTTTATTAGTAGTTCAGTATGGATGGTTAAAAAAATTGTTTTTGCCAGGCCACCCCACTGGCCTGCAGTGATACTATCAACTTGAAGCCGAAGATCTAGGGATGGATCGCCAGGCATGTGTGTGATACCGAGCTTCCAACACCACTCGACCATAAGTTTGTTGGCATAAGGATAGTCAATTTACAATCTTAATTACATCAGAACATAAGTTCACCTATACCACACCCTCTTGTACTAGGATTATTTACTTTGTTGATGACTTGTCCAAGGCCATTTAGCATGTTTCAAGAGGACTTACTTCACTCTTTGAGGAAATTTTTTTCTCCCACTAGAAAGAAGGTTCTCTCTGATGAGGAAAGTTAATTGTGTTTTCCTTTTTCTGCGAAAAACTATGTCATACTAAATGATTGAAAAAAAGGGCTATAAGAAAAACTAGAATAATTTTTCATTCTACTGTAGATGATTCCTCTCATCACAAATGTGCCGTTATAGTTTGATTCAATCAATTCAAATTACATGCTTTCTGTTATCTCAAATTTCATCAATGTGCGAAGATGTGAGTCTCAAAAGTTAAACCTACTCTTTAAGATCAATTCAATGGTAAACATTTGAATAACTTCAGGATTTGATCATCTTCTCAATCATTTTAGTTAAGGCCTGTTTGTTTGCTTTTCTCATGATTCAAAGAAATTGATTTTTGAGCTAAAATTGAACCAGTAAATATGAGAATCCACCATATCTATCATTTATTTTACAAGTAATTAACCCTTTAAAACTCCTACAAATCAAAAACCAAAGGAGCTAATCACATAATCAATCTATTGGTGGGCCTCCCACTAGCAATATTCAGACAAGTTTTTCATTGTTTACAGGAGCCATATGTATTGTATAGAGCCACACTACCTCTCCCTTTCCAAGGGCATAACAATAACTGGTGATATCTTTTATACTTTCAATGTATGAAACAGAGAGCTGAAGACTAAAACAATTAGTCAGCCATTTCGAATACTCTAGCCTTTCCTTTATCAAGTATCATCCATCAAAGAAGCTGAAGAAGATTGGAATCTCATTCAATCCAATAAAGAATAAAAAAAAGACAAAAAGAATAGACAAAAAATCTTTTCTTGAAGCTTGGAAACTTACATCATCCAAAAGGTCACAAAAGCTCTCTCTCTCTCTCTCTCTCTCTCTCTCTCTCTCTCTCTCTCTCTCTCTCTCTCTCTCTCTCTCTCTCTCAGTTTTATGTCTCTGGCCCTAACCACAGCTCCGCAGGAGAGGGCTTAGGATGAGATGATGGGTGCGACAAAGGTGGAAGGAAATTAAAGCAAAAAAAAAACAAAAACAGGAAGGAAACAATTTTTTCATGAAATGGAGAACACCGAATAACTTCATCCTCTGTTATCAATATCATGTGACATGTATCAAAAAGAACATTCAATTTTATGACCTTCAGTATTGCTGACGATCTAAAGAAAGAATCCATACAAAAAAATGAGAGACCAAATTACTTAAAGATGAGTGCCCATTTGACTGCCACCAAATCTCAAACGATAGAAAGACCAAGAAGGAAAGAAAAAAAAATCTCAAACGATAGTGATTTGCAACAAAATAGATGTTTATCCAACTATGCATTGGGTAATGGAAGAACCATAATCAAAGTTGTTGGGTTTCTATATTTCATCCTTTTTCCACCCTAAATCAAATTTTCGGTTGTCAAAGATTTCAGCTAGAAATGCCAGACGATTGGCTTAAGCAGAAGAGGATCAGCCAGCCCTGGAAAATGAGGAATTATGGCATTCACAGGTAGGTGGTGCATGTGTTTTCCAAGAAATAGTTTTCTAGCGACATCTGAGTTCTGATCGCTCTTGTGGAAAAGCCATGCCCTAGCGCAAATGTGGAAAAAAAACCATAATCTGATTAAAGAAAAAATCCCTTTCATTCCCTCTAGTTCCAACATCAAATGGAGCCATGAATCTCACATGCATGTCCGATCAAACGGCTCAAATCCGATCGGAAGCATTCTCAGATACAAACCAGGAAAAAGAGGCAAAAGAGCAAATACACAAGAAAATAACCGCATCAGAAACCATGAAAGAAACAAATCGATGAGATCCAGAAGATCAGCTAACCTGCTTCTGGAGGGTGTCTACCAGCTGCTGCGGCAAACGCACGTCGGATCCGTTATCCTCGCTGGAGGCCGCTCGCCGTCGGTCTCGGAGGCGTAGCCGTCGTCGTCGCGCGGGAGGGCACAGTGCAGAGCGAGAGGGAGAGGGAGGGAGGGAGGGAGGGGGAGAGAGAAATAGAGAGGGAGAGTTAGACGGAGAGGGAGGAATAGAGAGAGAAAACAGGTGGCGGCTCCGGCGGAATCGTCGCTGGTGCGGCGGGAGCAGAGGAAACTGGATGGTTCAGAGCGGGAGCAGGGAAAACTGATGGTTCAGAGCACGGGAGGGGAAATGAAAAGGTGGGGGAGAAGAAGTGGTATTTGGGGTTCTTATAAAAGGCATTAGCGACCGCTATTGCGGCCGCCAATAGCGGTCGCTAATGCTCATTTTTGCGGTCGCCCGCTTCTCCTACCGCCAATACCGACATTTCTAGTAGTTTCTTTCATTCTTTTTATTGGAACCCATTTTGCCATGATTTCTTGGGAGTTCAATTCCAAGCAAAATGATAGACCCTAACTGAAATTGAGTGGAGCTGGTCAGCTGGGCGTAAATAAATCAATCAGCAATTTCTTTGATACAGGTTGACAATGAAGCGCTATGTAAGAAGTGTGGGCTAAGGCTTAGGCTTGTTAGAGGATGAGTAAAAAAGCCGAATAAATGGCTGAATACAAACAAAGTTTCTATTTTATGCTCAACAGTAGCTGATATGTGGCAGAGAGCAGCAACTAATAGGTGGCAAAGAAACTCCTTATTTCAAGTGAGCGGTTTATATTTGAATGGGTCTTTGTTTGATTGAGCTTATGCTGTTGTTTCCTGAGCTGGGTTGTTGCACATTGGCCCATGACCTGACCTGAACCCATTACCTTCAACACTCCCCTCAAGCTAAATGGTGGAGGAGGTCCAACTTTGGGCTTGTCCCTGAGATGACGAAACACATCTTTTGGAAGTGCTTTTGTAAAGTTGTCTTCTAATTGATCGGTTGAGGAAGCAAACCGCGTGATAAGTGCACTAATTGCAACTCTTAATCGGAAGGGGTGTGCACTTACCAATGATAAATCCATTAATTGGCACAAGGGGATAATTGAGGATAGATTCCATCTTGACCATTGAATGTTCCTACAGCTCTACTACCATGTACCCAAACCACCGAGGTGTTGACCTACAGTTGGCCTCACTCATTGGTGACTCAAAGCAAATGAATAGATAGAAACTTGAGTTCATTAATGTCTCAGGATTGAGAGCTATTGCTAAGGAATTATAAGAGCAGACCTTAAAGTAAAGACAATGTTCATAAGGTGCTTCTCATGGTCCGTCAATACATCCAATGTACCAGTACTATGATCCAGAATCTTACATTTTGATGATCAAGACAAATCAGACTATCTCATAGTGATCAAAGTGCTACAACCTTGTCAGATGAGATGTCCAATCTCATCACTGGTTGTGAAGATATTTAAGTATATGATTTGCTATACATGTCTCCCATATGTGGATCTCATCCATACACTTGTATTACATCTAGTATACTTATGGACTCCGGTTCATCTCATCAACCATCATGTCATTCGTATTGGTTATGTCCAAATAAGTAATAAAACACCATTTATCTCATGAAAGGAAAACATGAATATATTTATAAATAAAGAAATTAATCAATTTATTACATCATCTACTAGATTGAGTCCATATAAACTAACAACTTAGTGACAGGGAAATCATTGTCGACCTAGGATCTGATGCTTAGGCGGAAGCGGTTTCAGTGGGAGTCATTACTTTATGTTTTTCATATTATAAATTGGATTTGTCAGACATTTTATATGTACCGTCTTTAAGATGGAATTTAATTTCAGTTTCTAGTTTGGTGAATAAAAGTTATTCTATTACTTTTGGTACTGAATTTGTCATAAAGAGGAACGGTACTTTTATATGTTCTGGCAAGGTAACCAATGAACTTTATTTTTTAACTCCCACAATGTATGACATACATGATACCGAGATAATTGATAGACCATCATTAAAGAGGAAGTCACCTTCATCTAATCCAACAACACTTTGGCACCTGAGGCTAGGTCATATAAACTTAAACAGGATTGACAGGCTAGTGAAAGATGGTATCTTACCTTCATTGGTGATAGAACCAATGCCTTTCTGCGAGTCCTGTCTGGAAGGCAAAATGACCAAAATACCCTTTTCATCTAAGGGCAATAGGGCCAAAGATTTATTGGAGTTAGTGCATACTGATGTGTGTGGACCCATAAATGTTAGAGCGAGAGGAGGATACGAGTACTTCATCACTTTCACCGATGATTACTCAGGATATGGATACATATACCTTATGCACCGCAAGTCTGAGGCTTTTGAAAAGTTCAAAGAGTTTCGAGTGGAAGCGGAAAAACAATTAGGTAAAAGTATCAAGACTCTTCGATCATATCGAGGAGGCGAATATCTCTCTGCTGATTTTATGGATACTTATCAGAGAATGGGATTCTATCCCAGTTGTCTGCTCCTAGGTAAGACTCAACAGAACAGAGTAGCAGAAAGAATGAACCATACTCTTTTAGATATGATCAGGTCCATGTTGAGTTTCTCAGGATTACCTATATTCTTTTAGGGACATGCCTTGGACACTGCTATGTACATACTAAACCTCGTACCATCTAAGTATGTACATAAGACTCCCCGGGAGTTGTGGTCTGGGCGAAAGCCTAGTCTATAACATTTACATATGTGGGGTTGTCCGGCAAATGTGCTTAAGGACAAGATGGATAAGTTGGAATCGAAGTAGGAAGTATGCACTTTTATAGGATATCCCAAAGGAACTAAAGGTTGGTTATTTTATAATCCCAGAAAGCAGAAAGTGCTTGTCAGCACCAATACGGTTTTTCTGGTGGAAGATTATATGATCAACCGGGAAAACTTTAGAAAAGGTTATCTTGGAAGAAATTCAAGAGAGATTAAAACTTGAAGAGAATCCGCCCATACCTGACCCAGTAGTTACACCAGTGCCTCGTCGTAGTGGGAGAATTGTCAAGCCCCCTGACAGGTTCTTATTTTTGGGAGAGTCTTACCAGACAATCCCGGAAGAACTGGAACAAGATCGCTGTAACTATGATGAAGTACTCAATGACATAGATTCGGGACGTTGGCAAGATGCTATGAAAGCCGAGATGGAGTCCATGTACTCCAATAAGGTCTAAACACTTGTGGACTTGCCAGCTATTATTAAACCTATTGGGTGCAAGTGGGTCTACAAGAGAAAGAGAGGTCAAGATGGAAGAGTTGAGACCTTTAAATCCAGGCTTGTTGTGAATGGATATACTCAAAAAGACGGTATCGATTATGAGGAAACATTTTCGCCGGTAGCCATGCTCAAGTCCATCCGGATAGTCTTATCCATTGCGGCTCATCTCGATTACGAGATTTGGCAAATGGCTGTCAAGGCGGCGTTTCTCAATGGCCATCTTAAGGAAGACATCTATATGATGCAGCCAGACGGTTTTATAACTAATAACCAAGAGCAAATAATTTGCAAGTTGCAGAAGTCCATTTAAGGACTAAAGCAGGCATCCCGAAGCATGAATATCCATTTTGACTAGGCAAATAAGTCATTTGGTTTTTGTCAAAGTTTGGATGAGTCATGTGTATACATGAAAAGTGAAGGAGACATGGTAGTTTTTCTGGTATTGTATGTCGACGACATCTTTCTCCTAGGGAGTGAGATAGGAATGTTGTCAACAGTAAAAGTTTGGTTGGCTAAGACTTTTGATATGAAGGACTTGGGAGAAGCAAGCTACATCCTAGGGATCAAACTCCATCGAGACTGGAAAAGTAGGACGATAGGCTTATCCCAAGCTGCGTACATAGATAAGGTATTGGTACGGTTTGCTATGTTTTGTACCGGACCGGATAGCTGTCACGCAGTGGGCCTAGTCAGCAGATATCAGTCTAACCCAGGTCCTGACCATTGGACTCCTGTAAGATGTGTTCTTAAATATTTGAGAAGGACTAGGGATCACATGTTGATTTACGGCGGTGATGAGTTGATTCTAGTCCAAAACACAGATACTGACTTCATGTCAGATAAGGATTCCAGGAAATCAACTTATGGGTATGTGTTTATGATGTAGCCGCTTAAGAAGCAGCTAAGGAAGTAGTTAGGCTCAAAAGATTTTTTTTTGGAACTTGGAGTGGTACTTTTGGCGCAACAGCTGCTTACAGTTTACTGTGAAAGCAACAGGGCAGTCGCTCAGTCCAAGGAACCCAGGAGCCAAAAACACGTACAGAGCAAGTATCACATGGTCAGAGAGATTGTGCAGAGATGTGATATTGCAATCACCAAGATAGCCTCTGCAGACAATCTGGTAGATCCCTTTACTAAGCCTTTGACCACCAAAGTCTTTGTGCAGAATGTAGACAGGATGGGCATGAGATGCAACCCTGACTGGCATTGAGCCCAAGTGGGAGATTGTTAGTTTATATGGTCTCAATCCAGTATATGATGTAATAAATTGATTAATTTCTTTATTTATCAATATATTCATGTTTTCCTTTCATGAGATGAATGATGTTTTATTAATTACTTGTACATAACCAATACGAATGACATGATGGTTCATGAGATGAACCGGAGTCCACAAGTATACTAGATGTAATACATGTGTATGGATGAGATCCACATACAAGAGACATGTATAACAAATCTTAAGGTTGCAGCACTTTGATCACTATGAGATAGTGTGATTTGTCTCGATCATCAGAATGTAAGATTTTAAATCATGGTGCTGTTACAATGGATGTATTGAAGGACCATGCGAAGTACCTTATGGACACTGTCTTTACTTAAGGTCTGCTCTCATAATTCCCTAGCACTAGGCTCATAATCCTAAGACATTAATGAACTCAAGTTTCTGTCTATTCATTTACTTTGAGTCACCAATGAGTGAGGCCAATTGCAGGACAACACCTCAGTAGTTTGGGTACATGGTAGTAGAGCTGTGAGAACATTCAATGGTCAAGATGGCATCTATCCTCATTATCCCTTGTGTGAATTAATGGATTTATCATTGGTAAGTGCGTACCCATTCCGATTAAGAGTTAATTAGATAGGTACTGATGATAACTGTGGTTAATTGGGTCTCAAGGATAATAAGATATGGACCCAATTTGGTGGAAAGGTCCAATTGATCCATGGATATAGATAGAGGGGCCTACTTGTGGTCATAGGGAAGTTTAGGGTCTTCTATGTAATTTATTTCTAAGACTGGAGTTCAATTGCATTTATATAGTGGAGTTATTTGCAATTAACAGTAGGCCCGGATTGCACATGAGTTGTGGGGTCGCTTGTCCCAGTTGGAGCCAGCTTTCTATGGAATCCCTAGTGGTCCCCACGCTAGCCCAAGTTATTAGAAAGTTACCAATTCTACTTGAACTCTAAAAGGAAGGAATTAGAAAGTTACTATTTCTATTTGAAGTGAGACTTCTAATAGTGGTAATAGTAAGTTCCTAATTGTCGTTTAGAAGTCGAGTTTGGCACCGGAGTTTGTCACGTAATTTGGGGTAGCATTTTGTTTAGTTGGTTGTTTTGGATGGCTTTTATTAGCCTTTTCCTTTGGGATTTCACGAATATACTTTTATAATTTGTAACTTGAACATATGTGGGAAACGAATTGTCCTATTACTGCCAGCTCAATATTTTATGGTTCTTGATTTGTTCCAGTCTAATTATGAGCCTTGATTTGATGGCTTTATGTTTGCGGTTGAGTGCGACACGGAATATGATGGCCACGGGCTCCGAGTCGCAATGCCACGTCTGCTTTCGCGAAATATTCAGGTTATGTGGAATTTTGTTATCCTCACACACGCAGATCTTGGGGAAAGCAAAAAATTTAATTAACCCCAAATCAAGCTCCCTGAGGTCGGATCACTGCAGGATCCCGGTTTCGGGGCGTGACAATAATCATGCTTTCCTTTCATGAGATGAATGGTGCACATAACCAATACGAATGACATGATGGTTCATGAGATGAACCGGAGTCCACAAGCATATTAAATTTAATACATGTGTATGGATGAGATCCACATATAAGAGACATGTGTCCCAAATCTTATACTTAAACAGCTTCACAACCAGTGATGAGATTAGGTGTCTCATTTGACAAGGTTGCAGCATTATGATCACTATGAGATAGTGTGATTTTTCTCAATCATCAGAGTGTAAGACTCTGGATTATCATGCTGATACATTGGATGTATTGAAGGACGATGAGAAGCATCTTATGGACACTGTGTTTACTTTAAGGTATGCTCTCATAATTCCCTAGCAATAGGCTCATAATCCTGAGACATTAATGAACTCAAGTTTCTGCCTATTCATTTGCTTTGAGTCACCAATGAGTGAGGCCAATTGGAGGTCAACACCTCGGTGGTTTGGGTACGTGGTAGAGGAGCTGTGGGAACAATGGTAAAGATGGAATCTATTCTCATTATCCCCTTGTGCCAATTAATGGACCTATCATTGGTAAGTGCGCACCCATCCTAATTAAGAGTTAATTGGATAGGTACTGATGATTACTATAATTGATTGGGCCTCAAGGATAATAAGATATGGATCTAATTTGGTGGACATGACCAATTGATCCATGGATATAGATGGAGGGGCCTACTTGTGGTCATAGGGAAGTTTAGGGTATTTATGTAATTTATTCCTAAGATTGGAGTTCAATTGCATTTATAGAGTGGAGTTATTTGCAATTAACTGTGGGCCCGGATTGCACATGAGATGTGGGGTCGCGGTGTCCCAGTTGGAGCCAGCTTTCTATGGAATCCCTAGTCGTCCCCACGCTAGCCCAAGTTACTAATTCTCTTTGAACTCTAAAAGGAAAAGAAGTAGAAAGTTACTAATCCTATTTGAAGTGAGACTTCTAATTGTGATAATAGGAAGTTACTAATTGTTATGGAAGTAAGACTTCTAATAATAATTAGAAAGAAGAAAGCTACTAATTCTTAATGGAAGTGAGACATCTATTTTAATTAGAAAGGAGGAGGTTGCTTTTGCTATAAATATAAGAGAAGTTGTGTTGGACGTCCCATGCTCTATTCTTTCTTGGAATTCACGCCCACACCTCGCCTGTGCAAGTGTTGCACACGCCCCTCTCTCCTCTTCTCTCTTCTAGTTCTCTTTTGGTTTTCCATTAGAGCTTCTAGTTGGTTTCTTTTGAAGATCCCACCCTTCTCCTTGAGATTAGAGATCTGATATGGGTCATAGCGTGGAAGACTAAGAGGTCTTGGAAATCCTAATTTGCTAATAAGAGAAATTCGTCATCAAACAAGTTGTCAATTTCTCCATTAGAGCACTACCGAGCTCCAAAGGTATAATATACTTTCTTGTATGTTGTGGATTTGTTATGGATGCATGGTGATGGTTTAATCTATCTTAGAGATAGCTTTTTACGGATCTTGATAATGAGATTGAGGACCTGGATTCTGGATTGGGTCTGTTGCCTTCTGGATAGTTGATCCATGCATCAAGTGGGTAAAAAGTTTTTGAAACCTATCCGCGAGGCCAACCTACTTCCAACAAGAGGAAGAGAGGGCAGTGCCATATTAAGAGACGGCACAAAGACTCTCCTGATTTGGAAGTCCCTCTCACCATTGATGAGGAGGTGTTAGGGGATGCTGACGAGCCTCCGAAAAAGAGGAGCCAAGAAGAAGACACCGTTTGTGAAGGTATGATTCTTCCTCTTTCTTTTTCCGTTTCTATCATGGAGATTTTCATTTTTTGATTTACCTTTTCCCTTTTTTTTTAGCAGAGGATGATGACTTGGTGATGCCTAAGGTTCCGGCCAATGAGGCGGTGACGGATCCGATTGCGTCATCTGAAGAAGAATCGAGGGACTATGGAGTGATTCCAGAATCTTCACCTGGTATGGCTTCTTTTGTTTTTTCTTTCTTTTTATCTGTGTCGTCGTTTGCTAACATGTTGCTTGTTTTCTTGTTAGCTGACTTGCCACAGGATTCCAACGATTTTGAACCATCAATGGATGCAAATCTTGATGATGCTTCGGATGCGTTCATGGGGGTAGAAAGTATTCTGCCAATTGTCGAAGAAGGTACTTTATAATATTAATCCTGCTGATGATTATTTTTTTGTAAACATGATTATATTCATAAATTTTTGGTTTTCATTGGCAGGTTGCGAAGTGACCAGAGAGATCCCGTCGCTTTTTTTAGAACCAGAGCAAGGGGTGCCCACAGTTGATCCAGAGATAGGGGCTTCTTCAGCCAGTTTTGACACGGCAGAGGCGAGAACTCGTGCTGAGATTCCTTCTCCGGTGTCTCCAATTGGAAAGAGTGTCAGACCCCGACCAAAGTTCGGTATATTTAACTAATATTTTAATCACGATTAGTTTATAAGTGGGTTTAGAGGACGATTAGCTTAATCTTAAGCTAGAATAGACTTTTGAATAGCTTTGGGGATTTTTGAGAGCCGATAGAATTAGTTTGACGCGGGCCGGGGCGCCCGTGTGTCGCATGTGAAATTGGGGGAAGTTATTCTCATTTTGAAAATTTCCAATTTTTATTTCTTTTGACTCATTTTATCGTTATTAACAACTTTTATGTTTTGTTCATTTGCATTTGAGGCTCAGAAAATTGAGTTTTTCAAGAAAAAGGGCAAAAATGTCTTTTTACACTAAATCTGTACCCAAATTTCAAAATTTGCAAAATATGGAAAAAATATACTTTTTGAAAAGTAGATATTTCGTTGAACAATTTTGTCTTCTTCGTCGTCTTCGTCCGGGACTCGCAAATGCCTTTTTCAGCCACATGAAGATTGGGACCCACTTGCCCACTTAATAAAAAGGGGAATAGTGCCTTCTTCTCTCTTTTAATCCAAATTCCTGCAACTTTTCTCCAAGAAAAGGTGTTTTCTTCTTCTTCATCTTCTCTCCTCTTGAAAAGGCTAATCTTGTGTGCAAATTGGAAACTTGATCTCCATATCGTGTTCCTCATCTCCCAAGCTTCCCAAAGAACCCTTTTTCAAAGGATTTGAGCCAAGACAAAGCCCTCCTTCAAGCTCTTCTTCTTGATTCAAGCTTTAAAAGGTTAGCAAAGGCGTTTCTTGCTTGAGATTCTTGTTTTCTAAATCATTTAGAATGGTTTTACCACCCATGCAAAGAGTTTTCATGGAGGATTTCAGAGGATTGATTTCTAGGGTTTTTCCATGGGTAATTTTGGGGGTTTTGTAGAGTTGGAGCTAGAGGCCTTAGAGAGTTGATTTTGGAGTGATTTACTCTTCTCCTTGACCAGGCAAGTGAATATTCTAGCTAATATGTTGAATGTTGCTTAATGTGGATGATTTTTTTTTATGAATTTCTACACAATTGTGTTTCTATTTACCAAAAGATGGATTTAGCTTGAATATTTGAACATTGGTTTATGCCTATTGTTTTCTAAATTGTTGATTTCAACAACCTATAGTTATTTGGTAATGTATCTTCTTGAATAAATCTTGTGCATTCAATGTGAACATTTTGATGGATGGAAGTGCTTTGTTTCAATTAATTTAGTTTAGAAAGATGGAATGAAATGGTGTGAATGATTGTATGGGACTTTGGATGTGGCTAGGAGAAGCCCAAATTGGCTGTGAATGTATGTTTGAAGAAGGTGGAAATGATAAATGGAAAAAAGAGAAGGAAAGATCTGAAATTTTGCTTCAGAAATGTGTTTTCAGCAGCTGGCGATCAGCCAGTGGTCACCCAGCGGCTAGCCGAACTAGCTTCGGTTCCTTTTCCCGAGAGCTACATTTTTTTCTGAAGCCAGCAGTTAGCTCCGCGGTCAGCCAGCGGCTAACCACCAAACCGCATGCGGTAAGCCAAACTAGTGGTCACTTTTCCAGAGACCTGCATCCAAAAAAATGAAATTGGTGGTCAGCCCCGCGGTCAGCCAGCGGTTAACCGCCAGACCCTTCGGCGGCTAACCGCCGGCTAACCGCCAGGTATCCGAATTTACCCAAAATTTTATAATAAGAGAGATTTTGGATGTTTGGATTTTCAGGGAAAAATGTTGGGTTTTTAATACACATTTTACCCCTCAATTATCGACGATCTTCAGTGGCACTAGACTATCATTTATAAATTGATACCAAGGAGACTAAGTGTGTATCGAAACCATACAAAGTAAACCACTTCAATCATTACATGCGACTTCATTCCAAGATAAAGAAAATTGTATATATTTTCTACAAATTGATTGGAAAATAGATTTGAGTGGTTCGCCACGAATATTGTATGTTTTTCCATAGACTGATTTGAAATGTATTTGAGTGATTTTCTCACCACGTTTGAAATATCGATAGAACTACTCATTTGATCATGTGATATCGTTCGTTTGCAAATTGTCTGGAGTAGTTGCTTTTATCGATGAAAGTGCATTGAAATGAATTTGATTGAATCGATTTATGATTTATGTCCGGCACCACTAAGCTTGGGATCCTTGTTGGATTGATCACCCGACTTGGAATCCTTAAATTATTTGCCAACTGCACTTTGGACCCCTATTGATTGATTGTTTCCGACCATGGCTCCGGATAGATCCTCCCGTCCATTTAATATGGTTCGGTGATTGATCGAGTACTTCTATTACTTCGGTGGTAAAGTACGAGTGCTCTCTTAATGAGGCACGTTATTGATTGAGTGCTCTTGTCACTTAGGTGAAAGGAGAATATAGCATATGTGGATTGCCATTGTTTTATACATTTGCTATTTCTTTACTCAATTTCCATTGTCTGACTCAATTGTTATCGTCTTGTTGTTCCGTTATATTTCTCGAAATCAATTAATGTTTTAGAAATTGTTCCTTTGCCTTATCGTCAATTTTCTTAAGAACCAAAAATGAATTTATAATTATTTTCATAATCTCTATCAACCTATTATCTATTTATTTACTTGCCAGACCATTGTGTCTGACCCATCTCTGTTTGGTGCCAGATAACGATCCCCTCACCTTTGAGACGCAGTGCGAGGAGGACCCAATAGTTCCAGCTGAACGTGAGTGGCAGCCTGATGATGTTGTTTAGTCAATGGGTTTTTTTTTTTTTTTTTTTTTTTGAGCTTCGAATCACTTGGGGCAGATTTTTATTTTAGGAATTTGTTATAGCCATTGTTGGCTTTCTTTTGGGAATTGTAATTAACTAACTTTTATTTGTATTAAACTTGAATTTAACTTTGGGCCTATCTATAATATGTTTCTCATTTTGATACTAGTCTTGAGTGCCATTATTCATGTATATGATTGGATTTATGTGTTTGTTACAATGCTTCCGCGAAACTTATACATTATGAATGTGATAGTTACGTGTTGATGGATCGACTTCAAGGATCCTTACCGCGGAAACATGTGGGAAACCAGCGTGTGCGGGTGGATTTTTCTGGCTCGCCACGCCACGACCCCGGATTAAGGACTTATCTAATTGGGTTCTCGGTCCGGGGTTGTGACAAAGAGCTTATTGATTACTCTTCCAGCGGGGCACGGCATGGGTAGTCAATCGATGGAGCGGGGTGAGCCTTCATCTGGGCCATTCCTTCAGTTTGCGAGAAGGTGCTGAAGAGTGTCTTGACCTCCTAGATCGAGACTCTCTTTTCTGGTCACTTGGATGCTGGATTTGGCATCATCAAGCATGTGTAGGAGATTCTCGCTGAGAGCGAAGGGTTGGTCTGAATGTCACAGGTGCCAGGGCGACTGTTGATGGGATCATTGCACTGGGCAACAAGTGGTCTAAGACCAAGACTTTTTCGAATGGTGACTTCTTCAGGGAAATGTTTCTGAAACCTTCCACTAGGGCCATATCTGTAATGAATGAGACCTCGCAGACTAGGAAGTAGTTTGTCCAGGATAGGAACATCACCGAGTTGGCTATCATTGGGCTGATACAAGACATTGATCGCCTTGATGGGGAGGTTGCCGAAGTGTTGGAAATAGGTAGGCCTTGTGGATAGGTTTCAAAAACTTTTTGATCCACTTGATTCAGGGATCAAGTATCCATAAGGCTATAAACCCAATTTGGGATCCAATCCTCAAACTCAATAACAAGATCAGCATAAAATAATCCACAACATACAAGGAAGTAGATTATACCTTAGGAGCTCTGTTGTGCTCTAATGGAGAAGTTGCGTCTTTCTTTGATGATGAAACTCTTTCACTAATCAAATTAGAATCTCCAAGACCCAGTCGTCTTTCACGCTATGTCCCTTATCTGATTTCTTTTCTCAAGAAGATGGGTGGGATCTTCAAAAGAAATCAATTAGAAAAGAACTAGAAGAGGAACTGGAAGAGATGTGCAACAACTTGCACAAGAGAGAGAGAGAGAGAGAGAAGAGGGGCTGGGCGTGCAACTTCAAGGGATGAAGGGGTGTGGACGTCCAAGGGGTACTTCCCTTTTTATAACCTCATGCAATCTCTCTCTTACTAATTGCAATAGAAGTCTCACTTCCACATAAATTAGTAACTTTCTATCTCTAATTAAAATAGAAGTCCTACTTCCATTAACCAATGGGACCTTAAGCTTTTAGGATGGCTTAGATCTCATCTGGTTTCATTTTCGTAAAGAATATCTAAAAATATCTCCTTTGGATAGAGAATATCTAAGAATATCCTTACTTAGAGAAAATCTCTCATGTCCCCTTTATTTTGGGAGAGAATATCTCAAGATATCTTTCTTTGGGAGAGAATATCTCAAATCTCCTATCTTTTGGGAGAAAATCTCTCATTGCTTTCTTTTAGGGAGAGAATCCCTTAAGATATCTTTCTTTTGGGAAAGAATCTTTCTAATTTCTTTCTTTTGGTAAGGTTACTAATTAGTAACATTTACCTCTTTTCTTGTTTCCTTCTTTGGTTTGCTCTCTTCTATAAAAGCAAGGGGAGGTTGGATCTCTTTCTCTTATTGCTTTCGTTTGGAAAAATCTCAAGAGTGCTCCAAGACCAAAAGTTTTTCTTCTTCAAGGATCTTCAAGCTTTTCTTCTTCTTCTCCATCAATGGCTTCAAGTAAGTTTTTATTTCTCAAGAAAACTCCTTTCTAGAAAATAGGATGGTAAAAAAACAGTTTATTTTCTTTTTTTTTGTTTCTTTTCTTTTCTTCTTTTTTTTTGTACGTTTTCTTTTCTTCTTTTTTTTGCACATTTTTTTGTGTGGGCCGTACGGATCTGGCCATACAGCCACGTGGCCTGTGGGCCAGCCCATTTTTTTTTGTTTCTTTTTTTTTCTGATCTTTCTCTTTTTTTTAAGAAAGTTTCCTTTTTCTTTTTTTTTCTTTCTCTCTCTCCTTTTTTTTTGAGAAAGTTTCTTTTTCTTTTTTTTTCTTTCTTTTTTTTTGCTCATCATGATAATGCATTTTTTGGCAAACCAAGATGTTCATGCATGCATTTTTTTTTTGTAAATTGAATTGGTTGCATGATGTGATACCATACCTGAAAATCTTTGTAAATTTGGGAATTTGGAGCTCGCAGCGATGTTGAGCCCTTCCTGATTTTGCGGAGACTTTGAGGTTTCGAAAGTTTAGAGTTTCGGAACTCGCAGCAATGTTGAGCCCATCTTTAAGCTTTCTATTTCTTTCAGGATATTTCCTTTTTCTTCGGAATTGCCCCGGAATCATGCCAAAATTTTGCCAAATTTTTTTTAGCGGAATTCTGTCATTTTGATGATGATCTTTTTCTTTTCCATCCTTTGCAGGTGGTTCCTCCAGAACGAACAAGGGTAAAGAGCTTGTTACAAGCGTACCTCGTCGATCTGCTAGATCTTCCAACCCGGCCGTTCAGCAGGCTTGGGAGAAGGTCCAGTATGTTGAGAGAAACCTTGAAGAGTGCGACTCTCTCAATAGAGATGAGATGAGACAGCGACTAATCGCTCTCAAGGGAGAGGAATTTTACAAGATCATGATAAGCAACCGTCCTTGGGTGATGAACGATCAGAGGGTTTTGCCCAAGCCTACCTTCTTTTTTGGTGATGCAGTCCTTGACGACGTGACATACTAGAGGAGATGTTTTTAGTTCTCTTACATAACTGATGGTGAGGAGAGAACTATTTTTACCCGGTCGACGTTTGATCGTACCATTTCGATCATGGGCCTTTCTCCCATGTGCCCTAAGAGGGAAGATCCTCCAAGCTGGGTGAAGAGGACTAACATAATCAAGACCGGGGTTTTTGTTGGCGGTCCTCCTGGATATATGGAGAAGTCGCCTGCCGACATAGACATGTTGATGCCGGCCAGCGGCTACCTGGGCTCTGATTATCCGTCGGTCAATTAATTTGGGACCGGTGGGCCTTGACATTTTCATTGGTGACGACAACAATTGGGTGAAGCCTTTTCAACTTCGTGGCCATTTCAATGCTGACTCTGAGTGGGAGTCGTGGATTGATCGCGTCTTGCTGATTGGTGGCGCCGTTTTGAAGGAAGCCGAGATTTTTTATGCTGTCCGCGCCTTTAGGGAGACCGTGATCTTTTCAGACGAGGCCTTCATGGCTATGTTGGAGTCATTCCTTCCACAAACCAATACCTTTGTTGTCACGAATGGTGAGATTGGTTTTTCTTTGAAGGAGTTGAGCGCCATTACTGAATTGCCTATCCTTGGCAAACTCTATGAAGAGTTCATGCTGATCGACGGCATCCTTGAGGAGCAGTCTGAGGAGTTCAGGCTCCTGTACTTTCAGCTTGTCGCCTTCTTTGATTTTTTGAAAGAGGAGGGCTCGAAAGTTAGATCAAGTAGTTGGAAGAGTTTTGGCTCTTCGTTCCCTAACCTTTTTGACAGTAGGGAGTCTTCTGATAGCATGATCCGGGAAGACAGGAAGAAGACTTCGGCCATGTAAGAAGAGTTGTGGGGTTTCTTCGCGAGTACAAACGCCATTTGTTCTGACATTGCACTGCGGAGAGATCTCGCTATTTACCTCACTTATTGGTTAGGTGAGGCTATTTTTGCTGGAGGAGATGGAACGCACATCAGGCAGCATTGCATTTTTCCGGCTTGTCAGATGGCGTTTGGAGAGCAGCTTGCTTTAGTACCTGCTCTTTACTCCTACTTGTGTACCAAACTACAGGCTGCTGCTTTTTTGCTTCGGCTTGGGCTCCCCATCAACAGGGTATTTTCAGCCCATATCTTCTATTTATGGTTTGTATACCACTATCCTGGCTTCCACCGGCTGGGTGCTGCACGGGATGATGATCCTCTGATGATTCGATTGGCTAAGGGCAAAGTCGTGCTCGAATCACTTTTGTTTGCCCGCATGAGGATCTGACGGTTCAGGGACATCGAGATGGGGCAATCTTCAGTGAAGCTTTATCTGGAGTTGCAGTAGAAGGCTTTTGATTTTGGTGCCTCCCGAGACTCTACCAGGGCAGGGTCGGGAAGGCATTACTCATTGACAAATGCAGATAAGGAGTGGCTTTTCAGCATACGTGTCGGCACGATGGTGACCGCAGAATATTTTCATCTACATCCAGCTGTATGTACCTTCTTATTTTGCTCTGCAGTTGGGCTTTTCTCAAGGCATTGTTGGAGCACCTTCAATCATGGTGAAGCGCTTTCGAGGTTTGCAGGACGGGAGAATCGCATGGGCTTTCTATAGTGTTGAAGATACTACTGCCATGATTTCCTATCCTGTATTGTCAAGTTCGCGGACTGCCGGCTTCGCGAAGTGGTTCGCGAAGAGCTTTTTGGCATATCGGGGGCTTTCCAAGAAGGAGCTTGATGTGAAGCTGGCATCTGGAAAGGGCCTTGGAAAGTCAGATGCCGTCTGGCGAGAGGAAGTTTGGGCCTTCCTTTCTGGAGAGAAGCATAAGATCAGCTTTCTCGGTGAACAGGGCGTCATTATTTCTGAAGCTGTTCGAGAAATACCTGATGCGGCTTTAGAGCAGCTAGAACAGGAGGAAGCTCAGCTTGATGCTTGGATGCAAGCGGCACAAAGGCGAGCTTTCGTGGACTCTACTGACAAGGGTAGACCATCCAGTGAGGAGTCAAGTCGGAAACCTGACTCTGATAGCGGGGCAGGTTCTTCTAGGAAGCGAGACCATAGAAGTAAAAGGAAGAGGAGTCAGTATCGCAGCAAGGGGCAACATGAAGACTCTCTTGATATGAAAGTTCCTCTTATTGTCAATGAGGAGATGCCAGATAATGCTGACGAGCCTCCAGAAAAGAGGAGCCGAGAAGAAGAGATCGTCGGTGAAGGTATGATTCTTCCTCTTTCTCTTTCTGTTCCTTTCATGGGATTTTTCCATGTTCTGATTTGCTTTCTGTTTCTGTATTTTTTTTAGCAGAGGAAGACTTGGCGATGCTTGAGGTTCCGACTGATGAGGCGGTGACAGATCCTGTGGAGGCACCTGAAGAAGAACCATGATGGAACGACGCCATCCTGCCCGGTTCTACCGGGGTCGGCGGACGTGGGAGTCCGTTTGGGTCCGACCCTTTTGTAACCGGGGGGCAGAGGCGTGCGTCAACATTTTTTTTTTGTGTGGGTGTGCTAGATTTTCTATTTCACTTGGAATTGCAAGTGGTGATCCGGAGATCGACCTTCGCAAGTAAAACGGAAATCAACTTCATTCAAGTTTTCCATTGCACATATATTTAAGAAAAGAGACATTTTCTTAATTTACCGTGAAATGCGATTTTTTGGCATTTATAGCTGATTTTGGAGTTTATAGCCGATTTTTTGGCGTTTATAGCTGATTTTGGCGTTTATAGCCGATTTACAATTCTTATCAATAATGAAAGACAAGAGTTGCGATTTTTGTCTCTTTTAGAAAAATACAAACTACAATGAAAAGCAAGAAAATGAGGATCTAACTTCCCAGGAGATTGTGGGGGATCCGTTCAGATTGACGGTCGCAAGCCATATGTGGACTTCGCCATCATCCATGCAGATGAGAACAGAGGATGCTATTGATTCGCTTGGCTTGGTTATAACTTCAGGTTTTTAGAGGACAAAGACAAAAAGGAAGTCCTATGCCTAATAAAAAACTAAGTGGACGGGCTGAAAAGCCACGTCTAAGCCATTGGAGGTAGAAGGAGAAGGCAAGGACCTTGGGGGGGAGTACCCCCCAAGGGACTTTTGTCACCTTGTAGCGGTGGTCGGTGTAGAACTTCCGCAGAGTTTTCTCTCTTTCTTTCTCTTTCTTTCTATGCTTTTTTCTGATCTGGGATATGTCTTTTTTTTTTTTCCGATCTAGATTCCTTTGGAGTGCTCTCCTATTTATAGGCTTTTTGGTAGCCATTTAAAAGGGTTTATGGGCTTTTATTGTCATTAAGCCGCATAATGGGAGGAGTTACAGGATTTAATTCCTTTATTTTGTAACTCCTTTTTCTTGGCTTCTGATTGGCCGGAGGAGATTAAGGGCATTTAATCGCCTTTAATCGCCATGATGGGAGGAGTTTCATGGTTTAAATGTCATGAATCTCTTGACTTATAACTCCCGGATGCTTGCTTCTAATTGGGCCGTCCAAAGAAATGGATTAATGATTGCAATAAAGCCAGTCAATTAATCGCATTAAGTGGTCGCAGAGCAGTTGAAGAGTCGCGGGCCGTGCCGCGTCCTTTGGGATTCTTCTGGCGATGATCAACGATGGATCTTCATGTAGATCGACATCAGATGACCACGTAACTTTAGGTATTGGTTGCCAACAGCGGGACGGTGTAATCGGTCCTGTCAATTTCTCGATCGGTCGGGTAGAAATCACACTTTTTTGGTTGACCGGTTGGCGATCAATGTTGATTTCGATACTCTTGATGATTGACCCGTGATTTTGATGGATGTCAGAGGATTCTGTGTCTCAAAAGTATGAATTTTGGAAAATACCAAAGGCCGGACGCTTCGAATCGCGAAAAAAAGGCGAAAAACGGGGTTTTCGGGGCCCTCCTGGCGATCCCGGGCCCCAGGGTCGCAGGGTCGCAGCCCTGGGGGGTTTTCCCCCCTTTTGTCCCGTTTTGTGTCCGTTTTTGCTATTTTTTTATTCTTTTTTCTTCTGTATTTTTCCTTGACATTTTTTATCATTTATTGGCTTGATTTTCCTGTAGAAAACCAGATGAGAATCCTTGCATTTTGTTTTGCAAAGTTTCTAATTTTCCGAGAAAGCCGAAGACTTTGTCGCGCAGAGCTGCCGATTTCCCGTCAGAAGCTGAAACTTGGTCAAACGATGTCGGAATGACCTGAAATTTGAGGTGAAGCCTCCTGAGCAACAAATAAGACAAACCATAGGCTTTTGTTTGAGGTTTGAAGCTGTTTGGAGTCCTATCACCAGTAGACTTATTTTTGTCGCGATGAAGATGTCGCGGCTTGATGTGCGGTCAACCAATGTCCGATTGACTTGAGATTTGACAGGGAACCTATTGGAGTCATTTTAAGATGATCCACAGGCTCTGTCTTGAAGACCATGGTCCCGAGGAGCTTCGCCTCCAGAGGCCTGATTTGGCTTCCGAGCGTCAAAGTCTGGTCAAACGTTGTCGAAATGACCTGAAATTTGACGTGTAGCCCTTTATAAGCATTTTGAAGCCGTCCATGTGAAAGAAACTGCGATTCAGATCTGGACATCACTAGGGGAAGACGTCCATGGATGATTTGTAACAAAATAGGTTTAAAAAAATCTTATCTGGGCAGCGCAGATCAGCCATATATATCGCAAAAGAACTCCATGGATTCATGACCAACAAGTATATAATTAACGGAGATTCAAGAAGACTATTACCTTGATGATTTGTAGACTCCACATCTTTGAAATAAAAGATCCAAAGGGCTGTACTTAGACTTGCAATTAGCAAACAACTTGTTGGAATTTTCTGTAGTAGAATTGTTTTTGATCTTCTTCTCTATTTCACTTCCAAATCTGATTGGCTAAGATGGTGGGATCTTAATCTAGATTTCTAGATGGGTTTTGAGAACTTTTTATCTATGGAAAATCTCAGACCTGAAACTCTCTTCAATGAAGAAGAAAAGAGGGCTGGACGTGTGGGATAGGGATCTCTTGTGTTGGACGTCCAAGTAGGGAAGCCTCCTCCTTTTTTATAGAACTTTGGGATTCCTTTCCTTAATGGTTATCTCTTCTAATTCTCATAGATGTCCTAAAAGGAAAGTATAATCTAAAGATTTATTTCCTTTTAGAAACACTCCAATTAGAAAAGGAAACTAAAACAACATCCCACAAACTTTAGCAATTAGTAATCTTAGTTGCACAACTCCGCCTATGTTGGGGTATCCTTGACATAGCCGGTCCCAAGCCCGGACAAAGGAGGAGGGTTGTGCGTTAGGTAGCCGACAGCCAGCACAATACTCAGTCGGATTTTTTTATGGATTTGAGACCTAATGAAATTTCGTTGGGGCGTCCCCTACTTAGTGACGCGCTGTATGGTCCGGGTACAGTGATAAGTGAGCAAGGACCGCTGCATCGGCGCCCGGGTGCAGTGCTAAATAGGCAAGGGTCCTCACACTTTATTGGGCGAGTGTGGGGGGTAAGGAAGCTAGTCCAAAATAGAAGGCTGAGATTGGGTACTTGGAACATTGGGAGCCTAACTGGGAAACTTATGGAAGTGGTGGATACAATGGAAAGGAGACGAATCGCAATTGCTTGTTTGCAAGAGACAAGATGGGTGGGACACTAAGCTAAAGAGATTGAGAGGACCGGGTATAAGTTATGGTATACGGGACTTAATAGATCGAGGAATGGGGTCGGCATAGTGGTAAACAAGGACTTAAAGGAAGATGTAGTGAATGTAAAGCGCTATGGAGATAGGATTATTGCAATTAAGTTAGTGTTAGGAGAAGAGATAGTGAACGTAATTAGTGCTTATGCCCCCCAGGTGGGCTTAGGAGATGGACATAAGGAGAAGTTTTGGGAAGACTTAGAAGGAGTGCTACTAGAGATACCCCAAGGAGAGATGGTCTTCATAGGAGGTGATTTGAACGGTCATGTAGGACGTGACGCAGATGGATACATAGGAGTACACGGGGGACATGGGTACGGTAATAGAAATGAAGAAGGGAAGGATATCTTGGAGTTTTCAATGGCTTATGATCTCATGGTAACTAACACATTTTTTAGAAAGAGAGAGGAGCATTTGGTGACTTATAAGAGTGGCTCATCGAGGACA
This sequence comes from Litsea cubeba, assembly GCA_012931725.1. Classification (NCBI taxonomy): domain Eukaryota; kingdom Viridiplantae; phylum Streptophyta; class Magnoliopsida; order Laurales; family Lauraceae; genus Litsea; species Litsea cubeba. Next base: position 80,792,276 of record CM022946.1, on the reverse strand, counting down.
CAAATTGACTTCTTCTTAACTAGGAAAAGAGACCGTTTAGCTTGTAAAGATTGTAAGGTTATACCGGGGGAGAGCTTGACTTCCCAACATAGGTTGTTGATCATAGATGTGCGGTTACAAAGGTGGACTAGAAAAAAGAAGTTGTATAGATGCTTAAGGACTAAATGGTGGAACCTGAAAGGTGATAAGCAACTAGCTTTAAGGGAAAGAGTACTAGAGGAAGACGTTTGGGCGACAGAAGAGAGTGCAAATAATATGTGGGATAAGGTAGCAGAGTGTATTAGGAGGGTAGGGAAAGAAGTCTTAGGAGAATCTAAAGGGGGTGCTCCGGTACAGAAAGAGGCATGGTGGTGGAGCGAAGCCGTCCAAGACAAGATAAGAGTTAAAAGAGAGTGCTTTAAAACTTGGCAAAATGATCGAATTAAAGCGAACTTGGAGAGGTATAAAGAAGCAAAAAGAGAAACTAAAAAGGCAGTTAGTGAGGCCAAGGCAAAGGCATTTGAGGAGCTATATAGGCGACTTGACACTAAGGAAGGCGAAAAAGAGATATTCAAGCTTGCTAAAACTAGAGATCGGCGGACCAAGGACTTAAACCAAGTTAAATGCATTAAGGATGAGGATGAAAATGTTTTGGTAAAGGAAGAGGAGATAAAGGAGCGTTGGAAGAGCTACTTCTACAAGTTATTTAACGAAAGCAGTAGTAGTGACATACAATTGGGGCAGCTTACCATTTCTAGAGAAGAAGCGAATCATATATTTTATAGGAGAATCAGTAGGGAAGAAGTGAAAGAAGTATTGAAAAGAATGAAGAATGGGAAAGCGGTTGTGCCAGATGGTATCCCTATTGAGGTCTGGAGGTGCTTGGGGGAGGATGGTATTAGTTGGTTGACAAAGCTTTTTAATGTATTGCTAAAGAGCAAGAAGATGCCTAATGCATGGAGGAAAAGTATTCTTATACCCATATACAAGAACAAAGGAGATATTCAGAACTGTGCGAACTACCGCGGGATTAAATTGATGAGCCATACGATGAAATTATGGGAGAGAGTTATTGAGAGAAGACTAAGAAGAACAACAAATATTTCAGAGAATCAATTTGGTTTAATGCCTGGGAGATCAACCATGGAGGCTATCTTTCTCCTGAGGAGGTTAATGGAACAGTATAGAGAAGGTAAGAGAGATTTACATATGGTGTTCATTGACTTGGAGAAGGCCTATGACCGGGTTCCTAGGGAGATTCTTTGGAAAGTTCTGGAAAAGAAAAGAGTTTGTATCGCTTATATTGAGGCGATAAAGGATATGTATGATAGAGTCGTGACATCTATAAGGACGACTAGCGGCGAAACTAAGGAGTTTCCTATCACGATTGGTCTACACCAAGGCTCAGCGTTAAGCCCGTACTTGTTTGCCCTAGTTATGGATGAGATTACAAGACATATCCAGGATGAGGTGCCATGGTGTATGCTATTTGCAGATGACATTGTTTTAGTGGATGAGACGAGAGAAGGAGTGAATGCTAAACTTGAATTGTGGCGGAAAACATTAGAGACAAAAGGGTTTAGGCTAAGTCGATGCAAAACGGAATATATGGAATGCAAGTTTAGTCAAAGTAGGACACCTGGTAACATAGAAGTAAGTTTGGGCACACAAAAGATAGTAGAGAAAGAAAACTTTAGGTACCTTGGATCTATGGTGCAACAGGATGGAGGGATTGATACTGATGTAAGTCACAGGATTCAAGCCGGGTGGACCAAATGGAGGAGTGCTTCGGGGGTCTTGTGTAATCGGAAAGTCCCCCTCAAGGTTAAAGGAAAGTATTATAAGGTGGCGGTACGGCCAGCGTTGTTATATGGATCAGAGTGTTGGGCAGTAAAGCATAATCATGTCAAGAAGATGGAAGTTGCGGAGATGAGAATGCTAAGATGGATGTGCGGGATCACAAGGAGAGATAGGATTAGGAATGAGGAGATTAGGGGCATAGTAGGAATAGCACCGATTGGAGATAAAATGAGAGAAAATCGACTGAGATGGTTCGGCCATGTTAGAAGGCGTCCAACAGAGGCACCTGTTAAAAGGTGTGAAAGCATGGAGTTTGCCAAGAGTAGGAGAGGGAGAGGGAGACCCAAGAGAAGTTGAAAAGAAACTATTAAACATGATCTTGCCTACATGGATCTAACGGAGGACATGGCCCTAAACAGATTTGATTGGCGTCGTCAAATCCATATAGCCGACCCCACCTAGTGGGAAAAGGCTTGGTTTGGTTTGGTTTGGTTTGGTTTAGTTGCACAACACTTACTAATTTAAGTTTCTAATTTAAAAATGAAACTTTACTATAGGAATACTAATCCAAAGAGGAGTCCAACCTTCCAAGTAGAGAGACCTACTCAAAGTTGGGAACCTTACCTATAGAATTCCCATTATGGACGTCCCACATAATAATGCACATCTTGGCCCACAAATAATTTATCTAGAATTAAATTCATGTATGCCATCAAAGGCCTATTTGAATTTAAACTCAAAATTATTTTTCCACTAAAATAATTCAACCATCACTACACCATTTCAGGGCTTTTACATCGCGTCATTTACGGCGTGCATTGAATGCAAGCCGTAAATGATATAATAGTACGGCGCGCATGGAATGCGAGCCGCAAAAGGGCCTTTTCTTCTATTTATTAAGGCGTGCATTTTGCGCGCCGTGAGATCTTATCAATTACGGCGTGCATTTAGGACGCCGTAAATTATTGAGCATTTGCGGCCAACATTCGCAAGCCGTAAAAATATTAAGGTATCACAGCCCACATGTTGCACGCTGTAAAAGGCCAAGCCATTCAAATTAAGTTCACGGCCTGCTTTGAAAAGCTGTAAGATTAATCAGCTTTCACAGCCCACATTTCGTATACCGTAAAAAAAAAACGCACCAAATTAATATTCCAAAAATATTTCGCACCCTTTTTTTGACACCCAAAATTTAACCCCAAATTAGGGATAGACGATACCCACTGAGAACCCAAATCTTGACACCAAAAAAATTTCGTACACCTTCTTCTTCTCACGATACCCACCGAGAACCCATTGCTCACTACCAAAAAAATGACTTTTAGCGTCGAACTTTTTGTCGCGGCCAGTGTTTTTGTAGCTATTTCTTACTTGTTGCCACCACCAATAGAGTTAGTGGCAATAAATCTCATTTTGCCTCGCCCATGTCTGCCCGTGACAAAAAGTGTCGTAAATTTTTTTTTTACCGACGAAAATTAACGTCGGAAAATTTATTACCGACATTTAGGGCGAATTATTTGAGCTCATTGGAGACGACATTTTTGTTACAAAATATAATTTATTTTTGCAACGAATGTAATTCGTCACCAATAAGGATAAGTTATGGAAGACGAAAATATTTCGTCACCATACACTCCATTATGCCATTTCATTTTCCTGTTAAATGGGCGACAAATATATTTTTGTCTCGAAAGAATAAGTTGTGGGAGATGAAAATATTTCGTCACTAATAAATTCTATTTCCGGGGGCCGTTACCCGTTCCGTACTCATTCTAGTTTAATATTCTCCTATGATCTATTCCCTCATTCTCTTCTTCGTACTAGTTAGATTTGCAAGCCCAGGCCGCCCAAACCCCAGACCACCCTGCCCGGCCCACCACTGCCAGTCGTCCATTGATACGCTGGCCGTACACCCTGACCTTTAGCGACGTTTTACTAAAAAATGTCTGCAGAGTTCAATTTTCGATTTAATTTCATTGTTAGGAAAAGTAAAAATCAAAGATTATTACTGACGAATTATAAAACGTCGGTAAAATTGACTTTTAGCAACGTTTCCTTGAAAACCGTCGACGAAGTTCAATTTTATTCGTAACTTCATTTTTAGGGAAAATAAATATCAAAGACTATTATCGACGAATTCTATTATAGACGAATTTTATGAAGTAGGTAAAATGAACTTTTAGCGATGTTTTTTTCGTAAAATTAAACGTTTATATTTTTAGGAAAATTAAAAATTAAAAATTAAAAATAGAGACCTTTACCGACGAAAATTAGCGTCGGAAAATTTATTACCGATGTTTTATATTAAACGTCAGTAAATGTTAAGAAAAATAAAATAATTTTGATAAACGTCGGTAAACCAAAATTCTCCCTCTCCCGCCTCCACAGTCCCCCTTTTTCCTCTCCAATCCCTCTTTTCCCTCTACTCATTTCTTTCTCTCTCCTCACTCTCTAGACCTTCCCCCAGGCGTGAATCGCCCCCACCAGAGCCCATCTCCATTGTCATCCTCTCATCTCCTTCGCACCCCTCCAGAACCCTCTCTCCCTTAGTTCTCTCTCTCTCTTCCTCTCTTCTATTCTTCCTCCCCTGTTCCTCTCCTCTCCTCTGCCCTGCGCAGCCGCCTTTTCCTCCTCCTCCTCCTCTTTCTTTCTTCCTTATCCTTCTCCCTTATCTCCCTTTCCCCTTTCTCATTCCACTCTCTCAGCAACCCCCTCTCTCATTTCCCTCTCCCTTCTCCACTCATTCATCTCATCTCCCATCTGAGTTTCATTTCTCTCTTTCTTCTGATTTCTTTCCTCCCCCTCTTTGCCCAGAGTTTCTTTCCTTCCAAAAACCCTAGTTTTCTCCTGATCAACATTCCTTCCACAACATGCACCACAAAAATCGTAGTTTTCCTTCTCTAGCCGTTAATATCAGCCTTAAATCAGGCGAATCCGACTCGTCATTCTCTCTATATCGGTTTCCCGCATTTTTTCTCTCCTTCCAGATCTATAAATTTGGTGCTTTTTGTCGTTTGATGGCCGCCGATCTATTGTGTTTCAGAAGAAATTTGAATCGATGAGTCAAGGTTCGGTCCAGATGGAGGACGTTAAACCTTCGATTTCTACAAGTAATTCGCAGTCCGAAGATGGCACTGTAGTCGAAGCTCGATTTTCAGATCTCTGCAAGGTTTCTGATTTTTTTTTCCGGTTCTGTTGATTATCTTGTTTTGATCTGTAATTCTCATTAGCTGATTCCAAGATCTTGTAAAAGATACACTACAAGAAAAGGGGGTCTTTCGCAACGGTTGTTGTGCAACGGTTATTTAAACGTTGCTAAAGAACCCCTTCAGCAACGGTCATGCAACAATTTATATAAATGTTGCACAATCGTAAGTTTTTGCAATGGTTTGCAACAAACCGTTACAAAATACTTATTTTGCAACGGTTGCGCAACGGAACAAATTAACCGTTGCCTAAGAATGCATATTTTGCAACGGTTCGCAACAGTTATCGTAACTGTTGCGTAAGCATTAACATTTAGCAACGGTTTTGCAACGATTTTTTGAGTTCGTTGCATTCAATTTCACAATTTACAACGGTTTACTATAACCGTTGCCTATAATATTATATTGGGCAACGGTTTTGTTCAAATGTTACATGTTGTTTTATTATTCGCAACGGTTATGTAACGGTTTACTATAATCGTTGCCTATCATTTAATGTTTCGCATCGGTTACGCAACGGTCAGTCAAGTGTTGGCCGCAATAAGTGGCCCACGACGGTAAAAGTGTGACACCTAAAATCAATCCCACTCGAGTTTATCTCTCTCCCTCACTGTCTCTCACTCTAACAGTACTGGAACCTTCTCTCGCCTCTCATTCTCTCGCTCATCTCTCCCCTGTGCAGCCCTCCATCTATCTCTCTCTCTCTCACCGTCTCTCCCCTACGCACCGCTCCATCTCTCTCACTCTGTCACCGTTTTTCCCCTGCGCAGCCCTCCATCTCGACCTCCTTCATCTCTCTGGCCCTCTCCTTCTCTCTCACACCATCCCTCACAGCCGATCCCTCTTCTCTCTCACGCCATCCCTCTTTTCTAACTCATCCTTCCTTTTCATTCGAAAACCCCCAAATCTCCAACCCTTACCCTCTCCATTCGAAAACCCCCAAATCAAAAGTGTTTCAAACCCTATCTGGACTTTCTTTTGATGGAATGTGGGTAGGAAGGGAATTTGGGTTGGTGGGTGTATGAATCTCATGTAAATGGTTGGATTCTTTTTGCTGCATCAAGAGGCGTTCAGAAAATCGACCTGGAGTTCTATTTTTTGTAAAACGTCGGTAATGTTTAATTTTATTTTTAAGAAAATTAAAAACTAGAGTCCTTTACCGACGGATTTTTTTTATCGAAGAAATTAGCGTCGAAAAATTTATCACCGACGTTTAATATAAAACATCGGTAAAGGTTGATAGACCTTTTTACTTATTAAAAAAAAATTTAAATTAATTTTTAAAATTCTATTTTTTGGGACGAAAATAAATGGTCAGCAAATTTCCCACCTTTTTTTCCCCTCCCGCCACCAAAACCTCTCTTTTCACTATCTCTCCTGCTCCTCTCTCAGTCTCACTCTTGCTCTCGCTCTTCTCTCACTCTCTCTGCTATTTCTCTCTTAGTGCGCTCTCTCTCGCTTGATCTCTCTGTCTCTCTCTCTCTGTCTCGATCTGCTCTCTCTCTCTCACACTGCTCTCTCTCGCTCGATCTGGGATTATTAGGGTTTCTCGGGGTTCTGGTGGGAAAGGTCGCCTCCGCGTGAATCTCATCTCCATCGTCTCTCTATCTCTCTCCGGACGATCTCTCTCCGCTCCTGGCAAAAAGCCCCAATTCCATCCCTACCCAGAAAGCCCATTGATCAATCAAAACAATAAATCGCCCAGCAGACCGCCGTCGAGGCTATTGTGCCCTAATTCTCTTAGGGTCTTGAGGGAGTTCTTGAGATCCGACAGGTGCCGGTGGTCGGCGACGGAGTTCTCTTCAAGGTACTCGACGATGTCGTCGAGCCACTGGATTGCGAGGCCGGAGTTGGCGGCAAGGAAGGCGAGCGCCTCCTCGAGGCGGTGTAGGACGGATAAGTAGCCGGCGAGGTCAGAGCGTGGATCAGAAAGAAGAGAGGGCTCAAGGCCGTGGATGGCGTCGAAGACCTTGAGGACGGCGGCGGCTGGGCCAACGGCACGGTCGATTTGGGAGGACGAGAATGTTGGGAAAATTGAAGGGGGAAAACCGCTTTGGGAGCACAAAGTGGATGACAGCAATGGGGTCATTTTCGGCATCTGTCTGACATTGAAAGGTTTGTTTCTTTGTTGAACAGGGGAATGATTCTGTTGTAAATGGGTCTTATATTAATTTTGGGTATTTGTTTTGTAGATTGAGTGTGAAGAAGAGTATTTGATGGGGGAGTTTGACATGAATCCGGACATCGACGAAAATCCTCCAATGTCTCTCAGGGATGCATTGGAGAAGGTGAAGCCATTCTTGATGGCATATGAGGGAATACAGGGTCAAGATGAGTGGGAGGCATGTGTGTTGGCATCTGCTAATTTTACTAGGTGTTGATTTATTTTTTCTTATCAGTTTCTAATAGTTGTTGATTTAGGTCATATATATGATGGAGATATGCATGTTTGTAGGTGGGTGGTTTATGTTTGGTTGGGAAATTCATTTGGTTATTCATTTGCCATTTGGTTAGTGTTTTCAGGATGTAGGTAATTGTAGAAATGTAAGAGATGTCAATCGTTGGTTTCCTTTGTGTTGTTCTGGTTGCGAAGCCATTGCGAGAAGAAACCCGATTCAGATGTAAGAGATATTTCTATTTCAACTGTTTAGAGATTTGAAGGTGTCGGTGGGATTAGGAATTCCTCTGTTTATGATTATAGGGAATGGGGGAAAGGATTTGTAGTTGTAGCCTCGCGTAGGATGTTTGGTGCTTGTGTTTTTTTTCCCACGAGGCCTATAAATCCTCCTTTGATTTGATATTTTCCTCCTCCATCAGGCTAGAGCCATATGTTGATTAGGACTTTGTTGCTGCCATGCCTGTTAATTGAGCATCTTGGGCGTAGTAAAGCTAAATGTTTTTTTTTTATTTATTTATCGATGGAAAATGCTTAGGGTTCTTTGGAATGGAGCTGATGCCTTACTTTGACCAATGCATGGTTGAAGAAGCTTAGTTTCTAATCACATTTGATCTAGTAAATTTTTGGTTTATGGATCAATGCATATATTTAATAGCAATGCATGTGATAGATTTTTCTCTTGTAGATTTTTTGTTTATGGATCAACACATATATTTAATAGTAATGCATTTGATGGATTTCTCTTAGAGTGTCCGCCTTTTGTTATAGCTAATAAGCCATCCATTCTTTTTTATATTCAAATCTCCACAAGTATGGATGAAGAAGTCTGCATTTGTAACTTTAACATGTCAACTTCTGAAACTGTATTGGCACTACACGTTTTGATACTTTCTCTTGCATAATATTTCATTGACCTCGCCTAATGCTTCAAGTCTTGACTTATTTGTGATGAATTATGTTGTGTATTTTTTAGCCCGGACTTTTTATTGTTGTAAGACTCTTAATTGATTTGTGTTTTCTTTTCAATCCCTTGCATGGCATATATTTTTAGGTTTTTCTATATATTTATATATATTTTTCCCCGTATCACATTGCAATTGGCATCATGATAGGAGTATGGTAATCATGACATTGGAGCAAAGGTGCCAATTTTTGTGTCTTTCCTTACTACATGAAGCATGTTATTTACTGAATAGTCTAATTTATTTGTAATGAGGACATGAGTTAGAACAATACATTAATGACGTATTCGCTTTTGTATTTGATCTTGTTGATTTAATTTATCCTGCTTGAAAAGTTGTCCTGAACTAATTCCTTATAGAGGAAATGCAATCTCAGAATCATTTTATTCCTAAATCACCCTAAGTTTACTTGGTTATTATTTCATTGATATGAAAGGCTATTATCTATTGTGTTCCGAACTGAATGGATTATTTGAACTTGAAATAATATACCTAACTCTTAAAACGACAGTCCTGTGTGGTCTTGGACATGTTCTGCTTGAAATCTCCTACTATGTTTGATTTCAAGATTATGATAAGTTCTCTGATTTCTTGGGGCTATAAACTTGGCTTCGTTGATGTCATTAACGAATCCTTATTTAATATCTTTTGTGTTTTTCTTTTGCCAGTTCTTTTTAATCTCTCTCTCTCTCAGAGTGTTCTCATATCTGAATGGGTTATTACTTATTACTACCAATAAAAAAAAACTCATTTTATTGATTGATGTTGCTTTCCTTCTGCCTGGTCTTTTTATGGTAACATTTTGGTTTCATAAATGATAACATAGATAAAATTTTATGTTGGACTATTTAGAACAAAATTTGAGTAATGCATGTCCCTCCCTCCTTATCTTCTCTCTCTTTTAAGGTTTTTCCCACCCTTTGAGATTTGTTAGGATGAGAGTAAATTCGTAAGCTAGGATTGATGGAGATTGTCACTGTTGGAACCTTTGTAATTCATCTTATTCTTTATAACTGTGTGACAGTGTTTTGGTCAACAGAACAATTATTACTAGGGGATAAAAGAGCAACAACAAGTGTGCAAGTGTTAAAAGTATTCATTTGCCATTTGCTTTAGAGACAGTGGATAGGGAAGGAATCCCATTTGATTGCATTACATGAATCCCCTCTACATAAAATATGTCAGTGTAAGCCACGAGTAACTTACTCCTACTGAGTACATACAAATTTTGCCTCCCTCTCCCTGATTGGCCTCGAAGTGGGAATAGTGGTCCGGTTGTAATCTTTAATAAATCTAGGTTTAAATGAACACCCATCCAAATTTTATCATCAAGGATCTGGTTGAAGGTCTTAATTAATATATGTATTCTCTTACATCAGGAGATTCTAGTACCCATCTGTTAAAAATATTGGCTGCTGAGAGATTTTTGAGGCCTTTTGCCCTTAGATGCCCAACTCGCAAACCGACCCTTGGACCGAAATTTAAAACTCGTGGGGGCTAGTTGGTCCACCTTTAGTTGATGCCTCTAATCCTATATTAAAAAATGATCCAGTTTGGCCGAGTTGCACCAAGTAGCACCCTAGAGTGCTGAGAAGCCAAGAAGTTCATGATAACAAAAAATCCTTAAAAAACAGAAATTTGTCTTATGAATTTTGAAAATCTTTTTTGGAATAGTAATTTAACATTTTTGATATATGTATTTTAATTATTAAAAATAAAATAAAGTAGGTGGCTGTGTTATATTTCAGTGAAGTTGAATGAGCAATACCTGTGATCTTTGAATGCTTAAATCTTCTATAAAGTGCGGTTTTGATCTTTGAGGTTTATTTAATGTTTGTAAAGGTTGTTTGTGCAGGCCACATCATGATTGTATAAAGAACTTTTTTTCGGTTAAACTCATAATTTAGGATGATTGGATGAGAGAGAAACTTCACCCATCCCCTATCCATATGGTCCCAGTATACACTCCTCCACTCATGAATTATTGTTGGCCAAGGTGGGCCCCACAGATATTATTGCAACATCACACTGTCACCCAATACTATGAGTGCATATGATAGTGCAGTGATTATTGCCCTTGATTTAGGGCCTCAATGGTTCTGTAATTCTTTGCAACGACAGATATCGTTTAGGTCATTCAACAGGGAATGGCTTTTTTTTTTTACGGGGGTGGGGAGATTGGTTGGTTGATCATGAATTGCAGGCCCTATTTTTTAAAGAACAGAATAGGGTGCATGAAATGTGGTTTTGATGCTAGTTTTAGCCTACACAATGCACACATATTATGTCTTTTATCCTAAGTGGCAAGCCTGATATGGAGAAATCATCGCTTTAGTAGTGCCCATCTGCATAAATACCTTCTCTTCTCTCTCTCTCTCTCTCTCTATCTCTCTGTATGTCTCTCTGTGTGTGTGTGTGTGTTGTGGTTGTGGTTTGGGAAGGGTGGGAGGGGGCTGGATGGGGGGTGTTAGTGGGGTTGTGTTTTATGGAAAGGTCTCCTAGGTATGTACTAAAGATGGGGACCGTTGATCATTCTAACCCTTTGTTTGTTTGTTTGTTTGCATGAAAAGTGAACACCACAACCCATTGCAAAGATTGGGGCAAACAATTGTAAAAAAGATGTGTACCAATGCATCTGTTACCTTGGATGATAAGGTAAGATGTAGTGGAATTATGTCTTGGAGGGAAAGTCCTTGAGCTTTGTTTTCGGCTCTGATCTTTATACACTTGTTCAATTCTTCTCACTTGAAGATATTTCAGTACCATATAAGCCCTTTTACTTGCTCATCATACCTGATTTGGTGGATGTGCATGGATTGCGTTTTAGAAATTAGTACGGCTGTATGTAAATGTGTCTAGGCTATTTGACAAGGATGCACTTTTTTCCCTAAAAAATGATCTAAACTTATTAGGGATCCAACATTCAGCAGGAACTTCAGTTATGAAAAAAAGTAGTTTTTCATCCTCTTGTTTTTTAACAATATTTTAATAAAACCTGTATATTGCAGGTTTGTTCATCTTCCTTGTTCATTAACTTTCAGCTTTTCTTTTTAGGTTATATATATCATTCTCTTCCTCCTTGCTAGGAATGAACCAGAAGGTAGAAAGTGTGATTATAGTGTAAGCCCTTTTTTTTGTTTACCTTCTATATATACAATATTTCCATAGAGATTTGTCTAGTCAAACTTTATGTTAATTATTAGTTATGATCACTTTGTATATATAGTGCATAGTTTTATTGGTGTACGGTGTACTGCAGGTTTTCTTTTTCCTGAATGATGTTTGTTTGAAAGCCCTCTCTCTTATTCAGAAATTTCTTCCATGTGCGGGATAAGCCATTGAATGAGGATATTTGAAGGTTCTGTAATGTTCAATGTGATGGTTATAATATTATTTTTTCAATATTCAATGTTGGATTTGAGAATGTCTTGTACATTTTTTGTGGCTTCCATATAATGTTCATAGTTGACAAAGCATTTGAACGTGAACATTGACAAAGCATTTGAATTTGAACGGTACAGAATTCTGAATGAACAAACGGAACCATATTATGTACTCTCTTTAATATATATATGCTGTAATTTTTTATTTTTTTATGTTTCTTGATTTTTTTTGTTCGGATTTTGTGGGTATATTTTGTTGTTGGGTTGATTGTTGCCTTAGAATGTGTTTAGAAGTGTCTTGTAAAATGTTTGTTTCCCAGGGAGATTGATTTTTTGCACATTTTCTGTAGATCAAACCCAAAATGTGGAGTTCCAAAATCAATGCCGGACGTGTACATAAACTGCAATGGATGTATACATATGCCGGACGTGTTCGTTTCGTCATGATTTAAGATATGGAGTTTTTGAGATGATTTGGGCATATAGCTTTTGTCAATCTCTGCTTCCCCAGATTCTAGTAAGCAACGTTGACGATGCTATGTTTGTAGTGTGGAAGATTTGAATGGTTGATCCTTTTCATGTATTTTTTTTCCTTATGATTCAATGATGACACGACAACGATGGAGTTTACTTTCATGTAATGGTAGGTACCTTTGCGAATAAATTTTAATGGAAGAAGACGAAAAGTGTGTGAATCTTGTAAATGAACAAACAAGAATTCCCTCATTTTGTTTTGGTATTGATTTGAATGAATGATCCTTTTCATGTATTTTTCCCATGGCCTATCTAGCTTGTATAGACTGGAAGTCCAATGTTTTTGTTTTTAACTGCACGTCCAGTGTTTATTTGCAGATTCGGTTTACATTTTTTATTTTAGTTTATTAATTTGTATTTGTAGCAATAAAAAAAATATGGATTTAATTTTTTTAATTAAAAAATAATTAATTTTTTTTATATATAAAAAAATAATTAAGGCGCGCCTTGCGAGCCGTAAATTAAAACTCGCTAATTCTTTAATGGCCTGCATTTGCAAGTCGTAAAAATATATATACTCAATTACGGCTTGCATTTGGAGCCGTTAATCAGATTGTACACAACCCATTTATAGCCCACAAATGCAAGCTGTGTAAAACATTTTTCGTTTTAAGTATTCATGGCGTACTACGTGTGCCATAAACTTAAGCACATCAATGCTTTAACGACACTCAGTTTGCGTCGTAAAAGTTTAGCATTTACGGCCTGCTTAATAGGCCATAAATCTGGTCCAAAAAGTCCTAACAACATCATTTTTGGCGTGCATTGATCCACCTTACGGCCTGTATATGCACGCTGTAAATAGTTCAAACCTTTTACGGCAGGCGCTTTTACGGCACGACCCCCGTGAGCCGTAAACCTACATTTACGGCGCGCATTTCACGCTGTAAAAGCCCTGAAATGGTGTAGTGCATATGTCATCTAAACAATTTAGGAAACCATGCCAATCTCGGAAAGTGACTAGAGAAGGGACCAAAAGACATATTTTCCCTTGGCACCCAAAATGACCAAAATGTCCATGCTAAACCCATGGCAACATTGAGACCATTTTAACCTCAACTCATTCCACTAAAGAGTTATGATTGAACTCCAGGGATAAATATATAATATATTAAGCTCGTCAGGAAATGACAGTTGTCTTCGACGTAAGTAAAATGACCTAAATGCCCCTCTATGTAACATTCATAATCAAGTCAGGTTATCCAATGTACTATCAACCTTTTCGACTACATCTAAACCTTAGAACTCATATCCTTAACTTAATCATCATCCGGATATCATTCTCTTGGTCCAAGGAGCGACCCACAAGTTCAATATCCATATGGAACAACTATATACTAAGATCTTAGATTTTGATGATTAATCGGATAATTCTAAGGGGACGATCATTCCATCATTAGATGGCATAGATTCTTTATTGCATCTGCACGTCCCAACTGATCAAGTCCAAGTACCCAAAACATAGAGCTGTTGACCCATGAAAAGAATCTCACCCATAGTGAATTAAAGCACAAGAACTTGACTTCGTCAGTTCATCCACAAATGCTCAAGATTAAGAGCACTGGTCACTCAGTAGCATGAGGTGACTTGATCTCTCTCAGTGATAGTACTATTTTAGAGATCACACCTACAATGGTCCTATTCAATGCATTGCATATGCACTAATGAGATAAATCCGGGAATGTCCTCCCATGACTTAGGTAAGTCATCCTGAATACAGGAGAGTCTCTCACTATAACTTATACCAAGATGAAGTGCCCAACTCCATCTCTCAGTTATGAACAAATATATTGTTTCCAGTGTCCATGAATCAGACCTATCTGTGTGTAGGCACTACACACCTAATTCATTTACTAGAAATAATGGGCCTTACACAATCATACATATATACATGTTTAAAGAGAAAATAGTCATTCCAGTAAATAACCAGTAGATATCCAGTAACAAAAGATGAGAGTGCAGCTAGTGGGCTTTAGGGCATACACCAATCCCAACAAACTCCCACTTGCACTAAAGATCACTATTTCCTAACCTAACACCCATAGACTCAACATGAGAAGTAAATACTTTCTCAGTAAGAGTCTTAGTGAATGGGTCAGCTTAGTTATTTGCTGAGGCAACCTGCTCCACCACTATTTCTTCATCCTGAATGAATTCCCGAATCAAGTGGTACTTTCTCTGAATGTGCTTGCCTTTCTTGTGATTCCTGGGCTCTTTGCACTGTGCTACAGCACCAGTGTTATCACAGTACATGACAATCGGTTTCTACACTGCAGGAACAACTCCAAATTCCAATAGGAATTTTCTGAGCCATACTGCTTCTTTCGCAGCTTCCGATGCCGCCACATACTCTGCTTCCATGGTAGAATCAGTAGTACAAGATTGCTTGATACTCCTCTATGATATAGCCCCTCCTGACAGAGTAAAGACGTATCCTGAAGTAGACTTTCTGGCATCTCTATCAGATTGGAAATCAGAATCTGTATACGCCAAAGGCGTTAGATCATCTGCTCGAAAGGTTAGCATATAATCTTTCGTTCTCCGAAGATACTTGAATATATGCTTAACAGCTGTCCAATGCATAGGTCCAGGGTTTGACCGATATCTGCTAACCATGCCAACGGCAAAGCAAATATCTAGTCTAGTACATAACATTGCATACATGAGACTTCCAACAGCGGATGCATATGGAACTTTCCTCATGCTCTCTATCTCTTCAGATGTCTTTGGACATTGATCTCGAGACAGTGGTACTCCACGTCTAGAAGGTAGCAAGCCCTTCTTGGAGTCATGCATGTTAAACTTGACCAATATCGTCTCAATAAATGAAGATTGGGATAAGGCTAACATCTTATTCTTGCGATCATGCAAAAGCTTGATCCCTAAGATATAGCTGGCCTCACCCAAATCCTTCATCTGAAATTGAGAGGATAACCAAACCTTCGTGGATGACAATATACCTACATCATTTCCAATGAGCAATATGTCATCTACATACAGAACTAAAAATGCAACTGCTTTTCTACTTCCTTTCTTATACACACATGGTTCATCAATGTTTTGATCAAAGCCAAAAGATTTGACTGCCTGATTAAACTTGATGTTCCATGCTCTAGATGCTTGCTTAAGTCCATAAATGGACTTCTTAAGTTTACAAACCATGTTATCTTGGCCACTAGCAATGAAACCCTCTGGTTGCATCATATAGATGCATTCGTCAATACTTCCATTAAGAAAAGCTGTCTTGACATCCATCTGCCATATCTCATAGTCATAATGACATACGATGGCCAAGAGAATCCTTATGGACTTAAGCATAGCTACTGGTGAAAAGGTTTCCTCATAATTGATACCCTCTTTCTGAGTATATCCTTTAGCCACTAGTCTTGCTTTGAAGGTTTCCACCTTCCCATCCACTCCTCTCTTCCTCTTGTAGATCCACTTGCACCCTATGGGTTTAATCCCTTCAGGTACATCTACAAGTTCCCAAACTTGATTGGAATACAAAGAATCCATTTCAGATTTCATCGCTTGCTGCCACATGTCAGCATCTATATCCATTACTGCTTCATCATAACTAGCAAGATCCTCAACCAGATCTTCAGAGTCTGTCTTAAAAGACACTCCTAGATATCTTTCTGGCTGTCTAGAAATTCTCCCACTACGATGAGGCTCTGGAGTGTTAAAAGGAATATCTTGTTCATCTACTGTCTCAGGATCTGGTACA
Organism: Litsea cubeba; assembly: GCA_012931725.1. NCBI lineage: Eukaryota > Viridiplantae > Streptophyta > Magnoliopsida > Laurales > Lauraceae > Litsea > Litsea cubeba. The sequence continues at coordinate 80,776,287 of CM022946.1, read as the reverse complement.
GATGTTATAGGAGATCCCAGAAGAATCTCCTCAAGGGTTTCTTTACAACTAAGCTCTTGGTACATCATATAATCATCCTCCAAGTACCTAGCATGAGTGCTGATAAGCAATTTTTGCTCCTTTGGATAATAAAAGATGCCACCTCTCATTCCCTTAGGATACCCAATGAAGTAGCACATTTTCGATCTGGGTTCCAGCTTGGTAGCTTTATCATTCAGCACATAGGCTGGACAACCCCAAATGTGGATATGTCTTAAACTGGGTTTTCGATCTATCCACATTTCTTGTGGTGTCCTAGGCACTGATTTAGAAGGTACCAGATTTAAAATGTATGCTGCTGCTTCTAGGGCATATCCCCAAAAAGATATAGGTAGGGTTGCATGACTCATCATGGACCTTACCATATCAAGAAGGGTACGGTTTCTTCTCTCCGCTACACCATTTTGCCGGGGTGTACCTGGTACAGAGAACTGAGACACAATCCCATGTTGTGTGAGGTACTCTTTGAACTCACCCAGGAGGTACTCGCCTCCTCGATTAGATCGAAGGGCTTTAATATGTTTTCCTAGTTGTAACTCCGCCTTAGCCTTGAATTGCTTGAATTTATCAAATGCCTCAGACTTGCGTCGCATTAAGTACACATATCCATGCCTAGAATAATCATCAGTGAAGGTGATGTAATACTCATACCATCCTCGAGCCGGTTTGTTCATAGGACCACACACATCAGTGTGAATCAATCCAACAACTCTTTTGTCCTTAGTCCCTTTCTAGAGAATGACCTTTTGGTCATCTTTCCCTTGAGACAAGATTCGCACTGAGGAAAAGGTTCGAAATCTAATGAGCTCAGAGGCCCATCTTCTACCAATCTCTGAATCCGTTTTAGGTTAATGTGACCCAAATGTAAGTGCCAAAGATATGTGTCATTGATTGAAGATACCTTCCTTTTAAGGGAAGTTGAGCTTTCTTGTTGTACATTATGCAGTGTGGGAGCAATAGGATATATATAAAATAAGTTGTCATGCATTCTACCGGCACATATAATATTTCCATCTTTACTGATATCAACACCAGAATGGAAGGAAACTGAATAATTAAATTCAATGAGTCTGGAAACTGAAATTAAATTCTTCCTCATGTCCGGAACATAGAAAACATTATTTAAAACTAATATCCAATCACATGGAAAATGTAAGGAAACAACTCCTATAGCAACTGCCCAAACTTTAGCTCCAGTTCCAACTCTAACGGCAAACTCTCCTTTCTCAGTCTTCTGCATTATCTGAAACCCCTGTAATGAATTGCAGATATGATTAGTGGCTCCCGAGTCTACTATCCATGAATCAGTAGAATCAACCACCAGACAAGTTTCAATGTAGTAAGAAAAAGATGTACCTTTCTTAACTGAGGCTAGCAACTTGGGACAATCTTTCTTCCAATGACCTTTGAGGCCACATTTGAAGCATTTCCCTTTGGGCTTTCCATCTATACCCTTGTCCTTCTTTTTACCAGTATTGTCCTTTTTCTATCCTTTTCCCTTATTCTGCTTCTTCTTGAACTTCTTCCCTTTCGGGTTTAGTTTAGAGGAAGACTGGAAAAAGTGAGCTTGGGCTTTGGGCTTCATGATAGCCTCTGCCGCCTGGAGTTCTTTCATTAACTCAGATAGAGTCATGTCCATCTTGCTCATATTGAAATTGAGCTTGAACTGATTAAAAGAGTCCGGCAGAGTTTCGAGAATCATATCAGTTTGACTCTTTGCATCAATCTCAGCCCCTAGAATCTCAGCAACATTGAAACAGTCCATCATCTTGAGCATATGCTCTCTGACAGGTGTTCCCTCAGCCATCCTAGTATTCATGATAGTCCTTATAGCAGTTTGCCTAGCTGGCCTGCTTTTGTCTGTGAACATCTCAGACAAGGACATCATGATTTCATAGGCTGTGTCCATTTGCTCATGCTGTGTTTGCAACACATTGGACATGGAAGCAAGCATGTAGCATTTAGCCATGCTATTCGCTTTCTTCCATTTCCTCTTAGCTTCTAACTGGTCATCAGTAGGATTTACATCAATATCAGGACAGGTTTCTGACAAGACATACTTGTACTCCTCAACAGTGAGTACTATGTCAAGATTTCTCTTCCAATCTACGTAATTAGGGCCAGTCAGTTTGTTCTCACGAAGAATGCTCATCAACGGACTAAAAGAATCTTACCCATCTCTCTCTGGATATGAAACGGTTTATAATTAGACAGGCAGTATATATGTAACATGCATATGGTGCTTGTTATAAAAAGGAAAACATGCACAAAACTTTTTACATTATTTAACCCTAAACACAATGTATCAGTGTTTCAACCTCCTCACAGACCCTCCATCGAAGGGATGGCCGAGCCTACAGTCACGTTGAATTAAGGTATGCTTATTTGGATTATCACTATCTAGATACACATATCCAGCGGTAGTCCAATCACTGATTGGTTTGGCCTCATATGACAAATAACTCTTAACTCCTAGGGAGAGGTCATTACCATCTTATGTCAAGTGTTTTACCATTTCTTATGAAATCTTCCAGAATATCTATGATTTAAGTCCTCCGAAGGGAAGTGACTTTTATCCATTCTAGAAGTGAACTTTAGTAAAGAGCTCCACCGAAGGGATGGCCGCTCCCACCAACACTTCATTGACATTCTATAGAAGTGATCTTTAGTAAAGAACTCCACCGAAAGGATGGCCGCTCCTACTAACACCTCATTACGAATATTCACATTAGTTCACCCATTAACCCATCAAAGCGGTCTTCAGTAAAGAACTCCACCGAAGGGGTGGCCGCTCCTACTAACACCTTAATGAGATAACATGAACCGAAAATGGAAGGCCGTGGGGTCTTTCCAAAAACCCCCCTCCCACTTGATTATTTATCACTAGGGTTTATTCTTTTTGACTTTTACATTGTTTACTCAAAAGCTCTTTTAAATCTAGCAAACTTAGTTAATTAAATTTATGACTCAATGACTTAAGTCATCTTAAAAATAAATAACCTTTGCTAAAACATTTGAGAAAATCCCTTTAAAGAATCAAAAACCTAACTTGGGTTATGGAAACCCATAGGTAGCATCTAATTAGATTTTAGTTTAGCCTCAAGGGGACCAAGATAAACTAAATCCTATCCAATTTTAAACCATAGACAAAATAGAAGGTGCTGGTCTAAGTTCTGTTTAAAACAATTAGCCAAACTAAAAACAATCCAATATAAAAAGATGCCAATTTTAGAACCTAATGGTGGCCATGTTTCTAGGTGACAATTATAGCAATTATATAAAGCATTCATCCATGCATTCCATATATAAGAGCAAATAAAAGTATGCAATCCTTGATGGCTCCCTGCTCTTCGGACTTCAAATCCTTATCGAACTAGGACATCAAAAAATAGATCTCATCTTGCACCAAAAAGCCTTGTCTCCTCCACCACTAAGGAATCCGGTTTCTTGCAACCTATCTTGCTTGAAACTTTCTTCTTCTTGCTTATTCCAACAAATTAAATTTATACAAGCAAACCCATAAAAAGCAAAGCCACAAATTACATTTTAAGAAAGCTTACATCAAGACTAGTTGGAATAAAAGTAAAGAAAGAATTACAACTTCCTATGATTGCTAAACGCGCAATCGTACATTTTCCAACTAACGAAAAAACATCCAAATCCACATAACAATCATGTGAACCATCAAGGATGCAATATATGGATGCAAACAAAGAGGTTAGTGCATGCAAAACACTATGTACATCATTAAACAAATCTAGAAAATAAATTCCAGCAATGTTAATGAAACTTGCACACAACATGCATCACTTAAAGAAATCTGAATATAACATTAGTAGGGTGCCACCATGCCCACAATCAATCTAGGATTAATTAAACACAACATGGGATCATGATTTCACATGGAGTGGCTCTGATACCACTGAAAGAAACTGCGATTCAGATCTGGACATCACTAGGGGAAGACGTCCATGGCTGATTTGTAACAAAAGAGGTTTTAAAAAATCTGATATGTGCAGCGCAGATCAGCCATATATATCGCAAAAGAACTCCATGGATTCATGACCAACAACTGTATAATTAAAGGAGATTCAAGAAGACTATTACCTTGATGATTTGTAGACTCCACATCTCTGAAATAAAAGATCCAAAGGGCTGTACTCAGACTTGCAATTAGCAAACAACTTGCTGGAATTTTCTGCAGTAGAATTGCTTTTGATCTTCTTCTCTATTTCACTTCCAAATCTGATTGGCTAAGATGGTGGGATCTTAATCTAGATTTCTAGATGGGTTTTGAGAACTTTTTATCTATGGAAAATCTCAGACCTGAAGCTCTCTTCAATGAAGAAAAAAAGAGGGCTGGACGTGTGGGATAGGGATCTCTTGTGTTGGACGTCCAAGTAGGGAAGCCTCCTCCTTTTTTATAGAACTTTGGGATTCCTTTCCTTAATGGTTCTCTTCTAATTCTCATAGATGTCCTAAAAGGAAAGTATAATATAAAGATTTATTTCCTTTTAGAAACACTCCAATTAGAAAAGGAAACTAAAGGAACATCCCACAAACTTTAGCAATTAGTAATCTTAGTTGCACAACACTTACTAATTTAAGTTTCTAATTCAAAAAGGAAACTTTACTATAGGAATACTAATCCAAAGAGGAGTCCAACCTTCCAAGTAGAGAGACCTACTCAAAGTCGGGAACCTTACCTATAGAATTCCCATTATGGACGTCCCACATAATAATGCACATCTTGGCCCACAAATAATTTATCTAGAATTAAATTCATGTATGCCATCAAAGGCCTATTTGAATTTAAACTCAAAATTATTTTTCCACTAAAATAATTCAACCATATGTCATCTAAACAATTTAGGAAACCATGCCATACTAGGAAAGTGACTAGAGAAGGGACCAAAAGACATATTTGCCCTTGGCACCCAAAATGACCAAAATGTCCATGCTAAACCCATAGCAACATTGAGACCATTTTAACCTCAACTCATTCCACTAAAGAGTTATGGTTGAACTCCAAGGACAAATATATAATATAATAAGCTCGTCAGGAAATGACAGTTGTCTTCGACCTACTAAGTATAATGACCTAAATGCCCCTCTATGTAACATCCATAATCAAGTCAGGTTATCCGATGTACTATCAACCTTCTCGATTACATCTAAACCTTAGAACTTCATATCCTTAACTTAATCATCATCCGGATATCATTCTCTTGGTCCAGGGAGTGACCCACAAGTTCAATATCCATATGGAACATCCATATACTAAGATCTAAGATTTTGATGATTAATCGGATAATTCTAAGGGGACGATCATTCCATCATTAGATGGCATAGATTCTTTATTGCATCTGCACGTCCCAACTGATCAAGTCTGAGTACCCAAAACACAGAGCTGTTGACCCATGAAAAGAATCTCACCCATAGTGAATTAAAGCACAAGAACTTGACTTCGTCAGTTCATCCACAAATGCTCAAGATTAAGAGCACTGGTCACTCAGTAGCATGAGGTGACTTGATCTCTCTCAGTGATAGTACTATTTTAGAGATCACACCTACAATGGTCCTATTCAATGCATTGCATATGCACTAATGAGATAAATCCGGGAATGTCCTCCCATGACTTAGGTAAGTCATCCTGAATACAGGAGAGTCTCTCACTATAACTTATACCAAGATGAAGTGCCCAACTCCATCTCTCAGTTATGAACAAATATGTTGTTTCCAGTGTCCATGAATCAGACCTATCTGTGTGTAGGCACTACACACCTAATTCATTTACTAAAAACAATGGGCCTTACACAATCATACATATATACATGTTTAAAGAGAAAATAGTCATTCCATTAAATAACCAGTAAATATCCAGTAACAAAAGACGAGAGTGCAGCTAGTGGGCTTTAGGGCATACACCAATCCCAACACCATGTGCTCTATCTCTATCTGATGAGTGATGGCCTCGGAGGTTCTTGCCACCGAGAGGCTTGATTTAGTTGTTCGAGGGTTCATATAGGGTCAAACGTTGTCGATTTGACTCGAAACTTGACGTGGAGCCTTTTGGATGTATTTTGAGATCATCCATCGGCTCTTATCGAAGATTTGGCGTCTCCGATGCTATTGCCGCCGGGAGCTCCTTTTCAGCTGCCGGAGAATTGAAGTTAGGCCAAATGATTTTGAAATGGCCCGTAACTTCTTGTGTACTCCTCTTTTGGCTATCATGAAGGATCTCGCAGTTTTTGTTTGATTCTGACAAGATTTGATTTTTTGTAAGTAGCATTGCCTATTTATGGCAGGTTGCGACTTCATGCAGTTTTCTGGCTCTTGAAGAAGCAAAGTGACATTTTTGGTGTCAACAAATGCCCCCTCGAGGTGCAGCGACGAGTTGCTTGACTTTCATAGTCGATGTGCCTCGAAGAGATTTTGTGAAGGAGAGCTTGTGACTTGACCAAGAGTCTTTGAGCAGTCTTTCTTTTGGTATTTGTAGCCTTTTGAGCTTCCAGGGGAATTTTATGGTAGTGAAAGGGTTCACCTACCATCTAGAGGCAAAGTTTTGAAGATGACATCAGGGATGTGGATTTGGGTTTTGACCTTGTGACCTAACAGGCTGTATGTGGCAGGTTAGGGGGTCGGGTTTGGTTTTGATCGTGTGACCCAACAAGTTGTATGTGGAATGTTGGGGGGTCAATTTTGGTTTTGATCTTGTGACCTAACAGGCTGTATGTGACAAGTTAGGGGATCAAGTTTTGGTTTTTTGTCTTGGTCTTGTGACCTAACAAGCTGTATGTGGAAAGTTAGGGTACTAGGATTTGGTTTGGTTTTTTGTGGAATGTCAATTTCAAGATTTTGGCTCAATTTGGTAGATGTGGCTGGATGGTTTGATTTTTTGGAAGCTCATGGGGCTTGGAATTCTTTTTTGTATGATCCAATCAACTCAAAAGAGGCATGAAACCATTTTTGTATGCTCTTGGTAAGAGGGATTTCTCTTAGACTAAAAGCCCAAATTTTTATTTTTTTTAGTGCCTAGCTCATATGGGCTAACCCATGGGACCTCAAGCTTTTGAAATGCGTTAGATCTCATATGGTGTCATTTTTGTAAAGAATATCCAAAAATATCTCCTTTGGATAGAGAATATCTAAGAATATCTTTACTTGGAGAGAATCTCTCATGTTCCCTTTATTTTGGGAGAGAATATCTCAAGATATCTTTCTTTGAGGGAGAATCTCTCATTAATCCTATGTTTTGGGAGAAAATCTCTCATTGATTTCTTTTTGGGAGAGAATCCCTCAAGATATCTTTCTTTTGGGAAAGAATCTTTCTAATTTCTTTCTTTTGGTAAGGTTACTAATTAGTAACACTTACCTCTTTCTTCTTTCCTTCTTTGGTTTGCTCTCTTCTATAAAAGCAAGGAGGAGGTTGGTTCTTTTGCTCTTATTGCTTTCTTTTGCAACAATCTCTAGAGGGTTTCAAGAGTTCTTCTTCTTCAAGATCTTCAAGATTTTTCTTCTTCTTCTCCATCAATGGCTTCAAGTAAGTTCCCTTTTTCAAGAAAACCCCATTGTAGGAAAAAAAAGTTCTTTCTTTTCTTTTCTTTTTTTTTTCTTTTCCACGTGTTTGCTCTTTTTTTTACAAGTTTTTTTTTTCATGCTTTCTTCTTCTTTTGTTTTGCATGTTTTTTTTTCTTTTATGGTACAGATCTGGCCGTACGGCCACGTGGCCTGTGGGCCAGCCCCTTTTTCTCTTTTTTTTTTCTTTTGCTCATCATGATAATATCCCCTTTTTTTTTGACAAGCCTAGATGTTCATGCACGCATTCTATTGTAAATTAAATTTATAGCATGATGTGATAGCATACCTGAAAGTTTTTGCAAATTTGAGAATTTGGAGCTTGCAGCGACGTTGAGCCCTTCCTGATTTTGCGGAGACTTTGAGGTTTCAAAAGTTTGGAGTTTCGGAGCTCGCAGCAATGTTGAGCCCATCTTCAAGCTTTCTATTTCTTTCGGAGTAGTTCATTTTCTTCGGAATTGCCTCGGAGTCATGTCAAAATTTTGCTAGATTTTTTTTAGTGAAATTCTGTCATTTTGATGTTTGATATTTTTCTTTTCCAACCTTTGCAGGTGGTTCCTCCAGAACGAATAAGGGTAAAGAGCCTGCTACAAGTGTACCTCGTCGATCTGCTAGATCTTCTAATCCGGCCGTTCAGCAGGCCTGGTAGAAGGTCCAGTATGTTGAGAGAAATCTGGAAGAGTGCGACTCCCTCAACAGAGATGAGATTAGGCAGTGACTGATCGCTCTCAAGGGAGAGGATTTTTATAAGATCATGGTAAGCAGTCGTCAATGGGTGATGGAAGATCATAGTGTTTTACCCAAGCCTACCTTCTTCTTTGGTGATACCGTCCCTGATGAATTGAAATACCAGAGGAGATGTTTTTAGTTCTCTTTCACTACAGATGGTGAGAAGAAGACTGTTGCTACCCGGTTGACGTTTGATCGCAACGTCTCGATCATGAGCCTTGCCCCCACATGCTCTAAGAGGGAAGATCCTCCAAGCTGGGTGAGAAGGACAAATGTAATTGATGGACCGCGCTCCTGTGCCTGGTCCTACCGAGGTCGGCAGACGTGGGAGTCCGTTGGGTCCGACCTTTTCGTAACCGGGGGGCAAGGGCGTGCATCAACATTTCTTTTGTGTGGGTGTGCCAGATTTTCTATTTTTTATTTGGAATTGCAAGTGGTGATCCGGAGATCAACCTTCGCAAGTAAAAAAGAAATCAACTTCTTTCAAGTTTTCCATTGCGCATATATTTAAGAAAAGAGACATTTTATTGATTTGCCGTGAAAGGCGATTTTTTTTGGCATTTATAGCCGATTTTGGCGTTTATAGCCGATTTTTGGCGTTTATAGCCGATTTTGGCGTTTATAGCCGATTTACAATCCTTATCAATAATGAAAGACAAGAGTTGTGATTTTTTTCTCTTTAAAAAAATACAAACTACAATGAAAAGCAAGAAAAGGAGGATCTAACTTCTCAGGAGATTGTGGGGGACCCGTTCAGATTGACGGTCGCAAGCCATATGTGGACTTCGCCATCATCCATGCAGATGAGAACAGAGGATGCTATTGATTCGCTTGGCTTGGCTATAACCTCGAGTTTTTAGAGAACAAAAACCAAAAGGAGGTCCTATGTCCAATAAAAAGATGAGTAGACAGGCTGAAAAGCCATGTCTAAGCCATTTGGAGGCAGAAGGAGAAGGCAAGGACCTTGGGGGGGGGTACCCCCCAAGGGACTTTTGTCACCTTGTAGCGGTGGTCAGTGTAGAACTTCCACAGAGTTTTCTCTCTTTTTTTCTCTAAATTTCTGTGCTTTTTTTCTGATCTGTGTGTCTGTCTCATTTTTCCGATTGGATTTATTTGGAATGCTCTCCTATTTATAGGCTTTTAGGTAGCCATTTAGGAGGGTTTATGAGCCTTAATTGTCATAAAGCTACATAAAGGGAGGAGCTACAAGATTGAATTCTTTATTTTGTAACTCCTTTTTCTTGGGTTCTAATTGGCCGGAGGAGATTGAGGGCATTTAATCGCCTTTAATCGCCATGATGGGAGGAGTTTCATGGGTTAAATGCCATGAATCTCTTGACTTGTAACTCCCGGATTCTTGCTTCTAATTGGGCCGTCCAAAGAAATGGATTAATGACTGTAATAAAGCTAGTCAATTAATCGCATTAAGTGGTCGCCGAGCAATTGAAGAGTCGCGGGCCGTGCCGCGTCTTCTAGGATTCTTCTGGCGATGATCATCGATGGATCTTCATGTAGATCGACATCGGATGACCATGTAAATTCAGGTGTTGGTTGCCAACAGCGGGTCGGTGCCATCTATCCTGTCGATTTCTCGATCGGTCGGGTAGAAAGCACACTTTTTTTGGTTGACCAGTTGGCGATCAATGTAGATTTCGATACTCTTGATGATTAACCCATGTTTTTGACGGTTGTCAGAGGATTTGGTGTCTCAAAAGTATGAATTTTGGAAAATACCAGGGGCCGGACACTTCGAATCGCGAAAAAATGGTGAAAAACGGGGTTTCCGGGGCCCACCGGGCGATCCCGGGCCCCAGGGTCGCAGGGGTCTGCGACCCTGGGGAGTTTTTTCCCCCCTTTTGTCCCGTTTTGTGTCCGTTTTTGCTGTTTTTTTATTCTTTTTTCTTCCGTATTTTTCCTTGACGTTTTTGATCATTTATTGGCCTGCTTTCCCTGTAGAAAATCTGATGAGAATCCTTGCATTTTATTTTGCAAAGTTTCCAATTTTCCGAGAAAGCCGAAGACTTTGTTGCGCAAAGCAGCCGATTTTCCGTCAGAAGCTGAAACTGGGTCAAACGATGTCGGAATGACCTGAAATTTGAGGTGAAGCCTCCTGAGCAATAAATAAGACCAACCATAGGCTTTTGTTTGAGTTTTGAAGCCGTTTGGGGTCCTATCACTAGTAGACTTGCTTTTGTCGGGATGAAGATGTCGCGGTTTGATGTGCGGTCAACCGATGTCCGATTAACTTGAAATTTGACAGGGAACCTATTGGAGTCATTTTCAGATGATCCATAGGCTCTGTCTTGGAAACCATGGTCCTGGGGAGCTTTGCTGCCGAGAGGCCTGATTTGGCTTCCGAGCGTCAAAGTATGGTCAAATGTTGTCGAAATGACCTGAAATTTGATGTATAGCCCTTTGTAAGCATTTTGAAGCCGTCCGTGTAAGACCTCGTTAAGTTGTGTTTTAGTTTTAAGTGTGTTTAGTGGTTTTTAGATTAATTGGGGATTAGAATAGCTTTTATGATAGCTTTGGGGAATTTTGAGAGCCTTTTTACTTGTGGGACCCTTTGGGGGGTTCTTGTTATGAAATGTGTGTGATTGGGGGTTTACCGATGATTTCCAAAAATTGTGTTTTTAACCCCATTGGACTTATCTTGTTAATCCCTACAACTTTCATGTTGACATCGTTTCCATTCGAGGACCCTAAACCCGACTTTTCGCAATTTGAGGGCAAAATGGTCTTTTTACCCAAAATCTGGACACCGATTTTAATATCACCAAAATGTACAAAATATATACTTTTTGGAAACTAGAAATTTCGCCGATCAACTTTGTCTTCTTCGTCGAAGTCGTTTGAAGCCCCGAAAGCCATGTTTTGAGCCCGAGAGTCTTTCAAGTTGTGGGCCCCATCCCCACTTACTATATATAGAGAGCTTCTTCTTCATTTTTTTTTCCCATTTCTGGCATAAACCCTAGAGGAGAAGAGAAATCCCAACCCTAAGGGTTTTCCCTTGTTCATCTGGCTTCCTTTCCCATAAATCCCCACAAGAACTTGGCTAAATCAGGAGATGGACCTTGCAATCTTCTTCCTCACCTCAAGAGCTCTCTATTGGTACCATTTATGAAGACATGCATCACCATTAGAGCTTCTTGTGAGCTCCCTCTTCTTATTTGAACCACTTCTAGGTAAGTGATCCTTCCAAGCTTTTAGAATCTTGTTTGTTTAGCCCTAGGGAAGCTCCATTTCGTTTATTGGAAGATTTCATTTTGTCTTGCTTGGATTTTGATTTTCTAGGGTTGGATTTGGGGGTTTTTGTATAGGTGTTTGATTGTGGGCTTAAGAGGTGATTAGAGCTCAATTTGATTTGCATTGGACCCAAGGCAAGTGGATGAATGGATTGATTTCATAATTGCATGTTTATAAAGATTTGAACTCTTATTCATTGATTTCACCTAACTTATCTTATGAGTTTTTATGATTTTGGAAACATGCATAATGTTAGGCTATTAATAGTTCTCTTAGAAAACATGTGTTTTATTGTCTTGCTTTTAGATCATTTATGATCATTTATGGATTTTTATTTATGGAGATGTCTTGCATTGAATGAGGTGGAAGTGATGGAGAAATGAATGATTTATGGGAATGGTTGTTAGAGGAGTTGATGATGAATTGAATGGGTCGAAAGGAGGGTTTGAGACCCTCAATTGTATGTATAAAAGGATGCCCAAAGGAGGAGAAAAAGGAAGGAACGGACTGTACTCAGAAAAATAGTTTCTGGACAGTTCGCTCGAGCGACCATGACACATCGCTCGAGCGAACCCGTCACAGAACCTCGTTGGCTCGAGCCAACCCTCTGATCGCTCGAGCCAACCTAATCCGAGCAGGTCCGCTTGAGCGAACCTTAAGTCCGCTCGAGCGAACCCCAGACAGAGAGCTGTTCGCCCGAGCGAACCTCCCAGTTCGCTCGAGCGAACTGCCTGTCTGTCATGGGTCAACGCCTAAGGGTTTGAAACTTTATTTTTAGGCTTGGGGAGGTATTGTATGGAGCCCCAATGCCAGGTAAGGCGTTATATGAAGTCCGGAAGAAGGAGAAACCTCATCATGAAGATTCCATGAGATTTTCTAAATTGACCAATGTGTATAAGGACCCGGAATGTCCCTGACTCTTAAAGAGTACCAAATTACATCATAATCGATATACGAGACCCTATTCACAATGATTCAATTCTAGGAACCCCATTGTTAGCCTGTAAAGGTATGGGAAACTATTTGTATTCGATTTTCAACCAAACTCCTATTTTGGGATTTCAACCCACATGATATGACTAGACTGTTCCAAGAGTACTAGAAGAGATGTGTTTAGCTTTTGCTAACCTGTATATGTCGACTTGAGATGAATGTGTATTTATGCCTCTTAGCACCCCGTTTCTTACTATGCATATGATTTGATTTATCGTATTTGACCTATGAGTCGGCACCACTGAGCTTGGACGACCTCGTCGGTTTGATCCACCGACTTGGGGTTCCTTCCCCTCCTAATAGTCAGCTGCAGTCTGGAATGTGCAGAGTTTTTACCCGGTTCGCTACCGTGGTCCCGCAGAGTATATATATATATATGTATATTATAGTATTTATCGTTGTCCCTCCTCTCCTTGTCTGACTGAGGTCAATGATCCTGTAAGGGTATGCGCTCTCTTCACTTCGGTGAAAGAGGATGTAGCTTTGTGTGGTTGCCATCTTGACAGTTCCTTATCCTTGGTACCTCTACTGTTTTATATCGTTCATGTTGCTATTTAACAAATGATGCATTATCTTTTATGAAATTCATTATTTATACACAGGTTTTCTAAACTCTTGCATAGTATCATTGTTTTATTATTGTTATATCTTTTCACCCACCTGCCAGACCGTCGTGTCTGATCCATTTATTTTGGTACTCAGGTCCCGAGCTTATTGCCATTGAGGAGGAGCCTGAGGAGGCGGTCGGTGAACCGCAGCGAGTGATTGAATGGCAAGCCGACGATGTCATTTAGACATTCGGCCTTGCCTTGAGAACGACACATTTTGGGGAACTTGTGATAACTTTATTTTGGGTTTCATTTGGTTATATGGTCTTTGTTGACCGTTATTTTGGGGCATTAATCAACTGATCTTTTGTAAATACACTTAACTTTACTTTTGGGAAAATATGCTTATGATCATTGCTCATTCTGATATCTTGTCTTGTTAATCATAGATCAGTCTTGTTTATGGGATGGAATAACATTATTATGATTTGCTACACGCTTCCGCAATCTTGAATATGTGTTTGATATGTTACATGTGAGATGATGTGTAAAGATAATCCTCACCGTGGAACCCTGTGGGAAATCACGTGCACGGATAAACATTTTCTTAACTCCGTGTGCGGTTTAGCCAAAGAGATGCACGTGGCGTGGCATCATCATCGTCCCGATCCCGGACTTGGCCTTTTTCTCCCTAACCCGGTCCGAGGTTCACGACAGTCCGTGTGCTCTATCTGATGAGTGATGGCCTCGGTGGTTCTCGCCGCCGAGAGGCTTGATTTAGCTGTTCTAGGGTTGATGTAGGGTCAAACGTTATCGGTTTGACTCGGAACTTGACGTGGAGCCTTTTGGATGTATTTTGAGACCATCCATCGGCTCTGATCGAAGATTTAGTGTCTCCGATGCTTTCGCCGTCGGGAGCTCCTTTTCAGCTGCCGGAGGAGCGAAGTTAGGCCAAATGATTTTGAAATGGCCCGAAACTTCTTGTGTACTCCTCTTTTGGCTGTCTTGAAGGATCTTGCAGATTTTGTTTAATTCTGACAAGATTTGATTTTTTGGAAGTAGCATTGCCTATTTATGGCAGGTTGCGACTTCATATAGCTCTTTGGATCTTGAAGAGGCAAAGTGACATTTTTGGTGTCAACAAATGCCCCCTCGAGGTACAGCGACGAGTTGCTTACTTTTGTAGTCGATGTGCTTCGAAGAGATTCTTGGAGTAGAGCCTGTGACTGGACCAAGAGACTTTGAACAGTCTTTCTTTTTGGTATTTGTAGCCTTTTGAGCTTCCAGGGGAATTTTATGGTAGTGAAAGGGATCACGTAAGGAAAAGTTTTGAAGATGACATCAGGGAAGTGGATTTGGATTTTAACCTTGTGACCTAACAGGCTGTATGTGGCAGGTTAGGGGGTCGGGTTTGGTTTTGATCGTGTGACCCAACAAGCTGTATGTGGAATATTGGAGGGTCAATTTGGTTTTGATCTTATGACCTAACAGGCTGTATGTGGCAAGTTAGGGGATCAGGTTTTGGTTTTTGGTTTTGGTCTTGTGACCTAACAAGCTATATGTGGCAAGTTAGGGGATAAGGATTTGGTCTGAATTTTTGTGGAATGTCAATTTCAAGATTTTGGCTCAATCTGGTAGATGGGGCTGGATGGTTTGATTTTTGGAAGCTCATGGGGCTTGGAATTCTTTTTGTACGGTCCAATCAACTCAAAAGAGGCATGGAACCATTTTTGTATACTCTTGGTAAGAGGGATTTCTCTTTGACTAAAAGCCCAAATTTTTTTTTTAAGTGCCTAGGTGGTCAAACCTGGCTCATATGGGCTAACCCATGGGACCTTAATCTTTTGAAATGGCTTAGAGCTCATATGGTGTAATTTTTGTAAAGAATATCCAAAAATATCTCCTTTCGATAGAGAATATCTAAGAATATCTTTACTTTGAGAGAATCTCTCATGTTCCCTTTATTTTGGGATGGGATATCTCAAGATATCTTTCTTATGGGAAAGAATCCTTCATTGATCCTATCTTTTGGGAGAAAATCTCTCATTGATTTCTTTTTGGGAGAGAATATCTCAAGATATCTTTCTTTTGGGAAAGAATCTTTCTAATCTCTTTCTTTTGGTAATGTTACTAATTAGTAACACTTACCTCTTTCTTCTTTCCTTCTTTGGTTTGCTCTCTTCTATAAAAGCAAGGAGGAGGTTGGATCTCTTGCTCTTATTACTTTCTTTTGCAACAATCCCAAGAGGGCTTCAAGACCAAGAGTTCTTCTTCTTCAAGATCTTCAAGACTTTTCTTCTTCTTCTCATCAATGGCTTCAAGTAAGTTCCCTTTTCAAGAAAACCCCATTGTAGGAAAAAAAAAAGGTTCTTTCTCTTTTTTTTTTTGTTTCTTTCTTTTCTTTTCTTTTTTTTTCACGTGTTTGCTTCCTTTCTTTTTTTTACACGTTTTTTTTACTTTATTTTTCTTTTTTTTTTTTGCATTTTCTTTCTTTTGTGGGCCGTACGGATAGATCCGTACGGATCTGGCCGTACGGCCACGTGGCCTGTGGGCCATCCCCTTTTTTCTTTTCTTTTTTTTTCTTTCTCTCTCCTTTTTTTTTGAGAAAGTTTTCTATATTTTTTTTTGCTCATCATGATAATGCCCCCTTTTTTTTTGGCAAGCCTAGATGTTCATGCATGCATTCTTGTAAATTGAATTGTAGCATGATGTGATAGCATACCTGAAAGTTTTCGCAAATTTGGGAATTTGGAGCTCGCAGGGATGTTGAGCCCTTCCTGATTTTGCGGAGACTTTGAGGTTTCGAAAGTTTGGAGTTTCGGAGCTCGTAGCAATGTTGAGCCCATCTTCAAGCTTTCTATTTCTTTCGGGATAGTTCCTTTTCTTTGGAATTGCCCCATTATCATGTTAGAATTTCGCTAGATTTTTTTTAGCGAGATTTTGTCATTTTGATGTTTGATCTTTTTCTTTTCCATCCTTTACAGGTGGTTCCTCCAGAATGAACAAGGGTAAAGAGCCTGCTACAAGCGTACCTCGTCGATCTGCTAGATCTTCTAATCCAGCCGTTCAGCAGGCCTTTGAGAAGGTCCAGTATGTTGAGAGAAATCTGGAAGAATGCGACTCCCTCAAGAGAGATGAGATGAGGCAGCGACTAATCACTCTCAAGGGAGAGGAATTCTATAAGATCATGGTAAGCAGTCGTCCATGGGTGATGGAAGATCAGAGGGTTTTGCCCAAGCCTACCTTCTCCTTTGGTGATGAGTCCCTGATGACATGACATACCAGAGGAGATGTTTTCAGTTCTCTTTCACAGCAGATGGTGAGAAGAAGACTGTTGCTACCCGGTCGACATTTGATCGCACCGTCTCGATCATGAGCCTTGCCCCCACGTGCCCTAAGAGGGAAGATCCTCCAAGCTGGGTGAGAAGGACAAATGTAATCAAGACCGGGGTTTTTGTTGGCGGTTCTCTTGGATATACGGAGAAGTCGCCAGTTGACATGAACCTGTTGATGCCATCCAGCGGCTACCAGGGCTCTGATTATCCGTCGGTCGATTTGAGACCGGTGGGCCTTAGTATTTTCAGCGGTGACGGCAGCAATTGGATAAAGCCTTTTCGACTTCTTGGCCGTTTCAATGCTAACTTCGAGTGGAAGTTATGGACTGATCGCGTCTTGCTGATTGGTGGCGCCGTTTTGAAGGAAGCCGAGATTTTTGATGCGGTCCGCGCCTTTAGGGAGACCGTGATCTTTTTCGACGAGGCCTTCATGGCTATGCTGGAGTCATTTCTCCCACAAACCAATACCTTCATTGTGACGAATGGTGAGATTGGTTTCTCTTTGAAGGAGCTGAGTGCCATTACTGGATTGCCCATCCTTAGCAAACTCTATGAGGAGTTTATGATGATCGACAGCGTCCTTGAGGGGCAGTCTGAGGAGTTCAGGCTTCTGTACTTTCAGCTCGTCGCCTTCTATGATTTTTTGAAGGAGAAGGAGGGTTTAAAAGTTAGATCCAGCAGTTGGAAGAGTTCTAGCTCTTTGTTCCCCAACTTTTTTGATAGCAGGGAGTCTTTTGATAGTGTGACCCAGGAGGCCAGGGCCCAGGATCCAAGTTTGAAGAAGATCTTGGCTATGCAAGAAGAGTTGAGAGATTTCTGTGCGAGTACAAACGCCAGGTGCTGACATTGCACTGCGGAGAGATCTCGCTGTTTACCTCACTTATTGGCTTGGTGAGGCTCTTTTTGTTCGAGGAGATGGAACGCACATCAAGCCGCATTGTATTTTTCTGGCTTGTCAGATGGGGTTTGGAGAGCAGCTTGCTTTGGTGCCAGCTCTTTTCTCCTACCTGTGTACCGAACTGCAGGCTACTGTTTTTTTGGTTCGGCTTGGGCTTCCCATGAATAGGGTATTTTCAGCCCATATCTTTTATTCGTGGTATGTGTACCACAGTCCTGGCTTCCACCGGCTGGGTGCTGCACAGGATGATGATCCTCTGATGATTCGGCTGGCTAAGGGCAAAGCCGTGTCCGAATCACCTTTGTTTGCCCGTATGAGGATCCGACGGTTCAAGGACGTCGAGATGGGGCAGTCTTCAGTGAAGCTTTGTCCGGAGTTGCGAAGAAGGCTTTTGATTTTGGCGCTTCCCGAGACTCTACCAGGGCGGGGTCGGGAAGGCATTACTCCTTAACAAATGTAGAGAGAGAGTGGCTTTTCAGCATACGTGTCAGCATGATGGTGTACCGCAGACATCTTTTCGTCGACATCCAGCCGTATGTACCCTCTCGCTTTGCTTTGCAGCTGGGCTTTTCTCAAGGCGTTGTTGAAGCGCCTTCAAGCATGGTGAAGCACTTTGGAGGTTTACAGGACGGGAGAAATGCATGAGCTTTCTATAGTGCTGAAGACACTACAGCCATGATCTCTTATCCTGTGTTGTTGACTTCCCGGACTGCCTGCTTTGCGAAGTGGTTCGCGGAGAGCTTTTCGGCATATCGGGGGCTTTCCAAGAAGGAGCTTGATGTGAAGCTGGCATCTAGAAAGGGCCTTGGAAAGTCGGATGGCGTCCGGCGAGAGGAAGTTTGGGCCTTCCTTTCTGGAGAGAAGCACAAGATAGGCTTTCTCGGTGACCAGGGCGTCATTGGTTTTGAAGCTGTTCGAGAAATACCTGATGAGGCTTTAGAATAGCCAGAACAGGAGGAAGCCGAACTTGATGCTTGGATGCAAGCGGCACAGAGGCAAGCTTCTGTGGAGTCTACTGGCAAGAGTAGACCATCCAGTGAGGAGTCAAGTGGAAGACCTGACTCTGACAGTGGGGCAGGTTCCTCTAAGAAGCGAGCCCGTAGGAGTAGGAGGAGGAGGAGTCATCATCGCAGCAAGGGGCAGCATGAGGACTCTCCTGACTTGGAAGTCCCTCTTACTATCAATGAGGATGTGCCAGTGGATGCTGACGAGCCTCCAGAGAAGAGAAGCCGAGAAGAAGAGACCGTCGGTGAAGGTATGATTTTTCCTTTTTCTCTTTCCATTTCTTTTCATGGGATTTTTCCATGTTCTGATTTGCTTCTTGTTTCTACCTTTTTTTTTGTTTTTTAGCAGAGGAAGACTTGGTGATGCCTGAGGTTCCAACCGATGAGGTGGTGATGGATCCTGTCAGGGCACCTGAGGAAGAACCGAGGGACTTTGGAGTGAATCCAGAATCTCCAATTGGTATGACTTCTTTTGTTTTCTTCTTTTTTTTTGTCTGTGACTTGGTTTGCTAACATTTTTCTTGCCAGCTGACTTGCCACAGGATTCCGATGACTTTGAACCATCGATGGACGCAAATATTGATGATGCTTCCGATGAGTTCATGGAGGAAGAGAGTCTTCTGCCAGTCGTCGAAGAAGGTATTTTTTAGTAATAACCCTGATAATGATTTTCAAACAGGATCATATTCATACCTTTTTGTGTTTCTTTGGCAGGTTTTGAAGTGACAGAGGAGGGTCCGTCACTTCCTTTAGAACCAGAGCAAGGGATGCTAGAGGTTGATCCAGAGGCAGAGGCTCCTGGGACCAGTTCTAATACTATTGAGGAGATACCTCGTGCTTAGATTCCTTCCCGAGCAGGAGCAGCTTCAACCGGAAAGAGTTCTTTTGTTACTCTTCCAACGAGTGATGACATGAGCAGTCGACCAACGGAGTTGGGCGAATCTTCAGCTGGGCCATCTCTTCTTTTTGTGAAGAAGGTTGTGGTGCGGGTTCTGAGCTCTTGGATTGAGACTCTGCTTTCTGGGCACTTGGATGCCGGATTTGGGATGATCTAGCATGTGCGTGAGATTCTCGGTGATGCCGAAGAGGCTGGTCTGGATGTCACAAGTGCCAGGGCGATTGTTGATAGGATCATTGAGCTGGGTGATAGGTAGTTTGAGACCATGGGTTTTCCTGATGACCAGTTCTTCAAGGAGATGTTCCTGGACCCTGCGGATAAGGCTCAGTCTAACCTGGATGAGGCTACACAAAGCAGGAAGCAGTTAGTCCGAGAGAAGAACTTAGAAGAGCTAAACATCATTGGGCTGACACATGACCTTAACATCCTTGATAGGGAGGTCGATGAGGCCAGGAAACGTCTTGAGCATCTGCAGGAACAAGTCGCTGCCAAGTGGACTGCAATAACAGAGGCTCATGATAGGGAGGGTGCTCTGATTCGCCGGGTTGCAGATGCCAATCGAGTTCTTGAAAGGAAATCTCAAGAAAGCGAACGATGGCAAACTGCTCGGGATAAGCTTCCCGGTGCGAAAGAAGGGTTTCAACCCACCCCAGAATCTCATGGCAAGTTCTTGAAGAATCGTGCCCTGGAATCCTTGACGGCTGAGGCCAAAATTTTGCTTGAGGAGCTGAACTCTTGGTTGGAGACCATTTTTTATTGAGCTCCTATTTTTTTTTTAACAGAAACCGTCCTTCTCTCTTTTTTGGTACCACTTGTATTTTTTTTGGTACTTTTTTTTTTTTTGTAGTGCTTGTCAACACTTTCTTTTTTTGGTACCACATGTATTTTTTGGTACTTTTTTTGTAGTGCTTGTGAACACTTTCTTTTTTTTTGGTACCACATGTATTTTTTTGGTACTCTTTTTTTTTTGTTTTCCCTACGCTCACTTAAATCTTTTTGTGATAAAAGTAATTGCTAAATGGGATGCCTCCTTTTTTGAGTTGTGTTTTCCCTACGCTCACTTAAATCTTTTTGTGATAAAAGTAATTGCTAAATGGGATTTGATCAAAAGCTTGTCATTTTGTGAAAGTCTTTTGTCAAATGATTGTTTTGGCATGGAAGCCAGATTTTTGTTTGTGGCATGGAAGCCGAATTTTGGCATGAGAGCCAGCTTTTTTTTGTGGCATTGATAGCCGAGTTTGTTTTGTGGCATCTATAGCCGGGTTTGTGGCATTAATAGCCGGGTTTTTTGAAAGCAAATTTTTTTTTGTTTGTGGCATTGATAGCCGGTTTTGTTTTGTGGCATCAATAGCCGGTTTTGTTTTGTGGCATCTATAGCCGGGTTTGTTTTGTGGCATTGATAGCCGGTTTTGTTTTGTGGCATCGATAGCCGGTTTTGTTTTGTGGCATCTATAGCCGGGTTTGTTTTGTGGCATTGATAGCTGGTTTGTGGCATTTATAGCCTGTTTTGGTGGCATCTATAGCCGTTTTTGTGGCATTTATAGTTGGTTTGGTTTTCAAAAATGCAAGTATCGACTAAAAGTCGCCTCCCGGCTGAATGTTATTGCAAGTATCGATGGAATGTCGCATCCTTGCTCATTTGGTTGCGAGTATCGATGGAATGTCGCATCCTCGCGGTTTTGGGTGCAAGTATCGATGGAATGTCGCATCCTTGCTTTTCAGAAATTTTGGTTTTGCGGGTACTGACTTGATGTCGTTTCCCCACGATTTTTGAAATTTTAGGTTTTCTTGAACCTTTGGGTAACATATATCAACTGAAATGTTGCGTCTCCATGGTTTTTTAGGTTTTTTTGAACCTTTGAAATTTGGGTTGTGGATGTCAACTGAAATGTTGCATCTCCACGGTTTTGGATTTTGCAAGTATCGACAAAATGTCGCTTCCCTGCAATTTTGGAAGTGTCGAACGTGGTTCGTATGCTTTCGATTTGTGCGAGTATCGACTAAGCGTCGCTTCCCAGCGGTTTTTTGAAAAACCATTTTTTTTGTTTAAAGACACGAGGGTCATAAGTTTTGACCTAAAACCATTTAGGTAGTAAAAGGTAGGGTGGACTAGGGTGGAAATCCCTGAATCCGGATTTTGTTTCAAACCATGAATTTTGAGTTCAAGGGTTGAAAATTTTGGTCAAGTTAGGGAAAGGTTCCTAAACTTGGGTTTTTTTAACAATGAAACGATGAAAGTAAGCATTGTTTAAATTTTTAGAAATTTCAACATTTGATACGAAAATTCTAAAAAAAAGGTGGGTTTAGCGAGCGTGTACCTGGAAACCGGTATTGGCTGTACAGGCATTGCTCTTACCTAGTTGGGTAAGTCTTCAAGTGTAGTACCGCTTTAAGAGCTTGCCATTGATGGGCAGCATACATCTATCACCTTCCATGTTTAGGAGTGCGTATGCGCCGTTGGAGAAAACCTTGTCGATGACGTAGGGTCCCTCCCATTTTGGCTCAAATTTGCCTTTGGACTTGTGAGCGAAGACCATTGGTCTTTTTACCACAAGAACTAAGTTACCCTTTTTGTAGGCACGTTGCCTGACCTTTTTGTCGAAAGATCCTGCCATGCGTGCTTGGTAAAGTTCAATGCTTTGTTGAGCTTCGAGCCGTCTCTCATCGAGATTGTCCAGCTCATAGAGTCACAATTTGACATTGCTTTCTTGAGTCATGTCATTTTGCAAGGATACCCTCAAGGAAGGAATTTGTACTTCCAAGGGCACGACAGCTTCGCATCCATAGACCAAGGAGAATGGTGTGCTATGGGTTGGTCCTCGAATGGTGGTTCGATAGGCCCACATAGCTTCAGACTTTTTGTCGCTTCAGTCTCTTTTGTGACTAGAGACCATTTTTTTGAGGATTTTGCAGAGTGTCTTGTTGAAAGCTTCTGCTAATCCGTTTGCTGCCGGATTGTATGGAGTCGAAGGAAATCTTTGGATTTTGTATTTGTCGCAGAACCTGTAGAATCGATGATCCCAGAATTGTGGTCCGTTATCATGGACGAATCTTTTAGGTATGCTGAAATGACAAATGATGTTGGTGCGCAGGAACTGAAGGACTGATGAGGTCTTCATTTCGTTGAATGCAAATGCTTCTGACCACTTAAAGAAATAATCCGTAGCGGCGAAGATGAAGTGATGACCTTTGCTCAAAGGGGGAGAAATAGGACCTATGATGTGCATACCCCAAGCTTCGAAAGGCCATGAAATCGCTGTAGGATGCAGCCATTCTGGAGGCATGTGAATGTAATCTCCATGAATTTGGCATTGTTGACAGCGCGTAGCAAATTACATTGCGTCAGCTACCATGGTAGGCCAGTAATAACCTAACCTTTTTATCTGATCATAGAGCTTGGGACCAGCCTGATGAGCTCCGCAAAGACCAGCATGAACTTCTTTGAGTGTTTCTTCAGCCTCTTGTTGTGACAAGCAGTGTAGAATTACTCCGTTGAAGGATTTCCTGTAAAGGAATTTTGAAGGAATATCCAAATGGAAGCTTGGGGTTCGCCTTTGGATGCTTACCCATTCTTTTGGATCTTCAGGTAGGATTCTGAACATAATGTAATCAATGAACGGATCCCTCTAGTCGCCGATTGAAGTTTGAAGGATTGAAATCCGACTTCCAATCACTTGGTGGCATTCAGCAACAGCTTGGTGTGTGTTAAGAGGAGGAAGGATTCTTCTTTCACACACTGTGATTTGCATGTTTTCCCCTTCCTGGATTGCCATGGATGCGGCAAGTCCAGCCAGGGCATCTGCACGTATGTTTTCACCTCTACGAATGTGGGTGATGTGACAGATGTCAAACTTTTGCAGAAATGATTGTGCCTTGTTGTAGTAAGGCAGCAGATCTGGCTTCTTGACTTCAAATTTCTGATTCATCTGGTTGACGATCAGTTGAGAGTCTCCAAGGACTTCCAGCATGGCGATACCGGATTCGATGGCGAGTTCCAATCCTAGGATCAGAGCTTGATATTCAGCTGCATTGTTTGTGCATGGTTCTAGTAGCGAGAATGCGTGTGGAATCATGCATTTGTCGGAGCTAACAAAGAGGATGCCAACTCCCGAGATCAGCTGTCTTTTTTCATTTGTCCTGGTTGCACCGTCAAAGTACATGTCCGAGGAGGCACTTTGTGAGAAAGTCTCCACATTGTAGACTGGTTCGTCTGGGAGATCATCTCTGAGTGGAGAATCTATGGGCAATGGATGCTCTACGAGGAAGTCCGCTAGAGCTTGCCCTTTGATTGCCTTTTGTGGTACATACCTAATATCAAATTGTGACAGAAGGATGGACTATTTTGCCAGTCGAGCATTGAGAGAACCTGCCTTTGTGACAAGGACTTTCAAGAGGTTGACCCTCGAGACTAGGTATACTATATTGGAAAGCAAGTAGTGACGCAGCTTTTGTATGGCGAACATCACTTCAAGACATTCTTTTTCGACTGGAGAATAGTGATGCTCTGCATCTACTAGCATGCGGCTGAGGTAATATAGAGCAACTTCTTTTCTTTGATCATTTTATTGCGCAAGCAGAGCTCCTAAAGAGTGATCAAGGCCACTTGTGTACAAGATGAATGGTTTTCCAGTGGTAGGAGCAGCTAACACTGGAGGTTTTGTCAGGTATGACTTGATGTCTTGGAAAGCAGCTTCACAATCAGCATCCCAGACAAAGTTTACACCTTTTTTCATCAACCGGGAGAATGGACGGCATTTCCCCAAAAGATTGGAGATGAACCGTCTTATGTAGGCCAATCTCCCTTGAAGCCCTTTGAGTTCTCTTAAGGTTCTTGGAGAGGGCATTTCTAGAATGGCTTTGACTTTTATGGGGTCAAGCTCTATTCCAGCTTTCCGAACTAAGAATTCGAGGAACTTACCCGACGAGACGCCGAAGAAGCATTTCAGAGGATTCATTCGCAGTTTATGTTTGCGAAGCCGGAGGAAGACTTCTCGAAGGTTTTCGAGATGATCTTCTTTTCTTTTGCTTTTGACGGCGAGGTCATCAACGTAACATTCAACCGTCTTGTGCTGCATATCTTGGAATATTTTCATCATAGCCCTTTGATATGTGGCACCAGCATTTTTCAGACCAAATGGCATGACAGTGTAGCAATATACGCCAAATGGGGTCCGAAAATATGTATGTTTTTCATCTTCAGGATGCATCTTTATCTGATTGCAGCCAGAGAAACCATCCATGAATGTCATTCGCTCGAATCCACAGGTATTATCAATCATTACCTCTGGTATGGGGAGCAGAAATTCATCTTTTGGGCATGCGCCATTCAGGTCTCTATAGTCAATACAGACCCTAATCTGCCCGTTTTTCTTTGTCACAGGGACAATGTTGGCCAACCATTCAGGATGTTGTTCCTCACGGATGAAGCCGATGCTTTTGAGTTTTTGAACTTCTTGTTCAATTTTATCCATCACATTTGGACGGAATCTTCTTTGGCCTTGCTTGACAGGCTTGACGTCTTCTTGAAGATTGAGTTTGTGAACCGCTATTTTGGGGTCTAAGCCAGGCATTTCAGCGAAAGGCCACGCAAAGCAATCAACGAACTCACGAAGAAAGGCGATATACTCGGGTAACTCATCATCCTTTATATTCTTGCTTATGAATACAGGACGTGGGTTATCTGAAGTTCCCAAGTCTATCTTTTGAACAGGATCTTCTGTTGGAAGGTTGTTCCGCCACAATATTTTCGAAGGTTGTTCCTCCACAATATTTTCGGAGGCTTCCAGCTCAACGAAACCTTCTAGGGTTTCAAGGGCATTTCCAGACCAAGGTTTTGTTCCTTTCCACGGGTCTTCTTGATCGGTAATTTTCCCAAGGCTTGCTATGAGATGATCCCAATCGCCTGTTGAAACCGGGTCGAAGTAGGCTATTTCTTTTGGAGATGAGGGTTCTTCTGGGTCAGAAGACCACACGTCTGTGCCATCGGACAAGTCCTCTTCATTTTCGGATAAATCGTGCCAATTGGTTGAGCTTCCTGGATCTTTGTCAGGTGACTCATCCAAGAGATATCCAGGGAGATCGATGTCTTCATGGACTTGAGATGTTGAGGCTTGGTCAGTATACTAACTTTTAAGTCTTTGTGTCAACTGTCTCAGGGGAGTGTCGGGATCATACCCTAACCCGTGTGAAGACTTTTCTACAGAGCCGTAGAGTCTCCAATCTTCCAGCTGGCTTTTGGTTAAGACGGGCCCCAATGGCGTGAGAATACCGCGTCCTTCTCCCAAACCGACTGGGTTTTCAGCGTCATAGCCCATTTTATTCATAATAGCTTGTGCCACAGAACTTTATAAGGATAGTTGAGGCATACCTTCATTTTGGAAAGGTTCAAGCGTAGAGTTTGATGAAGAAGCATCCGATCTATGGAAGAAGATCGGCTTTTCCTTTGCTAAAGTTGCTGGAACAACGAAGGAAGCTGACGTAGGATCTTCTATATCAGAAGTTGTCTCCATTGGAGTGAGAGTAGGCTGAACTTGCTGAGTGTCAGCTTGGCTTGACGATGTGTCGTCTTCTGGCTCTAAATCTGAATCCGTGTCTTGCATGATAGACACGAAAGAGACAACAAATTTGCCCCTAGGCTTTTGCTTTACCTTCTTCACTTTAGTTGTGATGACCAAAGGCTTTGAAGATTTGAGGGAGATGATGAAGGGAGTTTGAATGCTCTCTTTGGGTTTACCAAATGATTTGTTTTCTTCCGGCCATTGTTGAGGAGCCTTGCCTTTATCTTTCTGGGGATTTTCGGCAAAGGGTGCTATGTGCTTCTCCTCTTCTTCTTTTTCACCTTCATACATCTGTGAGTCTGCAAAGTGGACTTCTTTACCTTTGAAGGGCTTTTTGTCCGCAAAGACTCGATGTATCATGCCGTCGTCGCCAACAAACTTGATGCATTGATGTAGAGTTGAAGGGACAACACCATTATCGTGGATCCAAGGGCATCCGAGAAGAATGTTGTAGCATGAAGGGGTTTTTATTGCATACACAGTGACCTCAGAGATAAGATCACCGATCTGCAACTTGAACCTGATTTTGCCGATAGGCCTTTGAGTACTCCCATCGTATCCAAAGATAGATACAGATGTGTGGCTCAGCTTGCTGGGTGGGATGCCCAACTCTTCGAGAGCCGATGTGGAGATGAGGTTGAGTGCAGAACCTGGGTCGATCTGAACCCTATGCATAGGCATTTCCTTGATGTACCCTGTGAAGTACAGGGGTCGGTTGTGCCTGGTTTCGCCAAGTAGGAGGTCGTCCTTTGTGAAGGCGATGGTTGCACTGGCTGCTTTTTTAACTGAGAGGCATTCAATGCATGATCCCTCAGTTTTCTTCTTTTCTCCATTTGAGGAAGCTTCTGAGTTTTTGACCCGGTAATCCATTTCAATTTGGAGGACTTGCGGGGCATGTTTGTCGACATCCTCATTCAGCTTTTGTAATTCTGAAATGAGATTATCACGAGTGTGCGGAGACATTCGCAACAAATCTAGGATGTGCAGACATGCAGGTATGTGCTTGAAGTGTTCAATCAAGTCATACTTGAAAGCCTCCTTAGGGCCTGCATGTTCATCATTGTTGCCACTAGGGGCGCTTACAA
The DNA here is from genome assembly GCA_012931725.1 of Litsea cubeba. NCBI lineage: Eukaryota > Viridiplantae > Streptophyta > Magnoliopsida > Laurales > Lauraceae > Litsea > Litsea cubeba. The sequence continues at coordinate 80,749,377 of CM022946.1, read as the reverse complement.
CATCTTTTCCCGAAGGATTTACATATGTAAAGGAAGATTGTTTGTAATTTTTGTGGTAGTCCCGGCCAGAGCGGGTGCCTCTACTAACTTCGAGAGCTTCTTGAGAAGGGTCTTCGTTTGGAAGATTGTCTTCAGGATCAAGAGGCTGTCGTTTTTCATTTGCTAAGGATGTATCAGCAGCGGAGTTGCCATCCTCAGTGATTGTGTTGCAGGGAGCATTTTTCGGGAACAAGTCCTGAACAGCATCCAGCAGCCTTTCTTCTTCGTTGACTAATTCATCGTCCCAAGCATCAATAGCTGGGAATTCTTCAGTCAGGAAGGGTGTGAACTTTGAAGTCACAGTCTTAGGAGAAGAAACCTAAGAGGGTGTCATCTCAGTGAAAGTCACGTGAGACGAGGTGGCTCCAGAAGATATATTGCTAGGCGTCGCCGGAGTGTAAGTGCTCTCATCAGACAATGCTTTGGAAGAGCTATAATCCCGAATTATTACATCACAGAAAGCTCTGACGGGAGACGTTGCCTGATCGGAGTCAGACTCATCCTCGGATGTAAGAGGATCGTCTATCCAGCAATTTTCTCCATTTTCAGGAGTTAAGGGAGGATGTACCAATGGTCTTCAGGGACTTCAGGCTCTGGATTGCGAGGAGGCTCGTTGACGCAGTCTTGCTCTTGTTCTAGAGCGAGATGCTGCAAGATCCTTGCATATTCTTCAAGATCAGACATGGGAGCCAAATCTTCTTCTTCATCAACTCTTTGTGGCTCAACATGGTTGATTTCCACTGGAGAAATGAGAGGTGCTGGGTCAGCAGCATTTTCTTGTATAGCCTCTTGGTCTTCTTCATCATCAGACCAGGATCCTTGTGGCTGTAGGGGGTTATACCAGATTACTGGCATAAGATGAGTCTCAGGAACCCATTCTTCATCAGAGAGGTATTCTCCTGTTTCAAGGGACTCCCCCACTCATCTGTGTAGTTGGATTCGAATCCATCATCGGTGTCGCTGGACTCGTATCCATCAATGGAGAATCCAACTACCGAATTGCAAGAGTATGATGCCTCCTGCATGGCTTCTTTGAATTGAGGTGGCATGAAATCACTGAGAGTGAATTTTCTTACCCCCTTTGAAGTCTCTGGAAGGGATGTTTTTGTTGCCTCTAGTGAAGCGGTAGAGCAAGCCTCTGCCTTTTCTTTGACTTCTTGTTTTGGCTGGGTCTTTTCTTGCCTTTTGAGCTTGAGGAGATGTTTCCTAGCCTGCCTTCGCTGTTGAGCTGTAGGCTTTGTTTTCACGACCTCCTAATTTTCATCTTCCAGGAGATCGGGATGTACCCATATGGGTTGTCCGTCTCGTGTCAGGTAAGGAACCAGTTCCTCGGACGCTTGGATTGAGTTTATCACCTTGAAGGAAGTAGTGATCTTCTTCTTCGGTGATTTTGATGTTTGTCCACATGTCACCATGTTGACGGAGGCAGACCCATAGTTTTTGTCAAAGGTGATGACTCTATTTTTCCACATCTCGTTTATTTTCTCCCTCACAACGAAGCATTGATTCAAAGGATGCGAGATCATCTGGTGGTGTGGACAGTACCGAGGATCGTTGGTTTTGCCAACATCACCGGGTCTTTTTGGTTCAGGAAAGGTGAGCTTGCCGTTTGCCACAAGAGCCCCAAAGATTTCATCAACATCTTCATCAAACGGGTATTTCTTCTCTACTCGTTCTTTGAAGGCATCTAAGAGTTCAGGTCTCTTACCCGCAGATTTGTTTCCAGCTTTCTTTGGTGGCTGAGGAGCTGACTTGGTCTGCACATTGAGGACCTCTTTCTTCTTTGGTTTAGAGGTTGCAATGGTGGTTGGCTCTTTTCTTGATGATTTCTGACTGTTGAGGTCTTTAAACACCGTTTCAGCTTCCATGGAAGCTTCTAGGAGTTCTCCCAGGTTTCTTGATTTGTTGCCGATGATCATGGAGCGGATTCTGGCTCTCATGTTGTTTCGGCAGATGTCGACTAGCGATGCTTGTGGCAGTACATCAGAGCATTTGTACGCCATTGCTTTCCACTTGTGAATGAAGTCATATGTTGACTCATTCTCCCCCTGTTTTAGGTTGCACAGCTGAGCCATAGTGGCGGGATGATCCTCACCTTTGAAGTGAGTCAGGAAGCGTGTCTCTAGCATGGCCCAATTTTGGATGGAGTCCTCCGGCAGAGTGGAATACCAATCGAAGGCCATACCTTTTAGGGTACTTGCAAAGAGGTGGATTTTGAGTGCATCTTGATCCGCGATAGTTCCCGTCAGGATCTTGAAGTAGATGACGTGCTGTCTGGCTGATCCTTTCCCCGTATATGTTTTGGAGAGTAGGATGCTTGAATTTTGTGGGGAACGGGACCGAGTCCATCCATAAGGGATATGGTGGCTTGATCCCATGCTCCTTGAGTATATCCTCTTCTTTTGCTTTGGCGAGGAGTCCTTTTTGGTAAGGGCACGTGACTCATTTTCTTCTCCATTTACCTCATCGTCTTGATGATTCGGAGGAGGTTCATTGTTCGCCTGATTTTGGAAGGCGAGGAGAAGGTTTTCCATCAGAGTTTCAATCCTCTATTGGCCTTGTTCCAACTACTGGATGCGTGTGATCGCATCATCTTGAGGTGGATTGTGGGGTGGTGGCTCAGAATTTGTAGCCAAGACGTTCATCCTTCGTGATTCGAATGAAGAATCTGTCTTGGTGACTGAGCTGGGGCTCATTCTTTTTGAAGAAGAGCTTGAGGAAGGATCACTCTGCCGTCCTTTGCTTGAAGGAGCAGGGGATTCTTCTGAATGTCTTCTTGTCCTGGAGACGCTGTGGGTCATCGGACGTCGGACATGGATTTTTGTTGCTGACTTTTGGCGCCTTCTGGTTTTTCTAACCATATGGACGGCAGCAACTTGGTTGGGTATTTCTTTTTCGACCCATTTGGGAGAGACTTGAAGCGTAGGAGGCTGGGTCCTTTGCTTCTCTAGTCTCTTTTGCCTATACGACGCGTGGCGGCGTATACGACGAGCAACTTGAGCTTCGGTCAGCTCTGGCTGGGCTTTGACGATGAAGGATGTGCTCCCTCGGGCGCAGCAGCCGAGCCTGTCTTCTTTGTAGCTGGGCAAGCACAGGATGCGAACCCTGACCATCACCTATTGCAGCGAAGCTTTGAATTTTTCAAGTTCGGCCCCTGTAGAGATGAAGGGTTGAACTGCAGGTTTGTAGGCCTTAGCAGGTGCTTGCGGAGGCCTTGTGATACATGACTTGATTTTGGGCTTGTAGGAACAAGCCGGCTCATGCTGGTTTGACTTGGGAGTCAGGTTGGAGATGGGTCTCTCCTCTTTCATGTAAGCAAGAGGGTAGAACTGGTTCTCCTTGAGTGGGGCTAGGAATGCTGGCTTTGTAGATGTTTGGGACCTTCTCTATTTTGGTGAAGGTCTTGGGGACCAAGTCTTGGGATAGACCTGGTCGTTTGCTGGTCGAGGCTTTGTGGGGCTGCCACGGGCTTCGGGCCTTCTGGTGCTTGCCTTTGGTGTCACGGTAGTGACACGTTGAGAGGCGAGTTTCTGCTTCTTGGAAGGAGCAGCTTGTTCCTTGGGAAGTGGGAATGGTCCCAGCGTCCCAAAGATGATAGTCCGGGGAGTCGAGGTTGACCCGGAGCTTAGAGAGTTGCCGAGGGAGTTGACGCTTCGGCAGCTGATGGGGCGCTTGTAGGTGCGTGTAGTTTGCTTTTGTTGAAGCATAAGTTGGTGCATGTCCTCGTCGAAGGTAATGGTTAGTGTAGTTTTTGAAAAGTTTCTGAAACAAGACCACATCCATTAGTAATCACAAGAATATAATGATCATAAATGGGAAGTTCTATGGTTTTGTCTTTTCAAATTGCTCGAGGAAGATGACCCAAGCAATATGAAGAAGGCAAAACGCCATAGAGGGTACAATTGTTCTGATCGCAGGTATGGTAAGCCCAGAATGAGCATTCCAGTGACTGCTAGAAGCAATTGTGAACTTAAATTCGACTTATCGAGAAGCAGAGCTTGCTCGAGGTAAGAAGAATATAAAGTTGGAGCTACAAATGTGCCGGTCGCAATACAGTAGACCCTGAAAGGGCGTACTAGTACCGTTAGACACAAATGTTTTGAGACCGCATCCATGAGATGAGATTCTCTGTTTTGAAAGGTCAAGATTGGATTCATTAAAAAAAGCAGATGGTATTCTGATCTGAACACGGGCTCAGCGATTTCCGCGAGGGCCAGTGCTTAGAAACAAATGAACCATAATTTCTCGGATCTGAATAAAAAAATGACGAGTTTTTTTTTTGAAAGGCCAATATCGGGTTCATCAAAGAGAGCAAAAGGCACTCCAATCTGAACACGGGCTCAGCGATTTTCTCGACCGCCAGTGCTCAGAAAGGAGAAGACCAACATTTCTCCAATCTAAACCCAAAATGACGGAAGTTTTTTTTTTGAAGATTTTGTTTAAAAAAAATCTTTTTTTATTTATTAATTATTTATTTATTTTTAAAGATTTGTTTTTGAAAATTTTTTTATTTTTTATTTTTTATTTTAAAATTTTTATTTTCTAAAAAATTTATTTTTTAAAAAGTTTATTTAAAAGACGAGAGAGTACACATAGGCCTCCTAACCCGGTCTTATGAAATCTCGATTGATAGAATTGCCCCCACGTAAGGGTAGGATTACTTAATGAACCCGTTTGGAGGACCTTTGCCTAGAACAGTCAAGCTGTCTCCACACTCTGGACAAAGCTTTTCTTGAATCAACCATGATCAAAGAACGCAGTTTGTTTAACCTTAGTGGTAAATGTCTTATATATATATATTTATTAGATCTTTAATGACCTCATCGAAGAGAAACGATGGCCCAAAACCTTAGTCGAACAGGCTCAACATTTCTGCAAACGCGATGAACGATAGGAAAGGATCAAGGTTTCTCAATTTTGAATCCAAACTAAGAAATCTAATTTTTTGTTTTTATTTTTTTTAGATGTTTAATTAACTCATCGAAGATAAACGATGGCCCAAAACCTTAGTCGAACAGGTTCAACATTTCTGCAAGCGCGATGAACGATAGGAAAGGATCAAGGTTTCTCAATTTTGAATCCAAACTAAGAAATCTAATTTTTTGTTTTTTTGTTTTTATTTTTATTTTTTTAGATCTTTAATGAACTCATCGAAGAGAAACGATGGCCTAAAACCTTAGTCGAACAGGCTCAACATTTCTGCAAGCACGATGAACGACAGGAAAGGATCAAGGTTTCTCAATTTTGAATCCAAACTGAGAAATCTAATTTTTTGTTTTTTTTATTTTTTTTATATATATATTTTTTAGATCTTTAATGAACTCATCGAAGAAAAACGATGGCCCAAAACCTTAGTCGAACAGGCTCAACATTTCTGCAAGCGCGATGAACGATTGGAAAAGTTCAAGGTTTCTCAATTTTGAATCAAAAATGAAAAATCTGATTTTTTTTGTTTTTTTTTTTGGTTTTTTTAAAAGAGAAAGAGTGGAAATAAATTCAAAGAATTAGAAATTTCCAAAAAATCTCATCTCATTTTTTTTAGATGCGGAATCCAACATAGGCCACCAATTAGAAAGTAGCCAAGGAATCGAGAAAAGAAAATTAAGCATAGAGCAAAAGATATGATATGCAAATATTTCATTTCTAGCATCGTGTTCTCAAATGAACGGGTCCCACCGGGCGTGCCAGCTTGATGGACCGCGCTCCTGTGCCTAGTCCTACCGAGGTCGGCGGACGTGGGAGTCCGTTGGGTCTGACCCTTTCGTAACCGGGGGGCAAGGGCGTGCATCAGCATTTCTTTTGTGTGGGTGTGCCAGATTTTCTATTTTTTACTTGGAATTGCAAGTGGTGATCCAGAGATCAATCTTCGCAAGTAAAAAAGAAATCAACTTCTTTCAAGTTTTCCATTGCACATATATTTATGAAAAGAGACATTTTCTTGATTTGCCGTGAAAGGCGATTTTTTTTTTGGCATTTATAGCCGATTTTGGCGTTTATAGCCGATTTACAATCCTTATCAATAATGAAAGACAAGAGTTGTGATTTTTGTCTCTTTAAAAAAAATACAAACTACAATGAAAAGCAAGAAAAGGAGGATCTAACTTCTCAGGAGATTATGGGGGACCCGTTCAGATTGACGGTCGCAAGCCATATGTGGACTTCGCCATCATCCATGCAGATGAGAACAGAGGATGCTATTGATTCGCTTGGCTTGGCTATAACCTAGGGTTTTTAGAGAACAAAGACCAAAAGGAGGTCCTATGTCCAATAAAAAGCAGAGTAGACGGGCTGAAAAGCCATGTCTAAGCCATTTGGAGGTAGAAGGAGAAGGCAAGGACCTTGGGGCGGGGGGGTACCCCAAGGGACTTTTGTCACCTTGTAGCGGTGGTCGGTGTAGAAGTTCCACAGAGTTTTCTCTCTTTCTTTCTCTGAATTTCTGTGCTTTTTTTCTGATCTGTGTGTCTATCTCGTTTTTCCGATCTGGATTTCTTTGGAATGCTCTCCTATTTATAGGCTTTTAGGTAGCCATTTAGGAGGGTTTATGAGCCTTAATTGTCATAAAGCTACATAAAGGGAGGAGTTACAAGATTGAATTCTTTATTTTGTAACTCCTTTTTCTTGGCTTCTGATTGGCCAGAGGAGATTAAGGGCATTTAATCGCCTTTAATCGCCATGATGGGAGGAGTTTCATGGGTTAAATGCCATGAATCTCTTGACTTGTACCTCCCGGATGCTTGCTTCTGATTGGGCCGTCCAAAGAAATGGATTAATGACTGTATTAAAGCTAGTCAATTAATCGCATTAAGTGGTCGCCGAGCAATTGAAGAGTCGTGGGCCGTGCCGCATTTTTTGGGATTCTTCTGGCGATGATCATCGATGGATCTTCATGTAGATCGACATTGGATGACCATGTAACTTCAGGTGTTGGTTGCCAACGGCGGGTCGGTGCCATCTGTCCTGTCGATTTCTCGATCGGTCGGGTAGAAAGCACACTTTTTTTGGTTGACCAGTTGGCGATCAATGTAGATTTTGATACTCTTGATGATTAACCCATGTTTTTGACGGATGCCAGAGGATTTGGTGTCTCAAAAGTATGAATTTTGGAAAATACAAGGGGCCGTACGCTTCGAATCGTGAAAAATGGGGTTTCCGGGGCCCACCGGGCGATCCCGGGCCCCAGGGTCGCAGGGGTCTGCGACCCTGGGGGGGGGGGGGGGTTTCCCCCTTTTGTCCCGTTTTGTGTCCGTTTTTGCTATTTTTTTTTATTCTTTTTTATTCTGTATTTTTCCTTGACATTTTTGATCATTTATTGGCCTGATTTCCCTGTAGTAAATCTGATGAGAATCCTTGCATTTTATTTTGCAAAATTTCCAATTTTCCGAGAAAGCCGAAGACTTTGTTGCGCAGAGCTGCCGATTTTCCATCAGAAGCTGAAACTGGGTCAAGCGATGTCGGAATGACCTGAAATTTGAGGTGAAGCCTCCTGAGCAATAAATAAGACCAACCATAGGCTTTTGTTTGAGTTTTGAAGCCGTTTGGGGTCCTATCACCAGTAGACTTGCTTTTGTCGCGATGAAGATGTCGTGGTTTGATGTGCGGTCAACCGATGTCCGATTGACTTGAAATTTGACGGGGAACCTATTGGAGTCATTTTAAGATGATCCATTGGCTGTCTTGGAAACCATGGTCCCAGGGAGCTTTGCCGCGGAGAGGCCTGATTTGGCTTCCGAGCGTCAAAGTATGGTCAAATGTTGTCGAAATGACCTGAAACTTGACGTGTAGCCCTTTGTAAGCATTTTGAAGCCGTCCGTGTGCTCTATCTGATGAGTGATGGCCTCGGTGGTTCGCCGCCGAGAGGCTTGATTTAGCTGTTCGAGGGTTGATGTAGGGTCAAACGTTGTCGGTTTGACTCGGAACTTGATGTGGAGCCTTTTGGATGTATTTTGAGACCATCCATCGGCTCTGATCGAAGATTTAGTGTCTCCGATGCTTTCGCCGCCGGGAGCTCCTTTTCAGCTGCCGGTGGAGCGAAGTTAGGCCAAATGATTTTGAAATGGCCCGAAGCTTCTTGTGTACTCCTCTTTTGGCTGTCTTGAAGGATCTTACAGTTTTTGTTTGATTTTGACAAGATTTGTTTTTTTGGAAGTAGCATTGCCTATTTATGGCAGGTTGCGACTTCATGTAGCTCTTTGGATCTTGAAGAGGCAAAGTGACATTTTTGGTGTCAATAGTAATTAAGACCGGGGTTTTTGTTGGCGGTTCTCCTGGATATGCGGAGAAATCGCCTACTGACATGGACATGTTGATGCCAGCCAGCGGTTACCAGGGCTCTGATTATCCGTCGGTCGATTTGAGACCGGTGGGCCTTGGCATTTTCTGCGGTGACGGCAGTAATTGGGTTAAGCCTTTTTGACTTCGTGGCCGTTTCAGTGCCGACTCTGAGTGGAAGTCATGGACTAATCGCATCCTGCTGATTGGTGGCGCCGTTTTGAAGGAAGCCTAGATTTTTGACGCGGTCCGCGCCTTTTTCCCGACGAGGCCTTGATGGCTATGTTGGAGTCATTCCTTCCACAAACCAGTACCTTCATTGTGACGAATGGTGAGATTGGTTTCTCCTTGAAGGAGTTGAGCGCCATTACTAGATTGTCCATCCTTGGCAGACTCTATGAGGAGTTTATGCCGATCGATAGTGTCCTTGAGGAGCAATCTGAGGAGTTCAGGCTTCTGTACTTTCAGCTCATCGCCTTCTATAGTTTTTTGAAGGAGAAGGAGGGTTTGAAAGTTAGATCCAGCAGTTGGAAGGGTTCTAGCTCTTCGTTCCCCCAACTTTTTTTGATAGAAGGGAGCCTTCTGATAGTGCGACCCAGGAAGCCAGGGCTCAGGATCCAAGCTCGAAGAAGATCTTGGTTATTTAAGAAGAGTTGAGAGATTTCTGTGCGAGTACAAACGCCATATGTCCTGACATTGCACTGCGGAGAGATCTCGCTGTTTACCTCACTTATTGGCTTGGTGAGGCTGTTTTTGTTGGAGGAGATGGAACGCACATCAGGTCGCATTGTATTTTTCTTGCTTGTCAGATGGCGTTTGGAGAGCAGCTTGCTTTGGTGCCAGCTCTCTACTCCTACCTATGTACCGAACTGCAGGCTGCTGCTTTTTTGGTTCGGCTTGGGATTCCCATGAATAGGGTATTTTCAGCCCATATCTTTTATTCATGGTATGTGTACCACTGTCCTGGCTTCCACCGGCTGGGTGCAGCACAGGATGATGATCCTCTGATGATTCGGCTGGCTAAGTGTCTGAATCACTTTTGTTTGCCCGCATGATGATCCGACGGTTTAGGGATGTCTAGATGGGGCAGTTTTCGGTGAAGCTTTCTCCGGAGTTACGGAAGAAGGCTTTTGATTTTGGTGCCTCCCGAGACTCTACCAGGGCGGGGTCGGGAAGGCATTACTCCCCGACAAACGCAGAGAAGGAGTGGCTTTTCAGCATACATGTTGGCACAATGATGTACCATAGACATCTTTTCGTCGACATCCAGCCGTATGTACCTTCTCGGTTTGCTTTGCAGTTGGGCTTTTCTCAAGGCATTGTTGGAGCGCCTTCAAGCATGGTGAAGCATTTTGGAGGTTTACAGGATGGGAGAAATGCATGGGCTTTCTATAGTGCTGAAGACGCTACAGCCATGATCTCTTATCCTGTGTTATCGACTACCCGGGCTGCCGGCTTTGCGAAGTGGTTCGCAGAGAGCTTTTCGGCATATCGGGGGCTTTTTAAGAAGGAGCTTGATGTGAAACTGGCATCTGGAAAGGGCCTTGGAAAGTCGGATGGCGTCCGGCGAGAGGAAGTTTGGGCCTTCCTTTCGGGAGAGAAGCACAAGATCAGCTTTCTCGGTGACCAGGGCGTCATTGCTTCTGAAGCTGTTCGAGAAATACCTGATGAGGCTTTAGAGCAGCTAGAACAGGAGGAAGCTGAACTTGATGCTTGGATGCAAGCGGGAGGCAAGCTTTCGTGGAGTCTACTGGAAAGAGTAGACCATCCAGTGAGGAGTCAAGTGGGAAACCTGACTCTGATAGCGGGGCAAGTTCCTCTAAGAAGTGAACCCGCAGGAGCAAGAGGAAGAGGAGTCATCATCGCAGCAAGGGGCAATATGAGGACTCTCCTGAAATAGAAGTCCCTCTTACTATCAATGAAGATGTGCCAAGGAATGTTGACGATCCTCCAGAAAAGAGAAGCCGAGAAGAAGAGACCGTCGGTGAAGGTATGATTCTTCCTTTTTCTCTTTCCATTTCTTTTCATGGGATTTTTCCATGTTCTGATTTGTTTTCTTTTCCTGCTGCTCTCCTTTTTTTTTAGCAAAGGACGAAGACTTGGCGATGCCTGAGGTTCCTGCCGATGAGGCGGTGACGGATCCTATTGCGGCACCAGAGGAAGAACCGACGGACTCTGGAGTGGTTCCAGAATCTCAAATTGGTATGAGTTCTTTTGCTTTTCTTTTTTTGTCTGTGACTTGGTTTGCTAACATTTTTCTTGTTAGCTGACTTGCCACAGGATTCCGATGACTTTGAACCATCGATAGATGCAAATGTTGATGATACTTCCAATGAGTTCATGGAGGAAGAGAGTCTTCCGCTAGTCGTCGAAGAAGGTATTTTGTAGTAATAACCCTGATAACGATTTTCAAACAGGATCATATTCATACATTTTTGTGTTTCTTTGGCAGGTTTTGTGATGACAGAGGAGTGTCCATCGCTTCCTTCAGAACTAGAGCAAGGGATGCCAGAGGTCGATCGATAGGTGGAGGCTCCTAGGACCAGTTCTGACAATGTCGAGGAGATACCTCGTGCTGAGATTCCTTCTTCAGCAACTTCGACTGGAAAGAGTTTTTTTGTTCCTCTTCCAACGGGGGATGACATGGGCAGCCGACCGACAGAGCGGGGCGAATCTTCAGCTGGGCCATCTCTTATTTTTACGAAGTAGGTGGTGGTGCGGGTTCTGAGCTCCTAGATTGAGACTCTCCTTGCTGGACACTTGGATGCCAGATTTGGCATGATCCTGCATGTGCATGAGATTCTTGGTGATGCCGAAGAGGCTGGTCTGGATGTCACAGGTGCCAGGGCGATCGTTGATAGGATCATTGCACTAGGTGACAAGTGGTTTGAGACCATGGGTTTTCCAGACGACTAGTTCTTCAAGGAGATGTTCCTGGACCCTGCTGATAAGGATAAGTCTAACCTGGATGAGGCTACACAAAGCAGGAAGCAGATAGTCTGAGAGAAGAACTTAGAAGAGCTAGTCATCATTGGGCTGACACATGACCTTAACATCCTTTATAAGGAGGTCGATGAGGTTAGGAAACGTCTTGAGCATCTGCAGGCACAAGTCACTTCCAAGTGGGCTGCAATAACAGAGGCTCGCGATAGGGAGAGTGCTCTAATTCGCCGGGTTGCAGATGCCGATCGAGTTCTTGAAAGGAAGTCTCAAGAGAGCAAACAATGACAAACTGCTCGGGATAAGCTTCCCGGTGTAAAAGAAGGATTGCAGCATTCTCTAGCATCTCCTGGCAGGTTCCTGAAGAAGCGTGCCTTGGAATCCTTAACGGCTGAGGCCAAAAGTTTGCTTGAGGAGCTGAAATCTTGGCTGGAGACCATTTTTGGTTGAGCTCCTGTTTTTTTTTTTTTTTTTTTTTTTTTTTTTTTTTTGTAACAGAAACAATCCTCATTCCCTCCTTTTTTTGGTACTGCATGTATATTTTTTTTGGTACTCTTTTTTTTTATAGTGCTTGTGAACACTTTCTCCTCTTTTTTTTTTGTTTTTCCTACACTCACTTAAATCTTTTTGTGATGAAAGTAATTGCTAAATGGGATGCTTTTTTTTTGTTTTCCCTACGCTCACTTAAATCTTTTTGTGATGAAAGTAATTGCTAAATGGGATGCTTTTTTTTTGTTTTCCTTACGCTCACTTAAGTTTTTTTGTGATGAAAGTAATTGCAAAATGGGATTTGATCAAAAGCTTGTCATTTTGTGAAAATCTTTTGTCAAATGATTGTTTTGGCATCGGAGCTAGATTTTGTTTGTGGCATAAGAGCCAGTTTTTTTGTGGCATTGATAGCTGAGTTTGGTGGCATTTATAGCCGATTTTGGTGGCATTGATAGCCGATTTGTTTTGTGGCATTGATAGCCATTTTTTTTTGAAAGCCAAGTTTTTGGTTTGTGGCATTGATAGACGGTTTTGTCTTGTGGCATTGATAGCCGGTTTGTGGCATTGATAGCCTGTTTTGGTGGCATCTATAGCCGGTTTTGGTTTTCAAAAATGTAAGTATCGACAAAAAGTTGCCTCCCTGCTGAATGGTCTTGCAAGTATCGATGGAATGTCGCATCCTTGCTCATTCGATTACGAGTATCTATGGGATGTCGCATCCTCGTGGATTTGGGTGCAAGTATCGATGGAATGTCGCATCCTTGTTTTTCAAAAATTTTGATTTTGCAGGTACCAACTTGATGTCGTTTCCCAACGATTTTTGAAATTTTAGGTTTTCTCGAACCTTTGGGTAATAGATATCAACTGAAATGTTGCGTCTCCATGGTTTTTAGGTTTTTTCGAACCTTTGAAATTTGGGTTGTGGATATCAACTGAAATGTTGCATCTCCACGGTTTTGGATTTTGCAAGTATCGACGAAATGTCGCTTCCCTGCGATTTTGGAAGTATCGAACGTGGTTCGAGTGCTTCCAATTTGTGCGAGTATCGACTAAGCGTCGCTTCTCCACGGTTTTTTGAAAAACCATTTTTTTTATTTAAAGACACGAGGGTCATAAATTTCGACCTAAAACCGTTTAGGCGGTAAAAGGTAGGGTGAACTAGGGTGGAAATCCCTGAATCCGGATTTTGTTTCAAACCATGAATTTTGGGATCAAGGGTTGAAAATTTTGGTCAAGTTAGGGAAAGGCTCCTAAACTTGGATTTTTTTTTAACAATGAAATGATGAAAGTAAGCATTATTTAAATTTCTAGAAATTTCAACATTTGATATGAAAATTCTAAAAAGAGTGGGTTTAGCGAGCGTGTACCTGGAAACCGATTTTACCCAGTTGGGTAAGTCTTCAAGGGTAGTACCACTTTAAGAACTTGCCGTTGATGGGCAGCATACATCTATCACCCTCCATGTTTAGGAGTGCGTATGCGCCATTGGAGAAAACCTTCTCGATGACGTAGGGTCCCTCCCATTTTGGCTCAAATTTGCCTTTGGACTTGTGAGCGAAGACCATTGGTCTTTTTACCGCAAGAACCAATCACCCTTTTTGCAGGCGCGTTGCCTGACCTTTTTGTCGAAAGACCCTGCCATGCGTGTTTGGTAAAGTTCAATGCTTTGTCGAGCTTCGAGCCGTCTCTCATCGAGATTATCCAGCTCATGGAGTTGCAATTTGACATTGCTTTCTTGAGTCATGTCATTTTGCAAGGATACCCTCAAGGAAGGAATTTGTACTTCCAAGGGCACGACAGCTTCACATCCATAGACCAAGGAGAATGGTGTGCTATGGGTTGGTCCTCGAACTGTGGTTCGATAGGCCCACAAAGCTTCAGATAGTTTGTCGCTCCAGTCTCTTTTGTGACTAGAGACCATCTTCTTGAGGATTTTGCAGAGTGTCTTGTTGAAAGCTTCTGCTAATCCGTTTGCTGCCGGATTGTATGGAGTCGAAGGACAGCTTTGGATTTTGTATTTGTCGCAGAACCTGTAGAATCGATGATCCCGGAATTGTGGTCCGTTATCATGGACGAGTCTTTTGGGTATGCCAAAATGATAAATAATGTTGGTGCGCATGAATTAAAGGGCTGATGAGGTCTTTATTTCGTTGAGCGCAAATGCTTCTGACCACTTGGAGAAATAATCCGTAGCGGCAAAGATGAAGCGATGGCCTTTGCTTGAAGGGAGAGAAATAGGACCTATAATGTCCATACCCCAGGCTTCGAAAGGCCATAAAATCACTGTAGGATGTAGCCATTCTGGAGGCATGTGAATGTAATCTCCATGAACTTGGCATTGTTGGCAGCGCTTAGCAAATTCCATTGCGTCAGCTACCATGGTAGGCCAGTAATAGCCTAACCTTTTTATCTGATCATAGAGCTTGGGACCAGCCTGATGAGCTCCGTAAAGACCAGCATGAACTTCTTTGGGTGTTTCTTCAGCCTCTTGTTGTGACAAGCAGCGTAGAAGTACTCCGTTGAAGGATTTCCTATAAAGGGTTTTTGAAGGAATATCCAAATGAAAGCTTGGGGTTCGCCTTTGGATGCTTACCCGTTCTTTTGGATCTTCAGGTAGGATTCCGAACATAATGTAATCAATGAACGGATCCCTCCAGTCGCCGATTGAAGTTTGAAGGATTGAGATCCGACTTCCAACCACTTGGTGGCATTCAGCAAATGCTTGGTGTGTGTTAAGAGGAGGAAGGATTCTTCTTTCGCACACTGTGATTTGCATGTTTTCCCCTTCCTGGATTGCTATAGATGCGGCAAGTCCAGCCAAGGCATCTGCACGTATGTTTTCACCACTACGAATGTGGGTGATGTGACAGATGTAAGGTCCGTGACCTTACTGGGTCAGTTGGGCCCAAAACCCGGCCCATTGACCCGTTTAATTTGTTATTATTATAATTAATTGTATTTTAGATATTTAAGTGGGTTTAGATCATGAGCGAGTTTCTTTTAGCATTAGAATAGTATCTGCGTAGTTTCGTTTGATTCCGAGCTCGTTTGATCATAGTAGGGGGGTAGTTTACAATTTAGGGAAAATTGAGTGTTTTTCCGAAATATTCCAAACGCCGTGATTTATGGGTTCGTTGGAAAGGTCTCGTCGTTCTGATGACTTTTGTCTCTTGATTCATCGCGATCCGGCGATCAGAAACCTTTCAAGTGGTCCATTCTTTCACCGGACCCACTTAAAGGACAATTCGGTCTTTTCCTCTCCTATCGTCTTCTTAAACGATGTTTAACCCTAATTCCAGTTTTATTCTCTGCAACGGAAGAGAGAACCGCAGCCATCTTCTTCTTCTTCCTTTCTCAAGCCCGGAACCCTAGCCCAGGAGACCCCATTCGGAGATCTGATCCGTTAGAAGTCATCCTCGTGTTTCCCTCTTGCTTCCGGTATCAATCTGGTAAGGTTTCGAATAATTTCATCTTTATGTCATCTTCCTTTTGGTTTAGATTGAGTTAGATCTTGATTCGTTTCCTTCCTATCTTCTTCCTGGTTTACTAGATTTCGATTTCTCGGGATAGATCGTGAATCTTGCGGTAGGAAGATTTCTCCTCGCGTTTACCCAATTCCAATCTTCGTCTTGGTTGAGGCAAGTAGATTTACACTGCATAATATAGCATGTATGATTGTTCTTTTATTGATTGCCATGGTTTCTTGATAGACTTCCCATTTAATTCCAAGCTTGTCTGATTTTAATTTGGAAATCATTTGTTAGGTTATGTTTTTGAGAAAATGTTGATATTAGGTTGATTAGAGTTTGCTTAAGTTGATTAAATGAAATGGATTATGATGTATGGATTGAATGTGATGAATGGGGAGCAAGGAGGCTCAGTTTTCTGCAGGTTTGGTCTTGGAATGATCGGAGGAAAAAGGAGCAGAAACCCAAATTCGGGCTTCAGGTTCGCTGTCCGATCGATCGGTCGCTCAGTGCGATCAATCGGACAGTGAACAGTTCCCAAATTAACTGTGGGCGATCACAGTCCGATCGATCGGCCACACAGTCCGATCGATCGGTCTGTGAAAACTCTCAGTTAACTGGGAGGTGCCCAGTGCCGATCGATCGGTCACTCAGTCCGATCGATCGGACTGTGCACTAACAGTGAGGTGTTCAGTGCCGATCGATCGCACCGAAGGTGCGATCGATCGGAGGGTGCATGGTCACTGAAACTTCAAAGGTTTGTAACTTTCAATCCACCCGTTGGATTTGCACATATAATACACCGTTGGAAAGCCCTTGAAATAGAGAATCCAATGGTTCTTGTTCCATCACGATCGGAGATCGAAAAGTGATGTGTTTAGTTGAATTAATGATCCGACTCTTGTAACTTAAGAAAGAGACTGTTTGACCTAGGTTTGGGACTTAGATGTTGGAAACCATTAACTTTCTATCACATGACCATAAATGGGTTTGAAATCGAATCACGTGCTTGGTGTGAATTCGATAGGTTGTCTAGGTATTCGTGTATTACACGTAGTGTAACCGAATGCACATGGAGTTGAATTTAATGATGTTCAACATGATTGTACACCAAGGAATTATCCTAAAAGCATCATTGATTCAATTTCCACATGTACTCCGTTAGAATACGTTGAATACAGGGATGACACTACTTACTTAGGATTGGATTGTAATTTCCCCTTGACTTGCGACTTGTATCCGTTGATAACATCTCCTTGTACACTCCCTTGACATAAAACACGTAATCAATTATGAAACATAAACTCTTATAGAATTTAGGACTTGGACTTGACTTAGAGTGTACCATAGGAACCCGTGTCTTGTTTGATGAACATGACTGGCTAGTATGAAGGGGATTATCACGTGGCTTGTCTTGTATTGATCTAGAAGAGATAATCCCTAAGAACTTGTCTTATGCTTGGAACTAGCCAGACTTGCTTGTCTTGTCTGTTCTTGAGTCAAAACCACTTTATTATTGTTTGCATATCATGGCCATCTGCAGTTTGGGATTTAATGACGAATCGGTTACTCCGGTTGTCGGGGTGGGCAGTCGGCGTAGGACGGCGTCCATGGCGTTGAATAGCTGGGAGCGGGCTAGGACCGTGCTGCTATTCCCAGGACAGGGAGCTAGGATCCCACTGGAGCCGGACTATGGTATCAGTAGTCCAAGGGGATTGTTACTGGTACCCCGGGAGGTGGCATAGGACATCCTCGGAGTCTCCCTCTTGCTTGTCTTGCTTGCATTTGCATGGATAGTGGTTATAGTTAGATGATTGCTAGGATTCCTGTTATTGTTTCTGCTTATTAATCTCGCTTTATGCCTAGCTTCATATTCTTGTATTCGTATGATCTTATACCTGTCATTACTCTATACTTGATGCATGTCGTGTTTATCATGTTTTGTATATCTATTGCTCAACATGTCGTTGACTTTGTTCCTTGATGTACAGACACATCAGGTGAGTTCTTCTACGAGGAGCAGGCAGGTGAGGAGATCCCAGAGGATCTCCAACCAGCTGAGGAGGCACGAGAGTGGCGTGCCGATGACGTAGAGTAGCGTCATCACTTCCGGGCACGAGAGAGATACATTGGGTTTCATATCGATTATATTATTCTTTTATTGATTCTCTCGTTGGACCTTTTGTTACTTTCATTGACTTGTTCTTTATTGGCCTTATTTCTGGGATGGCCAATGTAATAAATAACTTAACTTCTAGTTTGTTTACTTTTCTTGCAAACTTTAAATTAATGAGAGATTATTAATCATTGCTTGAGATTCTATATGTCTAGAGTTGTTTGGACTCTATTTGTATTATACATTTATACTACACGAGGTTTGAGGTTTGAAATATTAAATCCTCACCGCGGACTACGATCCGTGGGCCCAAAGGACAAAATTTTTAAATAGTCCAAAAATTCACTCTCCGGATCCGGTTATTTCTTTAATCGGGTTCGGGGGACGTGACAACAGACATCAAACTTTTACAGAAGCGATTGTGCCTTGTTGTAGTAAGGTAGCAGATCAAGCTTCCTGACTTCAAATTTCTGATTCATCTGGTTGACGATCAGTTGAGAGTCTCCAAAGACTTCCAGCATGGCGATACCGGATTCGATGGCGAGTTCCAATCCTAGGATCAGAGCTTCGTATTCAGCTACATTGTTTGTGCATGGTTCCAGTAGCGAGAAAGCGTGTGGAATCATGTATTTGTCGGGGCTAACAAAGAGGATGCCAACTCCTGAGATCAGAGTGGGTGCCTCTACCAACTTCGAGAGCTTCTTGAGAAGGGTTTTCGTTTGGAAGATTGTCTTCAGGATCAAGAGGCTGTCGTTTTTCATTTACTGAGGATGTATCTACAGCAGAATTGCCATCCTCAGTGATTGTGTTGCATGGAGCATTTTTCGGGAACAAGTCCTGAACAGCATCCAGTAACCTTTCTTCTTCGTTGACCAATTCATCGTCCCAAGCATCAATTGCTGGGGATTCTTCAGTCAGGAAGGGTGTAAACTTTGAAGTCACAGTCTCAGGAGAAGAAACCTGAGAGGGTGTCGTCTCAGTGAAAGTCACGTGAAATGAGGTGGCTCCAGAAGATACATTGCTAGGCGTTGCCGGAGTGTAAGTGATCTCATCAGACGATGCTCCAGAAGAGCTATAGTCCCGAATTATCACATTACAAGAAGCTCTGATAGGAGACGTTGTCTGATCGGAGTCAGACTCATCCTCGGATCTAAGAGGATCGTCTATCCAGCAATTTTCTCCATTTTCAGGAGTTAAGGGAGGAAGTTCCAGATGGTCTTCATGGACTTCAAGCTCTGGATTGCGAGGAAGCTCGTTGACGCGGTCTTGCTCTTGTTCTAGAGCGAGATGCAGTAAGATCCTTGCATATTCTTCAAGATCAGGCATGGGAGCCAAATCTTCTTCTTCATTAGCTCTTTGTTGCTCAACATGGTTGATTTCCATTGGAGCAATGAGAGGTGCTGGGTCAACATCATTTTCTTGTATAACCTCTTGGTCTTCTTCATCATCAGACTAGGATCCTTGTGGCTGTAGGGGGTTATACCAGATTACTGGCATAAGATGAGTCTCAGGAACCCATTCTTCATCAGAGAGATATTCTCCTGTTTCAAGGGACTCCTCCCACTCATCGGTGTAGTTGGATTCGAATCCATCATCGATGTCGCTGGACTCGTATCCATCAATGGAGAATCCAACTACCGATTTGCAAGAGTATGATGCCTCCTATGTGGCTTCTTTGAATTGAGGCGGCATGAAATCACTGAGAGTGAATTTTCTTACCCCCTTTGAAGTCTCTGGAAGGGACATTTTTGTTGCCTCTAGTGAAGCGGTAGAGGAAGCCTCTGCCTTTTCTTTGACTTCTAGTTTTGGCTGGGCCTTCTCTTGCCGTTTGAGCTTGAGGAGATGTTTCCTAGCCTACCTTCGCTGTTGAGTTGTAGGCTTTGTTTTTACGACCTCCCAACTACCATCTTCTAGGAGATCGGGATGTACCCATATGGGTTGTCCGTCTGGTGTCGGGTAAGGAACCAGTTCTTCGGACGCTTGAATTGTGTTTATCACCTTGAAGGAAGTAGTGATCTTCTTCTTCGGTGATTTTGATGTTTGTCCACATGTCACCATGTTGACGGAGGCAGACCCATAGTTTTTGTCAAAGGTGATGACTACATTTTTCAACATCTCATTTATTTCCTCCCTCAACGAAGCATTGATTGAGAGGATGCGAGATCATCTG